>JAESUZ010000723.1:0-569523 GCA_017311185.1 Proteles cristata cristata
GGGTGGCTTAGTCGGTTAAACTTCCGACTTTCGCTTAGGTCATGATCTCGCGGTTCGTGGGTTCGAGCCCCACTGTCCGGCTCTGTGCTGACTGCCAGCTCAGAGCCTGGAGCCTGTTTCAGAGTCTGTGTCTCCCTCTCTCTCTGACCCTCCCCTGCTCACGCTGTCTCTCTCTCTCTCTCCTAGAAATAAATAAAAATAAAAATATTAAAAAAAATAAATAAATAAAAAATAAAACGTGCCTTTTTCCTGTAAGATGGTTTACTTTCCGATCCATATGTATGTAGATCTGAGTGTGATCCAAAATGGATACAAAGAGACACAGCCATTTGGGGGACCGTGTGTGTTTTATTTTGTGATTTGAAAGGATCTTCTGGTAGACCTAAGGCACAGTTACTAACTTCCAGGTTAAAACCAGAGATATTTTAACTTAGTTCAGAAGTATATGTGGAAATTTCTGGAAATTTGTCCAAGTCAAAGAATTTGAGTTTAGGTTGTTGAACTCTGGGACAGTGACCCATGCCAACTGATGATGAGCCACAAAATGGCAGAATGATACACTTCAGAGCCTTTACTGACCTTTGATGAAAGATACAGAACATGATGCCTCTGGATTTTTCTTGCTTAGGAAACATTTAAGAGGCCTGATGCCGAAGGAAAGGGATCCAGTAAGAAGAGATAGCAGCTATCTGGGACATTGATGTGTGCCTTAAATGTGCACTGAGTGTTGGCTAGGTACTCCAGTGTGCTACCGATGAAGATATAACAGTGGGACATTCATCTATACAAGAAATACAAATTACATGCCAGTTGTGTGTCGGGATCTATTCTAGGCTCTAGAGCTACCACGATGCACAAATCAGTATTAAAAAAAATTCTTGCATCATGGAGCTTACATTCTAGTAGGGGAAAAGAGAAAAATGTAAATTAATAAGTGCTGGTTAGATAGCAGCAAATGCCGAGGAAGAAAATACTGCAAGCGCAGGGGGTAAGGGAGTGTCTGCGTTGGAAGGAGGGTTGTGACTTTAGAATGGGCGAGCAGGGAATGGATGACATTTACGTGAAAATATGAAAAGGGAGAGGAAGTCGGTCCTCTAGATGTCCGGGGAAAGAGCATTCATTCTAGGCAGAAGGAGAGCAGGTGGAAAGCCTGGGAGGCTTGGGAGGAGCATGCTTGGCATGCTTGGCTGAGAGAGACAGATGGACAGACAGACAGACAGAAAAGCAAAATTGCAAAGATTTAAAAACCTCTTCCAAAGTAAAGCAACAGCTCTGGTCATGCTCCTGGAAATGTTACCATCTGAGTATTCCTGGCAACCTGTTCTACATGGCAACGTGCTTTTAGGCGCCTTTTTAAATTTTTTTATCATCATTATTATTTTTGTTATTAACTGCAGCCATACACGAGAGGCACCATGGCCCTCGGCTTTCATTAAAATATGTTCACGGATTTAATTACTGGACACCGTTCTTAGGCGAAAAGTAAACTCAAACTTACCCTAATCTTCTCTTAATTTACAGGGTTTACCAGGCCTTCCAGGCTTTCCCGGGCCTGCTGGTCCACCTGGCCCTCCGGGGCTCTTTGTGAGTATGGAGCCATCACAGATATAGACACTGGAAACTAATAAATTCATTACAGCTAAAAGCTTTACACAAGAGTTTTCAGCTTGGCATGTTTCCTGCTGTAATTTTAACTTCTGGGTTTTTCTAGGGCTTTCCGGGCACTGCGGGACTTCCAGGACCCAAGGTAGATTACAGTTCGTGTGTCCCAACAGCCAGAACGCCCTAAGCAAGCTAAAAGCCAAACCCGGTCTGATTGGACATGTGGTCACTGCTGGGCCCCTCTCTGGAAGCCACGGGATTGTTCCCTGGAATAATCCATGGAAAGGAACAAGGCAGACAGCTCTGCACCCCTCCCTCGCTTCTCCCTGCACTTCGTAACTTGATCTCTGATCATTCGGTTCTCAGGAGCTCTGTATCAGGAAAGGGCAAGTCCACAGGTTTCCCATTTCTGATAATCCTACTGATCACCCAATACTTTATCCTATAGACTTTTGCAGTGGGCTCTTCCCAGAACCACCCTGATCTCATGCCAGTGAATGAAGGATGAATATTCATGTGGTCATCAAGCAGCGTCCAAGATGAATATTCATGTCCTCATCCAGGGTGCCTGCATGTCTTTCTATGAAAAAGACCTATTCCATTTGCTAGTGTTGGGGAGGAAAGAACTTTTTCTCTGCCCTTCTAGGTTCTGTGACTGGGGATGTGCAAATAGAACTGAGAAAAGACAGATTAACAGGAGAAGAAGGTTTATTTCATATGCATCTGAGAGCCTCACAGAAATGAAACAAAAACCCCAAAGAGGCAGTCAGGCCCAAAGGCTTGTGTACCATTTTAGCAAAGAGTGAATAATTTGTGGAGGAGTGACAAGATGGAAGGAAAATGCTTTTCAGCTTGTAGGGGTGGTAAATTGTGGGAAGCTAAATATATGGGGAAAACTAATGGAGGTTAAGGGTTATTTCAGTAAGGGTTGTTTATGCACATGTCAGTCAGTGCTGGTCCCAGTGATAGAATTGCCTCTTCTCCCTGGTACCGGGAGAGTGGATGACGATGCCTTCACCAAGGGAAGTTTATGCCCTGCCCTTAGACAGATGGAGGAGGGTAAAGAACCTCTTTTGCATTTGTTATTACTCAGTTGCCTTGAGCTCAAAATAATTATTATGTCAAACTAATATATTTGAAGTGGCTTGTTCTGAGCCTCTCTATTAACTAAATAAGAAAATGCTGAGTGAGCTGATCACTCAAGGTGAAGATTTCCTATACACAAAGGCTAGTAAGTAAGAGATAATGAGTTAGTACTAATTTCCTTGAAGAAATCAAGGAAATTTGATTGATCACCTTTAGTGAAGACACGCTGTTCTCATTAGACTTATCTTATTTCACTAAATTACTAGTGAAGTCAGGTAGCCTGAATTGTTTTCTTAGCCTCTCTAGGACCTTTTGAATTCCAGAATCCTGAAGTTCAGCTACCCTTCCTTCTTCTTTTTAAGATGAGAAAACTAGGGCATCAGAAAGCTAGGTAACCAGCTAGTGGTTGAGCCAGAAAAAATGTCCTCTGAGCTGGTTTCCTTTCCCATCCTATCCCACATCATGCCGTTATTTGCCATATTAAGTAAATCCCTTAAGCTTTCTGCGTTTCACGATCTCTACTTTTGAAAGAAACATGGTGCCCCTCTCCTCCAAGAAATAGCTAAAATAATGTTTATAATAAAATTATAATTTTATAAGAATAACATAATTAAAATGTAAATGTTCAGTTACAAACATTGGAACTTCAGTGGGTTTAAACTATTCATAGTCATTTTTTTTTAATAATTTAGTTTTGTCTTTTCTTACAGGGTCACATGGGCGATAATGTGATAGGACAGAAAGGAGAGCGGGTAATTCAAATACTGGTGTTTATTTGTGGGCAAGATATTTTTTTAAGTCTCAGAGCCACCAACCTATACACCTTAGTCACTGAGGGACATTGAAATAAACACGTGTGTTTGCTCTATCATTGGCTCTGTATTCTTACCAAAGAACCAAAGGGGAAAGTCTGTCTTTCAAAAAAAGCAAAGGTGCTGTTGTTCAGTTTTGCATTCCTGAGTGTATTTGTCTTTAGGGTGTGAAAGGATTAATGGGACCCCCTGGACCCCCAGGAACGGTTATTGTGACGCTAACCGGCCCAGATAACAGAACGGTAACTCTTCCACTTTATTACTAGGGTTGTATCTTCTCACTTCTGGGGGGAGGTCCTTGTGATCTTTTACCTCTTCCATAAGCTTCCATCCAAGCCCAGTTCAGCCCAGCCTGAGCCTCTGGATTTTATTTTATCCCCATCTTTTACTGGAGAACCAGAAAACAATGAGACAGGGATCTGAGGCAAGATCGGACGCAAGCAGCTTCAAGATTCTTTTTTTTTTTTTTTTAATTTATTTCTAGGGGGGAGAGAGAGAGACAGCATGAGCAGGGGAGGGTCAGAGAGAGAGGGAGACACAGACTCTGAAACAGGCTCCAGGCTCTGAGCTGGCAGTCAGCACAGAGCCCGACGCAGGTCTCGAACCCAGGAACCACGAGATCATGACCTAAGCGAAAGTCGGACTCTCAACCGACTAAGCCACCCAGGCGCCCCAAACAGCTTCAAGATTCTAAAAGGTAGAGCCTGGATCTAATTTTGCTCACCTTTTATCTGCATCCCCTCTCACTGTCCCTAACTCAGATGGGAATTCAATGAGTATTTTTGAATAAACAATAACAAAATGGTTATATGGCTCTGATCCAACTGGATAGTAGTGGCCTAAAGATTTTGGTGGAATGGGATTGTAACCAAATGAGACATTTTTATCTGCCATTATAACCCCAAGGGCAATTTGGCCCTAATTTCTCTCCAAGGACACTATGACCCTGTTTTTTGACATTAACCCTTGCATTTTGTCCCTACCATGGGGTAGCTAGAAGGAACAGGATATAGAACTGAATTGAATGCTCAGAAAAAGTGAATCACAATATAATACCCCAAACTTGACACTAGGTTGATCCTGGAATGTCTGGGGGAGGGGGGAGGAAAGTGAGGGGTTAACTAACAATTTTCTTGTGGAAGAAATAAACATAAATCATCCTTCTTTTTAAAGTTTATGATTATTTTTAATAATAGCTTGATTGAAATTTAATTCATATATCATAGTCCATATATCTGTTTTAAAGAATAAAATTCATGGGTTTTAGTTATAATTGGTTTTAAAACATTATTGAGATATAACTTACATATTACGAAACTCACTTATTTAATGTACAATTCAATGACTTTCAGTGCATTCATGGAGTCATACAAGTATTACCACCTGCAATTTTAGACTATTTTCATCACCTCAAAAATAACCCCTTAACTGTTACACTCTAGTACAATTCATTTTTAATGACAGAAATTATCAAAACAAAACTGAAAAGAGTTAAAACAAAACACGGCAAAATTTGATATGACCAACATCATAACTCTCATTGAAGATTGCAGAAAATTTTACCTGAACAACTTTTCAAGGTAACTGACAAAAATGAAATTAACGAAGTCTAAAATTTTATTGGCTAGAAATTGACAGAAAAAAATCTTGTTTTGACAAAATTTAGATCTGGAAGATTTGACCCATGGAGAAATATTAAGTTTGAAAAAAAATTATGCCCCAAAAGAAGATTCACGGTAGAGAAAATACAATCAGTAAAGGGGGCGAACAAACCTGATTAATGCCATCAAATTCTCATCGTAACATATACTCAGAAAATAGTTGATCCCAGTGAAAATAATTTCTGTATATTAAAATGAAAATAAGGTGCATTAAAAATGACTTGAATGTGTTTATTGAAAACTGATGCAGGAATTAAATTGTTTTAACACAGTTTGATCCAAAAGATACTTTCTTAAAAAAAAGTCTCTGTTTAATCAATGGGTTCACAGGTATAATTTTTGAAATGTGAAAAATGATAATGTGTTATATTAACAGCAGGTACCTAAGTAGTTTGTAAATACAGTACATTGAACAGATAGAGAAATCTTCCAAGCAGTAAAATCTTGTTTGATCTATGTATAATGACCTGAAATTGTTTTTGTGGCAGGACCTCAAGGGAGAGAAAGGAGACAAGGGAGCCATGGGGAAACCCGGACCTCCTGGACCCTCAGTAGGTCATTTAGAGTCATGTTGTTCCCTTGAAACATAACGTAGAGTCTTAGTGCCTATTTAGATACACGATCTGCTTTTAAATCTTAATATTCACAAAAGCATGGTAATATTCTTCCACAGAGGTCATGAATATACTAGAATTACTTTATATCTACTTCTAGCTGAAATCCCTGCACTGTTATACATGTACCCAATGTCACTCATCTTATGATTCATCTTCAGCATCTGGTATTTAGTTGTTTTATTTTTTTTATTATATAATTTGCTGTCAAGTTAGCTAACATACAGTGTATACTGTGTGCTCTTGGCTTCAGGGGTAGATTCCAGTGATGCATCACGTACATACAACACCCGGTGCTCATCCCAACTAGTGCCCTCCTCAATGCCCATCACCCATTTTCCCCACCCACATCAACCCTCAGTTTGTTCTCTGTATTTAAGAATCTCCTATGGTTTGCTTCCCTCTCTGTAACTGGTTTTTTTTTTTTTCCTTCCCTTCCCCCATGGTCTTCTGTTAAGTTTCTCAAATTCCACATAGGAGTGAAAACATATATCTGTCTTTCTCTGACTTATTTCACTTAGCATAGTATCATCCAGTTCCATCCACATTGTTGCAAATGACAAGATTTCATCCTTTTTCATTGCCAAGCAGTATTCCACTGCATCTATCTACCTATCTGTCTGTCTGTCTATCTATCACAGCTTCTTTATCCATTCATCAGTTGATGGGCATTTGGGCTCTTTCCGAATAGCATCTGGTCTTTTAGCATTTGTTTTTAAACAAATACTTATAAATAAGATATCTCTCTTAGATGAGCCATCATTTTAACATTTTAAAATATTACAGAATAATCAGAAGGAAAAAGTTAATGACAATCGAGAGAAGTAAAACAATTGATAATATGTAAAACTTGATATAACTCTCATTAATACAGGGACCGCCTGGGGAATCTTATGGATCTGAGAAAGGTGCTCCTGGAGAACCTGGCCCACAGGTATAGTTGGAAATTCAATGTCATTTGCAGCCTGTACTAGTCAATACTCAGGACTCCTAAGATGCAAGTGTAAGATACCCAACTCAAAGTAGCCTTTATTTTTGTAAGGTTTTTAAAGATTTAGGAAATGTAGGGCACCTGGGTGGCTCCATTGGTTAAGCATCCCAACTTTGGCTCAGGTCATGATCTCATGGTTCACAGGTTCAAGCCCAACATCAAGCTCTGTGCCAACAGCTTGGAGCCTGGAGCCTGCTTCCAATTCTGTGTTTCTCTCTCTCTTCCCCTCTCCCGCTCACACTCTGTCTCTTTGTTTCAAAAATAAATAGACATTAAAAAAATTGTTTTAAGATTTAGGAGATGAGACTTATTTGTTCAAGTATCTGAGAAATTCAAGGCTGAAACAGCCTTCAAGGACTTCAGAGCCTGAAACAATTTAGACAGGACCCTCCATACCATTTCTCCCTGTCTGTGTGCAGTGGCCTCAGTGACAATGACATTCTTCAATGAAAGTGGCAATAGAGAGAAAAAGTGAGAAGTTCAGATTAATGGCATCCAAGGAGACAGTGTGTTTCCCTGTGGCCACTAATAAAACCCCAGAGAATCGCTATAATTGACCCAGTTTGGTCCTATGCCTCACTCTGGAAAGGTGACTGTGGCCAGGAGGAAAATTGTCCAGGACTGGCCAGACCAGCGGGGTCAGGGGTACTGTGACTAACAGCCCCATCAGACCCACACAGAGTGAAGGAGGGACCACTCCACAAGGAAAATGGGGCATGTGATATGGGGAGTGGGGAGACTGAAGCAGTCAGGGTCCACTCACCCAGCCAGCTCTATTTTAGAAAGATTTAAACACATACATTATTTAAAAACTCTAAAAATTATATATTGAGAAAAGTGTATATTTTTTCTAAGAAAAAATAGTCAATATGATTTTTATTTTCCCATGGTGGATAAACTGGATAAACCCCATAATAGTGCATCCAAAAGCCCTCTCTGTTTAGAACCCTGCAACATACTTTTATAACTATGTTCAAGTACTGGCATATCTTCAGTTCAGATATTTCAAATAAATGGTTTGACTGTGAACACGTCCCTCTCTCTTAGTTTCTTTGTCCACTTCTCTGCTTTTTCAAGTTTTCTTCTCAGCTTGGATGGACGATATCAAGTCTCACTGAAGCTTAGCTCTTAATTTCCAACCTTTCTTCCATTGACCCTCCCTAACTTCCCATTCTGACTGGCTCTCCCTGTCCCAGTGAGAGAAGGTCAAATGTGTCCCATGATGAATAGTGTTTTTCTTCTAACAAATGGCTGGGGAGCCTCAGTCAGGCTCTCTTGCCTAAGGTCAAGAGGAGATGATCGTATCATTCAGGTTGTCTGTATTTATTAAATTATGTGTCTTGCTTTGTTTTTGTTTTAGGGAAAACCTGGAAAAGATGGTGCCCCTGGGTTCCCTGGCACTGAGGTAAAGACATGGTTTGGCCCATTGATGCTGATGAAATGTCAGTTCCATTAGATGAAGGAGTCCTTTGGGGAGTCACTCGTAGGAATTAAGCTAGCAAAAGCATATAGTGTTTTAAACCTATATTTAGGAATCAAAGCATTACACCCTCACTGTGAAGAGTAACCTTATGAGCCATCCTATTTTTTTCTTTTCTTTTCTTTAAATACAATTTATTATGAAATTGGCTAACAATTGGCTACCCCAAGTTAGTTTTGGGGTGGATTCCCATGGTTCATTGCTTCCATACAGCACCCAGTGCTCATTCCAGCAAGTGCTCTCCTCAATCCCCATCACCCATTTTCCCCTCCCCCCTAGTCAATCCTCAGTTTGTTCTCTGTATTTAAGAGTCTCTTATGGTTTGCCTCCCTCCCTTTCTTTTGGTAACTAGTTTCCCCCTTCCCTTCCCCCATGGTCTTCTGTTAAGTTTCTCAAGATCCACATATAAATGGAAACATATGATATCTGTCTTTCTCTGACTGACTTATTTCACTTAACACAATACCTTCTAGTTCCATCCACGTTGCTTCAAATGGCGGGATTTCATTCTTTCTCACTGCCAAGTAGTATTCCATTGTATATGTAAACCACATCTTCTTGATCCATTCATCAGTTGATGGACATTTAGGCTCTTTCCATAATTTGTATTCCATTTTGTTTCTAAATATTCATTAGCTTTTTTTGATAGTTTATCGTCAAGTTGGTTTCCATATAACACCCAGTGCTTATCCCAACAAGTGCCCTCCTCCATGCCCATCACCCCCATTCCTCTCTCCCTAAACCCCATCAGCCCTCAGTTTGTTCTCAGTGTTCAAGAGTCACTCATAGTTCGCCTCCCTCCCTCTCCCCAGTATTTTTTTCTCTTCAAAAAGGGGTTCCAACTGCTCTTCCTTCCCACAGAAGAAACTGACCTTTGGATCTTCTGACCCCATTCTCTTTGCCCTTTTCCACAGGGAGCCAAAGGCAACAGGGGCTTCCCTGGGTTACCAGGTGAAGACGGCATTAAGGTAATGCCTTCTCTAACATCCTATCTTCAGGCTTTTTAACTGGTTGGGTTTTGTCCATCCTTTCCCCACCATGCCCTGGAAATAGGTATAAGGAACCACCATCAGTGTTCATTAAAATACCTTAGTTATATCTGTTAAGAGGAAATGAGAGATGTGAAGTGTTCTGGACACTGAAGGGCAGTTCTGTGGGAGAGATATAAAACTTGCTCTGTGTAGTAGAAGCTGGCTGATATAGTGACCAGTTAGATCCAGTTTCCTCATGAGGATGGAGTTGAAGTCCTGCAAGTGAAGGTTTCTGGTCACTGAAGGCTAAGTGTAGGCTGAACCCAGTGAGTCTCAACCTGGGTCATGACACACTGAAAGGTCTTGACCCACTGAAAGGTCTGATCAATGGATTGTGAACTGTAATCCATTTCATTTGTCGTTGACAACATGTTACATTTTCAAATACTTGTTATATGTAGCGATGTGTGCAGATTCACGATTTATCCTATAATAATATCACTTCCTGCTGAATTCTGAAAATGCCCTCTTGAGTAGGTGAGGAAAGGGGTTGGTTACAGGTGAGTTGGGACACTGGGAACTTCATACAACTCACGGCCTGGTGTTGCTGTGCCTGTGATCTGGGCGAGAACATGGGCATGTGTGATGCATAGGCACAGCCTCTGAAGGTACTGGCATGGAGGAAATACGGAAACCACCAGAGCAGCAGCCGCTTCTCAGGACCTTGTTCACAGCATTCTTGCCCCAGATATGGCTCTCCAGGGAAGTCACCCAAAGTCCCCATTTATTGTTTAACTGGGCATTTTGCTTTTAAGTATACCAAATATACAAATACTTTGGATTAATGTACTCACAATTTGTAACTGTCTTTCAACACAGGGGTTGAAAGGGGACATTGGCCCTCCAGGATTCCATGGTCCAGTAAGTGTAACTAAAGACAATATCAATGTCATGATTGATCAAGTCCCTCAGAGTATCAAGGAAATTTCAAATCAGCATCTCTCATTAACTGTTAAGATAGAGATGATAGTATTTACTTTTTTATCAAACCAAAGAAGAAAACAGCCATTGTTATTATTTGTCCATTTGTCAATGGATAAATATTCTATTTGGTCCTGTTTGGTCTCTGGAAGGCACTAGTAATGCCTACCCTCAGCAGTGGGAAAGAAGAAAAGCTTTGTCCAATCAGACATGGCCCCAGATGACCTGTGGCCTTGAGGTGGGGTGCAGAGGAGGTCAGCTGGGGTACCCAGGGCAGAGGGAGCCAGCTCCACCCACTACAGCTGGGCATGGGTATGATATCCTGCACTTCTGGCAGCACAGGCTCAACCAGGGTGGACGGAAGCCCCTCCCCCAGCCCAAGCCCCATCTCAGCAGGCCATCTCCTCTCTCCAGCGTGGACGTGGATTTCACTGATGTCTGTCAGCTCCTGACTGCAGATAGAGCATGTTCTCTATTTTGTAACTCTGTAGCTTAAAGAGATGAGCAAAAGAGATCTGGAGTCTGACTTCCCGTATCCCTTCCTCTCCTGCCTTAAAGGACAGTGGTTCTCACGTTCAGTGTGCTGAGTGGAGCTACCATTCACGATTATAGGGGTTCTTAAGGAAAGGTCCGTGGTTGTACAGAGTCATGGGGTGGGGGGAGGGGTCCCGTTACTAACGCAGTCCTCAGACCCCTCGGCCTAAGTAATTTCACTCCGTAACTGGAGGAAGGTCCTGGAAATTCTCATCTTCACACAACAAGCAAATGATTCAGATGCAAGTAGTCCCAAAATATGTTTATGGAGTTGCTGGAAAAAGAACTGGGCCCTATTGTGAAAGCACTTAGCCAAGACTTGGTAGGTGCACATATGTCATTGTGGATTTTATGATGGAGATTGTTATCATTATTGTGACTGTTGTGAATGACTTCTTGTGATTTTATACATATTGCTTCACCAGAATACTCTTGTTATCTTTTTTTTAAACAAGCCAGTGAAGTCATTGGCCCCATGCAGCATGGCAAAACAAAACAAAACAAAACAAAACACAAACCTTTTCTGTTGCCATCTTCTTTCCTTTAAGATAAATGTACTGAGTTCTAAGTGAAATCTACTCGCTAGTTGCACTTGAGAGGAATTAGCATTCCTAGTTTGCTCTGTGTGTTTCAGTTCCAGTTTCTATAAACATCTTTGGAAATTCTGCTTAGGAAGGAGATGGTTAATGGAGACCAGTAGTAGATCCACTGAGCACATCAGAAACAGTTGTCCTCAATTACTGCGGGCCATTGGCTTCCTCAAATTGAAAGAAATAATCAATAGGTTTTTTTTTTTTTTTTTTTTGATGTATGGGTCCCAATAGACTCTGAAATGAAGTTAGTCCATGAGGACAAGTGTTTTTATTTTTATTTTTAATTTTTTTAATGTTTATTTTTGAGAGGCAGAGAGAGACAGAGCAGAAGTGGGGGAGGCACAGAGAGAGAGGGAGACACAGAATCTGAAGCAGGCTCCAGGTTCTGAGTTGTCAGCTCAGAGCCCGACATGGGGCTCGAACCCACAAACTGTGATATCAAGACCTGAGCGGAAGTCAGACACTCAACCAACTAACTACCCAGGTGCCCTAGCAAGTGTTTTTAAAAAGTGAAATAGAATAGGGGGACCTGGGTGGCTCAGTCAGTTGAGCCTCCGACTTCGGCTCAGGTCATGATCTCATGGTTTGATTCATGGGTTTGAGCCCTGCCTTGAGCACTGTACTGTCAGCCCGGAGCCTGGAGCCTGCTCTCAGTTCTGTGTCTCCCTCTTTCTGCCCCTCCCTCACTTGTGCATTTTCTCTCTCTCTCAAAAATAAATAAGCATTTAAAAATTTTTAAGAGGGCACCTGGGTAGCTCACTTGGCTAAGCATCCAACTTTTTCTCAGGTCATGATCTCGTGGTTCATGGGTTCGAGTCCCACATCAGGTTCTGTGCTAATAGCCCAGAGCCTGGGGCCTGTCTCAGATTCTGTATCTCCCTCTCTCTCTTCCCCCTCCCCAGTCGTGCTCTGTCTCTCTCTGTCTCAAAAATAAAGTATAAAGGGGCGCCTGGGTGGCTTAGTCGGTTAAGCATCTGACTTTCACTTAGGTCATGATCTCGTGGTTCGTGGGTTCGAGCCCTGCATCGGGCTCTGTGCTGACTGCCAGCTCAGAGCCTGGAGCCTGTTTCAGAGTCTGTGACTACCTCTCTCTCTGACCCTCCCCTGCTCACGCTCTCTCTCTCTCTCTCTCTCCTAGAAATAAATAAAACATTTAAAAAAAAGTATAAAAAAACTTTTTGAGGTGAAATAGAATATAATAAAAAACAAGAGTTGATCAAATGTCAAAATGGCGAATCACTGCTTGTGAAACTTTAATCTCTGCATACATATTCACACATATCTAGATATGTACGTCTGTAGGTATATATATAACTCTGAGTGTGTGTGCTGGGTCACAGCATAAAATGTATTTCTAGTTGAAAGCCCGTGAAATAGATGATACCATGATACCAGAAACATCAACATTAATCTTTACATTTATCCATCGTGTATGTATGACTACCGTATTTCTGCTAATACATAAACCTATGAATTCAGGAAGATAAGGAAAATATCATCTGGGTCAAAATAAAAGACATTGCAATGTGGCATTTGGTCAGCTCTCCATAAATAGCTATCTTTTCTCTTTATTTGTTTCTTTTTCCTTTAAGACAGAATATTATGATGTCTACCAGGAAAAGGGGGATACAGGAATCCCAGGCCCACCGGGCCGCAAAGGAGCCCATGGCCCACAGGGTGAGACTAAATTTCTTCCTAAAGTGTTTGCTGCCCACTTTCGTGTTTTTCTTTCCAGGCGACGTATAGCATGTGCGTATAGACCTGGAATTTGCAGGGGGAGTGGGGAAGGGAGGTCTCCCAATTTTCATGGTCTTCTAATTTTCATGCCTTTATATGAAAATTCCATAGGTGCTATACCATAGAAGTACTTAAATTCTCTTTGTGTGTGCAAGCATGAAGTTCACGTCTGACAAGAAAACACTCATATGGCCAGAGGGCAGGAGGAGGGAACATGAAGAATCAGCAATCTTAGTGGGATACAAAAGAAAAAATGGAGACCCTGAACACTGTAATTAGAACAAATCCACAGAATAGTGACAAGAAGGGACTGAAACCTGGGATTTCCCAACTCCTGGCACCATGAAGTAGAGTCACATTTATTAGATTCTATCCCTTTGGGTAGAAACATTGGCAAGGTCTAGGCCAAGAGCTCTCCTCTCTGTTTACACATCGGAATCCCTGGGAACTTCTAAATAATGACATTCCAAGGTCCCTTCCCTGTGATTCTGATGTAACTGTCCGGGGGGAGGGGGGGGAGGGGGTTGCTAGGCGCTGATAGGTTGCAAAAGCTCTCCAGATTATTCTAGTGTGCAGCCATATCATTCTAGTGTGTAGCCAAGATTGAGAACCACCGGTCCAGGGCAAATTATTGATATACATAAAATTTCAAAGGAGAATTTCACTTAAAAGTGTAAAAATACCTAGCAGTTTTAAGTAAATGGATAGATAAGTACAGATACAGACATAGATTTTTTTTTAATCCGACACGTTCACCATAACTCACTTACATGTATTCAAGAATTAGAACCCCGTGCAATGATCTGGCTAGAAGTGATCTGACATAGAGCACCATCTTCTTGCATCTGTACCACTTCAACAAAGTGTCAAATACGCAGCAGGCACCTAGTAAATCTCTGCTGAATTGCTTGCAGGTGGTAAGGTGGTTATGATTCTCTTTTGAATGTTAGGCAGTTTGTCTAAATAAGTGAGATGTTCTCATACTTATCTCTGTGGGAGTAGAGAAAAAGTATGAAAATGTTTATTACTGATTATTATAATATTGTCATCCAAGATTTCAAAAATGGGGGGAGGGAAGCATTTATATCCTTAATATAAGCATATCATTTATATCTACTAATGACTATTTCGGATTTACAGGTCCCAGTGGGTCTCCTGGAGCTCCTGGAAGGGCTGGTATGTCCCTGCTTCTCAGGGTGCCAATACAAATGCTCTTAAAATGAAAATCACCTTTGCACTGCTTACATTAGACAAATATTTCCAGCTTCTTAGTTGTTAACGTTGTGATTTACTGCGGAGGTGGGGGAGGGGCAGCGAGGGGCAGTGGAAGCTGACACAAAGTAACTTAGAAATGCTCTTTTTTTTTTTTTAACTTCTCAGTGGTTGTAACTAAGTGTAAGACAATAATGCGAGCCTTGAAGCTCAGAGGAGACACAAAGGTAGAAAAGAATAATTTACAGTAATTAGGTTGGCTAAAAAAAGATAGTTTTCATAGTGAATCCCGTGTTGCATAAAATGTATAGATTACACTTTCACATAAGGTTTTAAATTTCACAGGACATGGTTTATGGATATACAGACAATTCTGTAAAGAAGAAAAACATCCATGAGTCACTAGAATGGTTGCCTCTTGAGAGAGGAAGACGAGGATCAAGGACATTTAATCAAGGATTAACCTCAGTGGCTTTAATTACAACTCTAATGCCATCACGTGTCATATCGTAGAGGAAATGAAACCATGAAAAAAAATAGCAAAGATTTAATAAGCCTTGCTATTGATTGTCATTGTCTCTATATCATGTTGTATATTAAACTATTGCATAATTTTAAAAATGAATGAAAATTCAGCAGATAGCAGAACTATATGTATCTTGAGATCCCACTAAAAAAGACATAGATAAATGGGTAAATGTGTGTATTTGCATGTGCATAGAAAAATACACACCAAACTGTTAACGATGGGTATCTCCTAAAGTTGGAATACAAAAGAATATATCAGAGGTCTGGCCAATGATAAGGAAAGACTTTTTTCTCTACTCCAGACCCCCCAAGTAATGAATCGGCTCCTTTAGGAAGCAGTGAGTAAAAGTTACAAAGCTCTAAAACAGACATCCAATAGATGGATTTGCTTTTATGGCAAAATCTTTATGCTCAATAATCAGAAATGATCAGACATTACCCCTTGCCGGTTTCATAGCCCTTTGGTGGTGAGGTCTCTCTTCTTCACAGTTAAACTGTTTGTAAGGCAGAGATTCGAGACTGGTCCCCTTTCCCTGTCCTTGTCACCTTCTGAGGGATAGATGAGCTTTATGTCACCTAGTTTGGCTCCTCTCCCAGGAGATGCCTCCCTCCCCATCACGCCCTTTTATAACTAAGACAATTGACAATTGACTAAGGTCCCGTGACAATGGTCTTTCTCATTGGGGACACTGGAAAGTTGATATCTTGTAGTCTTTAATGAAAAAAAAATCTACAAAACAGCACATACTGAAGAATTTCTCATGAAATGAAGTTCTCAATGAAGAATTTCTCAATGAAATGAAGTTCTTTTAAGTAAAAAGGCAACAGTGCACCCCTGTCTCAGTCCCTTGTGATAAATTACATAAATCGCCTCATGGAACTGGAACGTTCTGAGCTTCACTGGACTGTGCTAGATTAACAAGGCCACAGATAAAGGAAGGAAGATATTCTTTTTGTTTTATGTGTTTCATATACCTCTCGATGGGGCAACTTTTGTTAATAAGAATATATTACTTTGTGCAATTGAAAAATAACATGTGAGAATCAGCAAAAAATTTAATATACACTAAAATGATTATTTTCTCCAAGGGTCGTCAAAGCCTGGTCTCAGAGGAGCCCCTGGATTCCCAGGTGTGAAAGGAAGCAAAGGGGAGCGAGGACCCCCAGGAAAGAGTGCAGTGGGACCCCCTGGGGCCCCGGGCTGTCCTGGTGCACCAGGCCCTATAGGGTCGCCGGGATACCCAGGACCTCCAGGTAGATACTTAACGGGGCCCCTTCTCTGGCCACGGCCCAAGTGACAGGTGTGCCAATCAGTGGCAATGAAGAAGGGTACTTGCTGCTTGGCCGTCAGTCTGTGTGGGTCTCAGGAGCCATCTTTGTGCTGGCGTTTCATCGCATTAACTGAAAGCGGCTGTGGTGTAACGATGATGTCGCAGCAGAGCGTTAGGCTGAGTTCCCACGGAGGGCACTGTGGAAGGCAAGGGCGAGGGGTAGCAAAGCAGAGAAGGGGTGATCAAGGTTGCAACTGCAGGTTCAGTCCCGCAACTGCAGAGTAACAGTTCCTGTTAATCATGGGGCAAGGATATATCCTACGAGACCAGACTAACCCCCCCGCCACACACACCACACACACTTCCAAGCTGTGTTTGCATGGCTCCCAGGGCAGCCCATGCCCTGGCATCAGCGTGTGGGCTGGAGGCGTGCAGCACGGGCATGAGGCAGGATGCTGCCAGGTCAAGTTGGGGCAGAGACCACAGAGCTGCAGCCTAGAGGGTGTGTAGTGGTACCTGGAAGTTCTGATGCCTGGGGGTGGCCTAACCTCTCCATCCACCTATAGAGGCACTTAGCATTCTGTGCCAGCTGATAGGTACACAGAACCTCGGATCATGTGGGTCACTCTTTGTGTCTTAAACACCTCTCTGGAAGCTCCCTTGTGTTTTATACTCAACCCTCCTAATAGCCTTGAGAAATTTCTATGTGTCAGGGATTTTCTTTGTTCGTTTGCTTACCCATTTTGAGAGAGAGAGAAAGAGCCTGCATGCGTGAGGGAGGGGCAGAGAGAGAGGGAGAGAGACAACCCCAAGCAGGTTCCGCACTGTCAGCAAGGGAGCCCCACTCGGGGCTCGATCTCATGAACCATGAGATCATGACCTGAGCCAAAATCAAGAGTCGGATGCTGAACCAACTGAGCCACCCAGGCGCCCCAGGAATTTTGTTTCTTTTTTTTTTAATGTTTATTTATTTATTTTTTTAATGTTTTATTTATTTCTAGGAGAGAGAGAGAGACAGCGTGAGCAGGGGAGGGTCAGAGAGAGAGGGAGTCACAGACTGAAACAGGCTCCAGGCTCTGAGCTGGCAGTCAGCACAGAGCCCGACGCGGGGCTCGAACCCATGAACCGTGAGATCATGACCTAAGTGAAAGTTGGACGCTTAACCGACTAAGCCACCCAGGCGCCCCCAGGAATTTTGTTTCTAAGAAAGGAAGGATTTATTATTTTTATATAGTATGATTATAAACATGGAAAACCAAAAGAATAATCTGAAAAACCCTTAGTGTTAGTAAGAAAGTCAGTTAAATGTCTTTCTGTTTCAGCAGTATTTGAAAAAGAATAAAAGCTTCCCTTTAGGCCAATAGGTATTTAATAAATCATCCCATTAATAAAAAGATACAACATCCAAGAACAAAAGCTGTTAAGCTGTGGTGTGAACCAATGCAGAAAACAAAGCAAAACTAACACGTTTCACTGTGTGGAGGTTTTAACAATTTCTAGCCCTCTGAGTCTTTTTCAAGATGTGGGTTTAGTATATGCTCATTTTGTAGAAGATGAGCCTGAGGCTCACAGCTCTTGCAGCTAATCAGTGTCACAATCCAGGTACTGCAGTAATACAGCCCTCTCCCTGGGACACCAGCCATCCTTTCCCTTCAGAGACAACCCTGGTTTCCTATCTTTTACCAAACAATGCCCATCTGCCCTTCTAGTCGCAGTTTCAAGTTCAAGCCCAACAGGAAGTTTTCACTGAGCCCACATCCTGTAACACTCAAGCTCATTCGATAGGAGGGTTTTTCACGTTGCCTGTCTTCATCAGTTTCCCCTATAAGCCTCAATGCTCTTCAAGGTCAGACAGTGTCTTGTTTGCTGTTTTAAGCCAAGCTTGTAGCCCAGGGAGCTGGAACATTGTAGGTACTCAAATATTTGTTGAATTCAGTATGATGGGAATATGAAAATGTTTAAGTAAATACAAATGTATCAGTGTGTAAATATACATATATGGCTATATTCAGTATAAAACTGCCATTAGATTTTATTGTTTAAAGATAACTATTCAGTCATTCTAATGACATAGAAAACTGAATCACAAAATGAGCCTTCCTTTCCCAGTCAAACAAGTTATTACCCCAGACCACATTCCATCTCAGTTAAATGTTTCCACTGGCACCTTGTTGCTCTGAAATTTGGGACAGCTGTAGGTACCATTTTCAACTATTTAGTTTCAGCAGGATTGCCTTCAACCTACATTTGAAATGGGAAGACCAAAAAATTCAGTCACGGAACAGAAGAGTTGAACAGAATTAGCTGTTCATTGTAGCATTATGGAAGCCTGCACCTGCAAGGCTGGAAAGAACTTTCTTGAAGACACCTTTAGGAATGTCAAACTCAGGGGTACCTGGTGGCTCAATCGGTTAAGTGTTTGACTCTTGATTTCCTAGGCTCAGGTCATGATCTCACAGTTTGTGAGACTGAGCCTGGAGTTGGGCTCTGTGTTGACAGTACGGAGCCTGCTTGGGATTCTCTCTCTCTTTCTCTTTCTCTCTCTCTCTCAATGAATAAATAAACTTTTTTAAAAAATTACAAACTTTTGGGGCGCACGGGTGGCTTAGTCAGTTAAGTGTCCAACTTTCGCTTAGGTCATGATCTCATGGTTCATGGGTTCAAGCCCCGCGTCGGGCTCTGTGCTGACTGCCAGCTCAGAGCCTGGAGCCTGTTTCAGTCTGTGACTCCCTCTCTCTCTGACCCTCCCCTGCTCACGCTGTCTCTCTCTCTCTCCTAGAAATAAATAAAACATTAAAAAAAATTTTTTTTAATTACAAACTTTAAAAAAATGTTTGTAAACAAGCAATACAGAGAAAACATAAGATACTCTGTCAGAATGTTTTCACTTAGTCCGTATTAAGCATCTACAATATATCAGGAAGATTCAAGGTATCCAAGATACATAGAAGAATGAGATTTGACCCTTTGCCTAAAAATGGTAAAAGGAGTGTCTTAAAATAATTAGAAACTGAATAAAATAACATGAATTGCTTATATGATGAGAAATAACCATATAACAAGCTTTCAAAGAATCACTGCACCAGTAGTAAAAAATATCACTTGTATGGGGCGCCTGGGTGGCGCAGTCAGTTAAGCATCCAGCTCAGGTCATGATCTCACCACTGTGAGATCAAGCCCTGCATTGGGCCCCACACTGAGCATTGGGATTCTCTCTCTCTCCCTCTCTGGCCCTCCCCTACTCACACATATTTTCTCCCTCTCTCTTTCAACATAAAAAACTTAAAAAAATCCCACATGTGTAATGAGAAAGGAAAAGCTGGTCAGTCGACATGCTTCAGTCTTCAGTGTAGATAAACTTTCAAAAGACTCAGCTTCTAAAACAAATATGGGGGGGCAGGCAAATAAAATCACACATACTGTTGAAATACTTGCTGATTGAGAAAAAACACATAAGGAAATAAAAGTCAAGTTCTGATACTGTCTTTTTTCAGGTGACATCATTTTTCGCAAAGGTCCACCGGGAGATAGTGGACTTCCAGGCCACATAGGATTTCCAGGAATCCCAGGAGTTGATGGGCCCAAAGGTTGGTTCAAGCAGTGGTTGTTCTATTCAAGTAAGCCATTCTCATCATCGTTACTGTCCCCACTTGATTCCTCCCCCACCAAACAACAGTGACCCCAAGCTGCAGACAGTCAGGGATGGCCTCTTTTCCAAAAGAATTACCTAAAAGTATTCATTTATCTGTAAATCACTTAATTATTTAGCACCCAGGCAATGAATTGTTGGATATTGCTGGAATGAGGTTTATCCTGCACTGAAGGAGGGAGGTGACTGTAATAAAGGACATTTTATACTTGACTCAGGATTTCCTCTAAGAACATTAAGGTCAGATGCATAAAGTAAGCAGCTTTAATAGATAAATGACTTTTTATTAATGTGCACCATGTCTGGGGCGCTTGGGTGGCTCATTTGGTGAAGCATCTGGCTCTTATTTCAGCTCAGGTCATCATCTCATGCTTTGTGAGATCAAGCCCCCAAGTTGGGCACCATGCTGGCAGCAAGGAGCCTGCTTGGGATTCCCTGTCTCTCTTCTCTCTGCCCCTGCCCCCCCCAAAAATAAATAAATAAACTTAAAAGTATGTATATAATAAAATAAAGATCAACAGCATAAAATAATGCACAGTGTCCTAGGAGATTTTCACTACACGCACAAAAAAATATTAATGAAATAGATGATTGTGTGGTTGGGAGCCATCCATCCTCTCTGCAGACTAGATGTGGGTTTACGAGTAACGTAAGCTGCTCTCATTGCAGGGGAGCCAGGCCTCTTGTGCATCCAGTGTCCTTGCGTCCCGGGGCCTCGTGGCCTCCCAGGATTGCCGGGGTTAGACGGCAGGAAAGGCATCCCAGGTACGGACATTCTGCACACAAGGGTTTTTGCAAGTGCAAAAGGGTCAGCTCACTGCATGGTTACAAAAAGGTCTGACTTCTGAATGTCATGATGGGGTTTACGTGAACTTGGAGATTTTCGAACATATACTCTGTTAACGTAAAGTAAGCCAGATGTAAGCCACGGACGCTGGCATTTCCCCCCGTTCTATTTTAGTTGCCGGATTCTAGCACGCCGTGGTGTTCCCCAGGGATTGGGGTGGGAGGGGGGCCTACAGGAGCCAGCAGGTGACTTAGAGGAGTGAGGCAGGCATACCAGACACATACCACTTTTTTCTTCTATAAAGAAATAAGCTCTTGCTCATTTTTTTTTTTCTTAAAAGACACAATTCTCTTCAGTCTGTTTGTTTTTAAAGTCCCCACTGTTGGTAGAGTCAAGGGCATAGGCACTATTTCATTCAGAAGGATACAGGTATAGGGGCGTCTGGGTGGCTGGGTCGATTGAGGGTCTGGCTCTTGATTTCAGCTCGGGTCATGATCTCATGGTTCATGAGACTGACCCCCACATCGGGCTCCATGCTGACATCGCAGAACCTGCTTGGGATTCTCTCCCTCTCTCTCTGCCCCACCCCCACTCACACTCCCTCTCAAAATAAATAAATAAACTTAAAAGAAAAAAAAAAGGATACAAGTGCAATAAAAAAAACACACCAATGGGACACATAGAGAGTGGAGAGGAGTGTGGTAAACTGGAAGGCACATTGGAGGGGACTGTCCCGCACCGGCTCCGGTCTATTCTTTCTGGCAGCACTTTAGGCCCTGTGTTGATAACTCTTCCGATTTTTCATGAGAAGGAAGAAACTCGGGGTTTTATTTGAAATCTCAATTTTTTTTTTTCAAAATTAGCTGCTGACTCCATTTTTGAAGGAAAAAACCCATCTAGGCTAATATTGTGAGAGCTAAATAGAACCTGTGTCCCTCGCTTCTGGACCTCCGTGCCACACCAGGACTCCTCACCCGGCACGGTGGCTCCAGACTGTCACTCTCTCTGCCGCCCCTCCTCCCCCTTCCTCAGTCACAAAACTGGCCGTGGACACAATCTGGAGGTAGAAAAACCGTCTATTCATTAGCTGGCTTCCTCTGCCCTGGATGTCCCTCCCCTGGCTACTCAGGGCGTCGCACACGGTGTCATGTGCGGTCCTCATTTTGCCATGACCACCTGGGTCTATACATACTGTCATTAAATTCTCTATCATCAACCAGTAAGAGCTGAAGTTACAGAGCGCTTGTGTGCTAGGCACTGTTCTAGGTGTCGTATGTCCCTCCATGCCTATTCCTCACCTTAGCCCTACCATTAGCCCCATTGGACAGATGAGCAAGCTGAGGCATAAGGTGGCATAGCTCATAAGGTAAAGCTTGGACCAGAATCCACTCTTCTCCGGAGCCATGCTCCTGCTGTCTACACTGGCATCCTTCAATTGCTGTGTTGGGAGTTTCCCTTTGAAGCGAGTTAATCCAAAGGTCTATCTGGCAATGTAGATCAGGGAATATTTGTATGTTACCGCCATCCAGTAGACATTTGTATTGGTACCAGGGCTTTGGGGAGTGGGGTGTCAGTCCAAAGAAGAAATGCTAATGGTGGCAAATGCAGGCACTTGCGGCAGCCTCATTTGTGGCCCGGGACATGCCTTCAGCCCAAGTCCTTTGCCACCCTCAAGTCATTCCTGTTCCTTTCTCAGTGCCTTAGTTACTTTGCCGTCTCTGCCCCCCTGACTCCCTGAGACAGGCCTGAAAGGGGAGAAGGGAGAGGGAAAGAGGGGGTGAAGGGTGAGTATGGGGGCAGACTATTCCTCATGCCACTCCTATTCAGTGCCTAAGACTCTGGGTGAAATGTTCTATTAAAAACTGAAAGGAAGGGAAGAAACAGGGGAGAGAAGGAGGGAAGGAAAGAATGAAAGGAAACCATGATTATCTTCCTACATTTCCCTTGAGTGACCTCTAGCCCAAAGGTAGAATGTAGGTTGCTGCTGTTGCATTTTCCTTGGTTTCTCTACACTTGACATACGACAGGCAGAGCTCAAAGAAGATATATAAACAGTGAAAGCATTTGGATTGCAATAAAAAAATACATCCTGACCCAAATCTTGCAAAAAATAAAATCGGAATATACATTTGTTAATACATTGGCTTGAGATTCATCCAAAAGACCCTCTAAAGGGATCAACTTTAAAAAGACACGTACATACATATAGGAAGCGTAAAGCTGTACAGTCAGATGCAGTTTGGCAACAGATATCCAAAGCCTCAGAAAATCTGTGTCCATTTTGTCTTACACTTACATTTTTAGAAATTTATTTCAATTACTGGGTAAGTCTGAAGCACTAAATATCTAAAGATATATAGTATCGCATTGTTTACTACAGCTAAACTTGAAAAATGACCCAAATTCTAAAGTAGCAGTTGGCTGAGTAACTGTTGGTTGACCCACACATTAGGCGACTCTGCAGCCATTTAAAGCAAAGCTTTAAATCTGTATTTATTGACATACGTATAGATTTCAAAATGCCATATCTACATCATCATGTTATGGATATAAGATTTCATGAGTAACATACATCAAAATTTTAGCAAATAAGGGCGTCTGGGTGCTTCAGTCAGTTAAGCATCTGACTTTGGCTTAGGTCGTGATCTCACAGTTCGTGGGTTCGAGCCCTGAGTTGGGCTCTGTGCTGACTGCCAGATCAGAGCCTGGAGGCTGTTTCAGATACTGTGTCTCCCTCTCTCTCTGACCCTCCCCTGATCGCGCTGTCTCTTTCTCTCTCAGAAATAAATAAAACATTTTAAAAATTTTTAGCAAATATTGTCCTCTGTGATCTATAGATGATTTTTATTCTCTTCTTTCTGAATCTGTTTTTTACAAGGAGTGTATATTGCTTTTATGATCAAAAAATAAACCTATCTACTTAAAATCATACAGACAAAAATTTTAGGAAGGTAAACATTTTTTAAATCCTTTTTTTTTTACACCATCTCTTATTTCAGTTATTTACTCCCATCCTCTCCCTATACTCTGTGTTTTAAGATAGAAATTGTCTTTCTTTCCTTGGAAGACAACACCCTATTTACTTCAAATACTGCTATACTTGGGCTTCTCAGGGTTGGTATTTAACAAATATTTAATAAGTCACTGCTTTGCAGGTGGACAAGGGCCAGCTGGTCCAAAAGGAAGCCCAGGGTCCCCAGGAAGCGCGGGCTTTCCCGGATATCCAGTAAGGTTTTATGGTTTGGAAGCTTTTGTTTCAATTTGGAAAATAGCGCTCTCTGGAAATACAGTTGCACCACACATAGGTTATCAGTTTGGTGCCTGGCAAAGAGTACTTTATAGTAGAGCATTTAATAGATACTTGATTAAATGAGTAAATGTATGACGTGTGAATAAGTGAATGAATTAATGAATTTATAATCATTTAAAATGGATCAGAGATGGAAGGCAGATCTTTGATTGCCTGGCGCTGCAATTGGGAACAAGGATTGACTGCAAATGGATCTGAAGGAATTTGGGGGAATAATGGAAATGTTTTAACACCGGATTATGGCGATTGTAGCATAAATGTGTAAATTTACTAAAAATCATTGAATTGTATTCATGTAAAGATATATCTTAGGATACATAAATTATACCTCAATAAACTATTAGAAATTAAAATTTCAACTATCACCGTGGCTCAGAAAGTTATATAGAGATAAATATATCCAAATCAGATTATCCATAGATGCATGTTAAAATTTCCCAGTGTTTTAACATAGTCAAAATTATGACGATATCTGTATCATATTGAATAATACTATTGCATGGGTTGCATTGAATTGTGCTAACTGAATTCTTTTCCAGTTTTGGAAGCCAATAGAGAGGTTAAAAAAAAAAGAAAGCTTGAAATTATACTTGTCGGCTGGAGAAAGTGTCTGAAAAAAAATCCATGTTCATTAAACTTTAAAAATTCTGGTTGAAATTTTTTTTTAAGATTGGCACAAGAGCGGTTGTCCCCAAATGCAATGCAGACTCGTTTCTGTACCGCCGTAGGGGTTCCCAGGTGCTCAGGGAGATCCAGGACTTAAAGGAGAAAAAGGAAAAGCATCTCCACCTGAGGGACAAGTGGGTGCCCCAGGGGACCCTGGGCTCAGAGGGCATCCTGGAAGAAAAGGCTTGGATGGAATTCCTGGAACCCCCGGGCTAAAAGGATTACCAGGACCTAAAGGGGAGCCGGTTGGTATCTGGTGATTTGTTTTGAATTACCCTCCCTATAACTGATAGGCTCTGAAGTTACCACATTGGGTGATTTCCACTCATAAAACTGTCGGACACTCAGCACACTGCGTCCCTCTAACTGCACAATAAGGCATCTTCAAATGAGCGGTCATAACCCCAGCGCATGTGGATAGTATTTTGACACATAGGTAGCACTCAATGGTGCTTTGAGCCCAAAGAAAATTCTGCATCGATAATGACCTTGGCTCCTATGCATGTTGCAATTGCACATTTATATCCAATGAGTTTATAGACAAGTTTAGAAAATGATAAATAAGGGAAAGTTTTCATCAGTATCTTGAGGGCAATGTTCATTCTTTGGAGTAGAAATAAATGCATCAAGCAGAATATTTAGGGGTCGGGTAGCCAAAGAAACAGATAAAATGTTTTGTCATTTAAAATAGTTAAGCTTATGTAAGTTCTAACTCTTTGCATGGGATAGGGATAGAATGTCTCACATATGCACTTGACAGAATCCTACCGGGATCTATTTTAAGGTGTCATGGGGTCAGAGGCCGAGCACCCCCCACAGTATATTTGGGAGAAGTTTGCCAAGCATGTTGCCCAGGCTGCTCTAGGAAATACCAGTATCTTTCGGAGTTCACCAGTATTATGCAGTGAAAAGGATCCCACCTTAGTCAGGAAAACTTGGCAAATAAATTTGAAGATGCATTTACAGACCCTTTAATATCAGAATATAAACTGTGACTCCTCAGGATCTGGATCTAGATGGAGTCTTCACTACACCTTTCTAACTACAAAACATTTTTTGGCTGTGAACAGCTAGCAGGGCCAGTGTTTCTCAGACTCTGGAAAATAGCCGGCTGGCCACCCCCATCCCCCAACCCCGGGGTGGTAATAATGCTTACAGAGGGACAGAGTCTAGAATTCTTTTGGTCTAGTACTAATACAGTTCACATGATGCTTCCATTTGTGTCTTACTAATTCATTATTAGTTCCCGTAAAAGTAATATAAGAAAAAAATCAGGGAGGTAATGTGCTGAGCCTTATGCCCTGTCATTATAGAAGCAAGAAAATCAAAAAACAAAACAAAAATAAAACATAAAAACCCCAAGTCACCCAATGATACTGAACAATGAAAACTTAAGTCAAATTTATTACTTGGGGCCATATTGGGGAGGAAGAAGAGCTTGATGATTATGTCATATTTAATTTGTTTAAAGTATACAAATCATTTCCAGAGTTATAGCCCTATGCAAGTACAGAAAGATACTTTATAAGAAAAAAAAAAAGAAATACAGTCTATGTGTATCTGTATCTCCTTTGTATTGAAAATACCTGGTAAAAAAAGAAACGAAAGTTCACTGTAGTTTAGAATATTTAATATTTATATATTTCACTATAGTTTAGAAATATGCTGTTCACATGAAGGGCAGCTCTAAAGCTATTTGAGCTGTTGGCTGATTTGAACGGAGTCTTAGGGGCTATTGTATGTGTGACTTCCCACGGAAGACACCTCAGGTGCGACTCGAAAGTCTTCGAAGTGAATGAAATGTTGCTGAATTCCAAAGGACACAAAACAGCAGAAACCATACAGCGCTCTGATTTTAGTAATAATTCCCTTCAAATATCAACTGCTTTTTAATTCAAGATTTTCTCATTGGCTGCTTATCTGGTACTCATATTCCTGGTAAGATTAACCCATGGACGGAGCTACTGGAATGAAGCACTAGCCAAACATATTCCTGTTTGTCACAGGCCCTGAGTGGTGAGAAGGGGGCCCGGGGTCCTCCAGGGGATCCTGGTACCCCCGGGCTCCCTGGACCTACAGGACCCCCCGGACCACCGAACTATGGACCGCAGGGAGAGCCTGGTCCAAAGGGTCCCCAAGGAATTCCTGGAGCCCCGGGACCACCTGGAGAAGCCGGTTGGTTAGTTTTCTTTCCAGTCCTGTTTTCCTATGGAGTGGGTCAATGGTTCCTAGAGTGAGTGAAGCTCCCTCAAGACTAATGAATGTATAGCAACTTGCTTCTAATAAGTGGAATATGTCAACTCACAGACACTCGGAAAGAATATGCAGGGTATGTCAGAGAAAATTGAATTTCTCTGTTACTGAGAAGTTCAGTTGAAATCTCCTGAAATAGTCTATCTCCATATACTAACAGAAATACATGGAATGAGTGGAAGTCAGTCATGGTAAATAAACAAAGAGGAGGCAGAAATCTATGAAACTGATCTTGAGAGGACCCTTCTAAGTCTCAAGGGCCCACTCATGTTATTACAAATTTGTTCTTTTTGACCCATCATCCGATAGATGGTTCACAAATAAAACTTCAAAATATCTAAGATAAGTGAAGAAAAGTTTTCTGATAATAGTTCTAAAGCCCCAGTAACTTTTGGGATCCACGTGTACTGAACATAGTTGGTGGATGCAAGAGGGATTGGATCCTCGATGTTTATCCGTGTCAGAGAACGTGGTGGAAGATGAGAATCGCATATTACTGACAGTTTTCAACAAATAACGCCACCATATCATTTCTTACTTCTAACATCACTTTAAAGGGTGAGACCCAGTAAACTAATTGCTTCCAAGTCTTTTTTAGTATCCCTCATCAGTAAAAAAATTTGTCAGTGCCTCTCCCCAAGTGTTTATATATATTTTACATTGTATGCATGCATTTCTGTCCACACATGTACATAAAGCTTCTTTTGTGATTATAAAAATATGTGGTTTTTTTCTGCACCACGCTTTTGAGGCTGCTATTCTAATCCAGGGATTGGCAAACCATGGCAGCCCATGGTCTAAATCCAGCCTACTGCATATATATGTATGATGCACAAGCTAAGAATGGTTTTTATATTTTCAAATGATTGGGGGGGGGAAACCTTTTGAATAATACTTTGTGGCACATGAAAATTACATGAAATACCAGTTTCAGTGTCCGTAAATACATTTCCCTGGCACACAGCCAGCCTCATTCATGTCTGTATTGTTCCTGGCTCTTCTCATGCTGGGATGGCAGCATTGAGCTGTGGCGTAGAGACTGTTTCAACCACAAAGCCCAGATTATTTAATCTCTGGCCCTTTACAGAAAAAGTTTTCCTGACCTCTCTTCTAATCCATTTTCAAATCTTTTTCCATTCTTTCGACTTGTGAATTTCTAGTGAAGGACTCCACTATCGTAAAATATATTATCACCAAGGTTTTCCCATCAAACTACTGTAAACTTATTTTTTCTCTAAATATACAGATAATTCAAATCACTAACATGTTTTTAACGTTGCGCACCATAGCCACATTGCCTCAAATCTTCATGGGCTGGGCAGGCATTATTTCCCCAATGACACATGAAGAAATTATCAGAGAGGTTAAGATATGTACCTGAGTCACACTTCATCTTTTGTTCAGCATATCATACTTTCTTCCTGTCAAAACTAGTCACCCTAAAGATCCTACCAAATAAGTATTCACTCACGTTTATGCTGAATTGCATATTATTGATTTTTTTTTTTTTTAGAATAGCTTCCCTTTCAATAGACCAGCATTGAGTTGGGCTATAATTGAAGCTTAGACAATAGTAAATGCCTATAAATATTCATCAATTGAATAAGAAAGTTTCAATGGGTTGGTCATCTTTAAGCCAGTTTTGAAGCCTATGGAAGCAGAAACTATTTTTTATATTCCTTGGGAAATGTTTATAAACCTCTTATAGTCACATTTGTTCCCTCTAAATTGAAAAAAACAGCCTCAATATGCACACCAATCTTATGATCACAAACTTTCTTAAGGTCCTAAGGGAGAATTCAGTGTTTCGACGCCGGTCCCAGGGCCTCCAGGACCCCCAGGGCCCCCTGGCCGTGCTGGTCCCCAAGGCCCGCCTGGTGAGTATCCCCTTTGTCAAGTCTGGTGCACGACATCCAATGACATCCTGACTGTCCTGGAAAAATACCATCCCCTTTGTAAGTAAAAACATATATATATTTATTGGCTCTAAAAGAATGCAGAGGCCGGAGTCCAGTCAGATAAGAAGCCAGCAGGCAGGGGACTTGACATTGTTCTTTGAGATTATCCAAATTATTCCCCATTGGTGCTTCTGATTAAAAAAAAAGAATTGATGTAATTTCTTAAAAGGAATTCAGGAGCAGAACAGTCTTCATGGATTTTTGGTGGGGGAGTAAGTTCATGTTTGCCAGTGGCTAATCAGGGTAGTCCCCACTGCTTTTTCATTTGAAAATGTAATTGCTTTGCCAATGTGATCTAAAACTTAATTTTGCACACATGGAGGTAGACATATGTAGCCCAAGATAGCGAGACTGTTTCTTTTTAGGAATTAAACTCTATCTTAAACATTATCTGTAGCTCCTAATGATTACTCCACTGGGTAAAAATGGAGAGGAAGACCATATAGTTGGGGTGATGTTAAAATTATTTTTTAATCTCCAAAAAGGCCTAGGATGACACAGAAACTTAGACTTTTTGTTTCAAGGCAAGATGAAGGGAAGTTCCTGATGTGGGTGTGTGGGTGTGTGTTTTTAAGGTATCCCTGGATCGATAGGAAAATGTGATCCGGGTCTTCCGGGGCCTGACGGTGAACCAGGAATTCCAGGAATTGGCTTCCCTGGGCCCCCAGGACCTAAAGGTAGGTTTTCAAGTTTTAAAACATAGGGATCATTGTGAATATTTAGAAAATATAAATACAAGGGCCCCTGGGTGGCTCAGTCGGTTAAGCATCCAACCCTTGATTTCAGCTCAGGTCATGATCTCATGGTTTGTGAGTTTGAGCCCTGTGTCCAGCTCTGTGCTGATGGTAGAAAGTCTGCTTGGGCTTCTCTGTCTCTCCCTCTCCCCCCCACACACCCCCGCCTTGCATCACATGCTTTCTCTCTCTCTCTCTCAAACTAAATAAACTTAAAAAAAGAAAATATAAATACATATCATGAATAACATAGAAATGATCCATAATGTGGCATTTAAAACAATGTTTTTCATCCATCTTAAATGAGAAAATAAAATCTTACTATGATGTTAGGCAAAAAGGCAGAATTCATACAGATTTATGCATCTCATCTCAATTAAATTTTTTTAAATATATAGAAAAAAATCTGGAAGGAAATGTACAAAAATGGTAGATGCGATTCTTCTTGACTGTGGAATTATGAGGATGTTTTTCTTCTTAATAAATGTCTGTACTTTTTTTACATGTATGCATTTTTTCACTTTATACATTTCTTTTATAATTAAAAAAAGAACTATTAAATCACAAGTAACTGGTTGTTCTATACACTCCCATGTAAATTACAGAAATTATTTTCCTTTGGGAACAAATCCTGCTTCCCATCAAAGGGAAAACGCTCCAAAGAAATCCAGATACTGAGAACTCAGACAGTCATCTAATAAATAGATCAAAGGCTCATCCAGGATGGTGTATGAGCCATCATGATCCCTGGGTTGTTGCATAGATTTCCAGATGTTATAATCATTTTATGTTTGTTTCAATGTTATTTAAAGTGTTTGTCAACATATAATCCATTTTAGGTACTTGTTCTCTTTCAGATGTCATCAGTGCCTAGAGTGCATTAGTTCTGCCCAAATGTGAGAATATTGATCTCGGTTTATAAATATTTGAAACAGAAGATGTAATTATAATTTCAAGAATGTCCTTGACTCCAATTTCCTGGATGTCTTCCCAATGACTATGAAGTAACGCAGCCTGGCCCATATTTTTGCCTGGTTCTTCTTGGACCCTGCATTAAGAAATTGCATCCCAGCTTGTAACCCCATGGATTCACCGTCTGGAAGAAGACTAAAATATGGGGACAAGAAGTGGCCTAAGACAATCCTAGAAAGTGCAGATTCCTAACTCCAAATTAAAAATTGAACCTAATAATCCAAGAACAAACGGTGAATTAACAATTGGTCATCTTAGGGTCACAAAAGAACTCTCTGAACACAGCCTTGCTCCACCAGGGTTTCCTCCTCTGAACCACAGAATAGAGAAAATGATATGTGTGACTCCTTTCTCAATTTTCCTATTATAAATAGATAAGAAAAAAGTTAATTCATTACACTCAGTGGCATTAGGAAGTAATCTCTTGAGCTATCCATGTTGAGAACGGCTACCTCGGGCACTGGAAAGTCTTTCTATCTTGATCTTGGTCATGCTTGAAAGGATTTCTGTACACGCAAAAATTCATTTGGCTGTCCACTTCATGTAAAATATAACCTCAAAAGATAAAGTCAGCCAGAATGACAACCAGTATCAGTGGTTTAAAGAATTGCTGAATCAAAATTGTAGCCATGCTAAACACAAAGTGGATAAAGTCATTTTTTAAATTGAGGATCTGATTTGAAACAGAATTTTTTAAATCGCTCATTAAAATTAAGTTTTTAATTGCTAATTTAGTTTTTTCTATTTTTTTGACTTTATTTATTTATTTTGAGACACTGTGAGTGGAGGAGGGGCAGAGAAAAGTAGAGAGAGAGAATCCCAAGCAGGCTCTACACTGTCAGCACAGAGCCCAATGCAGGGCTCGAACTCATGAACCGTGAGATCAAGGTCCAAGCCAAAATCAAGAGTGGAACGCTTAACCGACTGAGCCACCTGGCCCCCCCAGCGATTGGCGTTTTCATCATTCAAACTTTCATAAAAACATTTCTAACAACTTGCCCCATAAAAACATCAGATAGAATCACAGAGATACTGCTCAGAATCTTTACTAAGTCTAATCCTCCAACTTTATTGTTTTTTCTCTGTAGGAGACCAAGGTTTTCCAGGAACAAAAGGATCACCAGGTTGTCCAGGAGAAATGGGGAAGCCTGGGCCACTTGGAGAACCAGGTCTCCCCGGAGCCAAGGTTCTTCAAGAATTAAAACTCAGACTGATGGGGGGGGGGGGAATGATGAGGGAGATGGGCAATTATAATCAGCCAGTTAGGATGCTGTGGGTGTAGAAATTATCTATATACTTATAGATGGTAAAGAAATTAAATACTTTTTAATGTTTGTCGGAAACCATCCTACCCTTTTAGAAAGGAAAAGAGAAGGGATTAGTAGACAGGTTTACCTCTCTCTGTCTTCCTTAATCTTCAGAAGCATTCAGAGTATTTAAAATGGAAGGACTCTAAGTAGAAGTGTGGATAACTAGGAGAAAAGCTACCAAAAGGAGAGACAGCTGACTGTTTCCAGACAGTTTCAGTCTTCTGAAAAAGTAGAGGTTACATGGCCTCAGGAATAGTTAAGCATAATTGTACAGAAAACTCAGCAACTAGAGTTGAAATAGGAAAGTTGACAGAATGGCAGTGACTATGCAGAATGGATTATTTTCTTTTTTTAATCTACTTATTTATTTTGAGAGAGAGAGCATGTGCGCCCACATGAGTGGGGGAAGGGCAGAGAGCGAGGGGGACAGAGGATCCAAAGGGGCTCTGCACTGAGAGCAGAGAGACCAATGTGAGGCTTGAACTCACGAACCGTGAGATCATAACTTGAGCCAAAGTTGGACGCTCAACCAACTGAGCCACCCGGGTGCCCCAAAACAGATTATTTTCCATTTAATGGCCCTAAAGACCAGTTGATAGACAAGAAAGATTTGGAAGCATCATATAGTAAAACTAACATGTCTTCTGTGCCACAGGGAGAGCCAGGACTAGCCTTGCCTGGAGAACCAGGAACATCAGGTTTTCCAGGAGAAAGAGGCAATTCTGGGGAAAATGGAGAAATTGGACTCCCTGGACAGCCAGGTCTGCCTGGAATTCCAGGAACCAGAGGGCTTGATGGACCACAAGGTACAAAGAACATGTGATTTATTTTTCTCCACTGCAATCTCTGCTGAAAGACAGCAAATTGAAAGCACTCTAGTATGAAGAATTCTTCTCAAACTTCTAGTTCAACAAATAGAATCTGCAGGTCCTAATTATTTTTCCACTCAGCATCACTGCCCTACCTTTGTTTTTGGGTTTTTTTTTTCTTTCCGTCCTCCTTTCTCCCTTCTGTCCTTTATAGTGAGTGTCCTCTGTAAAAAGGTATATCAGTGGTATTAAATATAGGTTCAGTTTAGGGGGAAAAGTTACAAGAGAATGATTGTACTAGGACCTTGGGTTTTGGCATCTGAGTATATTCTGGGACTCTGTTTTGCAGGGGATCCAGGGAAGCCTGGACCACCTGGAAAAAAAGGACCCCCAGGGAGGTGCATGGAGGGTCCTAGGGGAACCCAAGGACTTCCAGGATTAAATGGATTGAAAGGGCAACAAGGTAAGGGGAGGGTCTTGCCACCAGTCATTAGGCAGACAGGTGACATGAGACTCCTGCTCTGTGCTTTGCTGGTTAACAAGGGAACTGTCCAGCAGCAAGTGCTGACCACTGTTCAACGGGGAATGTTATTTTAGCAATCTAAACAATGTCATGGATTCGTTGCAGTGAGTACCATCTATAGAGTAAAAGACCCGAGGTTAGTATAGTAAAATTGATTTGTGTCTTGTATACAAGACTGAGTATGGGTATATATACATATACATATATATAGTGTGTATATATATATATATATATATGTGTATATATACACACACACACATATATGTATGTTTACATATATATTTATATACATATAAACTCTCAGAAAAAGTTTTATCATTACCTTCATTAGTATATAAAATGGTAAATTTACGTATGTAGTTAATTGCTTTCCAAGCAACATAAAATAAAGGAATGAAATAAATCTAAATTACGGAGGCTCAATGACCCAGATGATGTGAAACGTATTCTATTTTGTTGGCTCTTCTCAATCAGGTCTGTGAACTGAGAAAAAAAATTCTTTAGAGCTCAGCTAATGCCTATGGGCTATCCTACTGCTTTTATTTCACAAACCAATTCTGGGCTAAGACATTAATGATTGCAGTAGTGCTATTATTGTTTCCAGAAGTATCTGGTGGCTCGCCTCCACTTGAGTGGCTCTGTATGTATTACTCTGCACGTTAAAGACCGAGCTACAGTCATAAAGTGCAGTCCCAGGATATGTCTGCAGAAAATAGATCTAAACTCTATACTTCTATTACTGCATGAATCACTGAACCAGAATGTTAAAGTTAGAAGTGATCTTAGAAATTTTACAGAAGGGGATGAAATCAATCATCAGTCAGATAAGTGGGTGGTTTGCCCATAATCACACAACAAAATATTTATAGTCCTAGAAAATATTTCTGGAGTTTGTGGGGAAAGCAGGTGTGTGTTTGTCCATTCATTCATTCTTTCATTCATTCATATATAGGCAGAAGAGGTGAAACAGGGCCAAAGGGAGACCCAGGTATTCCAGGCTTGGATAGGTCAGGCTTTCCTGGGGAACCTGGACCGCCAGGAATGCCGGGTCAGCAAGGTGAGGTGGGACCACCTGGTCAAAAAGGATATCCAGGAAATCCAGGATTTTTAGGACTACCAGGTATCCTTTTTTGTGCTTTTATTTTTCTTCTTTTATCTTCTTCCTTTTAAGGCGGCTGTATAAATTGGACATAGACCTAGGCTTTTGACTCTACATTTCTCTTTGAGTTAATATAAGACTGGCCTCTTATACTAACACTTTGAGTTAGTATTAAGTGTTTCCTACTGAATTATTTGTAAGGGGTCAGAGAGCAGGATAATGTTGGTGGTGGGATGATCACATTTCACAATTACCCAGGGTTTGACAACTTTGACTGTGCAATCCTTTTTATATGTTACTGCCAAAATACATTTACTTGTATTTCCTTGAGAATTTTTGCATCTATATGTATAAAAGATATTAGTCTGTCATTTTCTTTTCTTGTGATATCTTTGCCTGGTTTTGGTATCAGGGTAACACTGGCCTTCTAGAACAAGATGGAAAGTGTTTCCTTTTTTTGTATTTTCTAGAAGAGTTAGTGATGAATTCATATCCCTTAAACATTTGGTTGAATTCACCAGTGAAGTCATGTGAACCTGGGTTTTCTTTTGTCGGAAGTTTTTATAATACTAATTCAATTTCTTGTTATAGGTCTACTTAGACTTTCTATTTCTTCTTGAATCAGTTTTGGTAATCTGTGCCTCACTAGTAATTTGTGCAAATGCTCTAAGTTACCTGATTTGCTGACGTAGAGTTGTTCATAGTATTCCCTCATCATTCTTTTTATTTCATCACTGTTTTTATAGTTTGAATGTTGGAAAGAATATTCTAATAGTCACCTCACGGCATAAGGACCTCATTCATCTCCTTCCTCCAGAGAAGAACCCAGGATAACGACTTAATCAACAAATCATTCTTTCATTTATATTATTAAGCTTCTACCATATTCCAGCACTAGAAACATGTCAGTGGACAGGATTCCACATCTGGAAATGAGGGAGACAGGGGCGCCTGGGTGGCTTAGTCGGTTAAGCGTCCGACTTTCGCTTAGGTCATGATCTCGCGGTTTGTGGGTTCGAGCCCCGCGTCGGGCTCTGTGCTGACTGCCAGCTCGGAGCCTGGAGCCTGTTTCAGTCTGTGACTCCCTCTCTCTCTGACCCTCCCCTGTTCACGCTGTCTTCCTCTCTCCTAGGAATAAATAAATAAATAAATAAATAAATAAATAAAAATAAAAAAAAATTAAAAAAAACTAAGCTCAGGTCACCTGAGTGGCTCAGGCATTTAAGCATCTGACTCTTGATGTTGGCCAGGTCATGATTCCAGCATCATAGGAATGAGCCCTGCATTGGGCTCTGCACTGAGCATAGAGCCTGATTAAGATTCTCTCTCTCCCCCACTCTAAAATCAAAATAAAATAAAATAAAAAAATTAAGTTCACTAATCGACAGCTGCTCTGAGGAAAATAAAATAAGGGAACACATACAGAGTTTGGGAGGAGGGAGCACTCCATAACTTCACTATATTCTACTTTCATCTGCAATGTGATTTGCTACCAATGACCTCCACAACCATAATTTAAGAAAGGCTGTTTACTATCCCATCACCTAGATAAATATGGTCATTTTTCTGTTTACAGAAACCATCCCTTCAACTCTGTTTAGAAGTATAACTTATTTTAGGGGTGCCTGGTCGGCTCAGTTGGCTAAGCATGCAACCTCAGCTGAGGTCATGATCTCACGGTTTGTGAGTTCAAGCCCCACATAGAGACTCTCTGCTGTCAGCATGGAGCCCACTCCGGATCCCTCTGTTCCATCCTCTCTCTGCCCCTCCCCTGTTTGTGCTCTCTCTCTCAAAAATAAGTAACATTAAAAAAAAAAACCCGAAACATAACATTTTATTTTATGGAATATTTCACTTCTGTCATTCTGTACAACCTAAGTTGCCTTGCGTTCACTTGCTTCCACAGGTGAAAAAGGAACGCTTGGGATGATGGGCTATCCAGGAAACATTGGTCATCCGGGGCCTCCCGGAAGCTCAGGCACCCCGGGACAGAGGGGTAAGTGAGGGAGTATCTTCCCAGGATCAGGAGGCATGAACGATGTTCACTTACATAGCAGAATAATAAGTTATAGGGGCGCCTGGGTGGCTCAGTCAGTTAAGCCCCGACTTCGGCTCAGGTCATGATCTCACGGTTCGAGCATTCGAGCCCCATGTCAGGCTCTGTGCTGACAGCCAGCTCAGAGCCTGGAGCCTGTTTCATATTCTGTGTCTCCCTCTCTCTCTGCCCCTCCCCTGCTCACACTGTGTGTGTCTCTCTCAGAAATAAATAAAACATTAAAATTTTTTTAAAAGAAATTGTATTTTACCCTTTGGGGAAATAGAATTCTGAGAGAACCACTTACTCGATGTTGCTATTCTCCGTATTTCTTTTTCCATTTGAATAGCGCCCAGTTTTTTCCCTGCAATCTTTATCCACTGCCTTTATACATGGCTGCCTGTTTGGGCTTATCTGTCCTGTTTTGTGTTGTGTTATGGTAAGCACTGGTAACTTTTAAATCCTTACAAACAAGCCCAAGAAGTAAGGAACTGATGTTGTTACTCCTGTTTTTTAGGTGGCTTTGGAATCCCAGGAGCAAAGGGTGAGGAAGGGCCCCCAGGAGCCAAGGGGGAAGAAGGAGACAAAGGACCCCCAGGGCCTTCTGGTATATCCCACTTAGTGGGAGACAAAGGAGAACCGGGCCTCAAAGGTACAGCCCTCCTTTTGTGTAGAACCAGAACGTCAGAGCTGGTTCTGAGACTAAGAATGATCCAAGAAAACCCCTGTAGTTGACAGTGAGGACACTGACAACCAATACTTCCATCCTGCTCAGGCCCGAAGCCAGTTGGTGGCCCAAGCCTGGATTAGAACTGGGCCTTGTGTGCTTTGCACAATAGCATGTTGCCTCCTTTATGTGTGACTTGTTATTTCTTTCTAACATTCTTTTAATGTTTATTTATTTTTGAGAGAGAGACAGAGTGTAAGCAGGGGAGGGGCAGAGAGAAAGGGAGACCCAGAATCCAAAGCAGCTCCAGGCTCCCAGCTGTCAGCACAGAGCCTGACGTGGGGCTCGAACCCACGAACCGCAAGCCCATGACCGAGCCAAAGTCGGATGCTTAACTGACTGAGCCACCCAGGCACCCCGTGGCTTTTTATTTCAAACTGAGTTCTGCATTTGGGTCTGCTGTATTTAAACTGCCATTCATCAGTTTTAAATTATAAGCCTCAAAACCACCTTCCTGGCAAGTATGATAAAAAGTAATCTGAGATTGGCTTACAAAGTTTATCACTTGCACTTTGCCCACCTCGCCAGCCACGTGACAAATACTTTTTCAATAATTATTTTTTAGGACCTATTGACTAGGTGTTTTATTATGTCCTAAAGACACAGAGGTGAACAAAGCAGATGTTAGTATCCCGGTCATCAGGAACCTTACAACTCAGTGGGGGGAAGGGAGGGAAGAGACATTAATGGGTCTGTGGACATGTTGTGTCTAGGGCCAGGCAGTAAATATCTGGGAGTTTCTGGACGGCTTATGTTCCCCGTTGCATAGTCATTCTCAGCATTTCATGTAAAAATGTTTAAAAAGAAAACATTTCTAGCCCTCTAGCCATACCACACCACACCAGATTTGGCCTGCAGGCTGTAGCCTGCTAATCCCTGCGAGTCCAAAGCACACGAATGTGCTAAATAATATATATTTTTAGATTGTGGTAGATGACATCAGTAGAGAAAACAAATGTTACAAAAGAAAATAATCTAACCCCCTGCTCCTCAGATTCTTTTATATGTTTTCTTTCTGGGCATCTTGTACTGTTTCATGATTTTTCCACCCAGCTGGCTCGTCTTCAGTCTTAGACACACACACACACACACACACACCGTCCCCTCTTGCAGAGATTCTTCCTGTAGCATGCTGTACCCAGCTCTTTGACAGAACGTATCACACTGGGTAGCAATTCCGTGTTTACCTGGCTGACTCCCCATTTCAACATTAAAACCTTGGGGTGAAGGAACATGATTTATGTTTCCAGTACTTGACACAACACCTGTCTGTTAGATACTCGGTGTTTATGTGAATGAATAAGGATGGAAGAAGGTGAAGCGCCCAAGGAAGGGAGTCTTCTTGAGAAGAGGCCCAAAGTCTGGCCGCAGACACACCGGAGAGTGCTTCAGATACCAGCAGAAGGACTTTGTAATTTGCAGATTCAGGGACTGTTTTTGAGCCGTGGAGTAACGTGATCAAAGGCATGTTTTATGGAAAGTAGGACAGTTGTGTGGGAAGTTTGCAAGCTTCCCAGCCTGCACAGCCAGGTCCAGATCCCAGCAAGATCCCTCATTAATTGTGACTCTAGATTAGTCCATTGACTTCACAGAGGCTGAGCTGGGTCATCTCTCCACCTATTCTAGAAAGACTCCAGGACAGACTGATATTGCCTGTAGATTCAATAAGATAAATAAAAGAAAAGGATGTCTGTCATGTACTAATTACTTAATAAATGGTCATTGTAATCAGTGGATTTGAGAAAGGAATGGTCTGGATAAGAATAGTGTAATAACCGGTCCTCTGTCATTACTAAAAGAAAGAAAAAAAATTTTAAGAAACTAAATTTAGGCCACTCATTCTTAAAATGTTTGTTTGAAGCATAAATATCATCATTGCTAGTGTCCCTGAAGAGCTGACTCGTGCCCAGGCACGGTGCTAACCCTTTACGTATATTACCTCATTTAATCATCTTTAAAGAGAGCCCACATCTGCCTGTGCTCTTAACAAATATGTTATGAGTGTATTACCATAATGTCTCGTCAGTTTTAACCAGGATTTAACCAAGTCTCATAGAATTCTAACCTGTATTTTTAATCCACGGTGTTTAACTTCAGGATTTGCAGGGAAGCCGGGTGAGAAAGGAAACAGTGGCGTTCCAGGGTTACCGGGTTTAAAAGGACACCAAGGGCCATCTGGACCACCGGGACCACCAGGTAGAGCAGATGCTCTGATAGAAATCAGGACTTCAGTTTCCCTGGGTCTGAATGTAACAAAAATGTGTTTCTTGACTGAGTGGGTTGAATATGAATTTTGCTCCATAGCGTTCCAACCGGAATTTGCTTCACAGTGAAGTCGGAATGAAGTTGTTTATGGTCAATCGATATTAACTAAAAAATATTAACTTACACAACGTTCCATTTTTAACATTTTTTATTTTGAGAGAGAGTACAAGTTGGGGAGGGGCGGGGGGAGAGAGAGAGAGGAAGAGAGACAGAGAGAGTACAAGTGGGGGAGAGGAACAAAGGGGAAGAGAGAGAACAAGAGAGAGAGAGAGAGAGAGAGAAACCCAAGCAGGCTCTATGCTCAGTGTGGAGCCTGATGCAGGGCTCTATCCCACAACCCTGGGATCATCACCTGAGCTGGAATCAAGTGTCAGATGCTCAACAGGCTGAGCCAACCAGGTGTCCCCAAAGTTCCATTTTTTGCACTAAAAATGTTATTTTGACATTGCTGATCTGTATTATAAACTATAATTTATCACCGTGTCACATATCATAGAAGAAAATCAGGTAAGGATTTAGAAATTTCTGAACTTGCCTTCTTTTTTTTTTAATCAAGCTACTGAGTTTGCAAAGTAGTTTTTTAAACAATTACAGTAGCCCCCTCTTCTCTATGACCATGTCAGTGACAAAATATATTACACAGCAGTAAAATGTCAGCATTGCCTTTGGGAATTAATTGTGATATGGTGGCCAGAGCCCCCTCTTTTCTCCTGGCATTGGCCTTAGAATGGTTTTCATGTTTGAAATCCAGGCCTGCTGACAAGCATCTAACTGTCTGTAATTTTCCATTTTCTGGATCCTCAGTCCCCTCCTCATCTGAAGGCAAAAAGGCAACTACCTAAGTACTTATATAAGCTAGCTGATCTGACTGCTTAGAATTCATTTGTTCATACAAGCAACGAATATTTACTGAGCACCTACTATGTCCAGGACACGCGACTATCTGTTTCTTCTCCAGGCCCCAGAGGAGATCCAGGCAGCATCGGGAGCCCTGGAAAACCGGGCCCACGTGGCGTGCCAGGAAGCATGGGGCACATGGGGATGCCAGGTGAGGTGGAGGGTCCTGTCCATGAGCCAAAAGCTCATGCGGGCCCCTAACTGTAGATTTTCTGTGTTGTTCATTGTCCCAGTTTCCCATGTGGTAGAACGTTGGTGCAAAGCTAGATTTACTTTTAAACAAACACACGGTGTGCAATTGGAACACGGAGTGAGAACACAATAAATATTCACATTGTGTAAAGATCATCCGTTATAACTACTCAATGTGTCAGTGATTCTAAAGAGCCAGAAAGGTGGCTTATGCAAAAGTGAGAAGTGAAATGTTTCAGGATCCCTGTGTTTGCCTATTTTACCTGACGTCTTTCCTAATTTCAGGTCCTAAAGGACACAGGGGAGCTTTGGGACTACCAGGTCTAACCGGAAGGCCAGGTCTCCCGGGTGTTCACGGTCTCCAGGGAGAGAAGGGAGAGCACGGTTATTCGGCAGGTGCAGGGCCAGGATCACGGGGACCGAAGGTACACCGGGCCACGGAAGCACTTGCGCTATATTGGGTGGGGGTGGGGAGCACTGACTCTAAGATTCACCGAGTGTCTAGATTCCCTGTGGACAAAGAGCATTGAAAATACTGCTGTGTTTTCTGGCGATGACTTGGGTGGTTTAGCCTCTTCACACAGCTCAAAATGCCTATCACACAGCTATCGACTTATGAGTTTATCCCTCCAATTTCAATCCCCAAGGAATTGCTCATCCTTTTTCCTGCCATTTAAATGTCCTTTGCATTTTGCACTCGTCCCAGCAAAGCATCCAGCCATCCCGTTCCCGGCCCCTGTCACAAGGCCTGCCTGCTGCAGACATTTAACATGAATTGTTAACTAAGTAACGAAATCACTAACTAAATGCTAGCAGAGTTCATACTCCATTCTGATCACATATCCTGCTTATGCGAGAATTCTAAAGGTGTCTGGCTGATTTTAAGGGAGATCCAGGATTGCCGGGTGACACGGGAAGGAAAGGAGAAAGAGGGGCCCCTGGAGCACCTGGACATTTGGGGCCTGCTGGACCTGAGGGGGCCCCGGGACACCCCGGAAGTCCTGGCCACCCAGGTAGGCGTTGGCTTTACAACTCAGAAAGCCAGAAATGGGACACTTAGCATTGCCCTCACCTCCGAGAATCAGCTCCCTAACTTGAAAGCTATTTAGGTTTTTGTACTATGGTTGTGTTTATTCAACTTTAATCTTCAAATTCTTAGACTCCGGGGAACAGGAAATTTAATCAAGAGGGGCCCAGTGTTACTGATCAGCCAGTTGGACGGACTGACATCTAAAAATCCTGATCCTGTCAATAAAACTTACATGCTGTCTCAAAGAATTCAGCCTAGAGACACAAAATGTTAGTTCATTGGGACGCATGGGTGGCTTAGTAGGTTAAGTGTCCGACTTCAGCTCAGGTCATGATCTTGCGATTTGTGGGTTCGAGCCCCAAGTCAGGCTCTGTGCTGACAGCTCAGAGCCTGGAGCCTGCTTCAGATTTGTGTCTCCCTCTCTCTCTGCCCCTCCCCCACTCATGCTCTGTCTTTCTCTCTCTCTCATGAATTAAAAAACCTTAAAATTTTTTTAATGTTAGTTCATTGCCCAAACTCATATTTGTATTGGTTTTCTAGGGCTTCCATAACAAATAACACAGACGGGGGGTGGGGTGAGGGTAGGGGCTTAAATAGCAGAAATTTATTTTCTCACGGTTCTGGAGGCTGGGAGTCCGAGATCAGGATGCCAGCACAGATGGTTCCCAAGGTCTCTCTCCTGGGCTCGTGGTTGGGCATCTTGCTGTGCCCTCACACGGTCTTCCTTCTCTGCGTGTCTGTCTTCTAATTTTTTTTTAACGTTTCTTTATTTTTGAGACAGAAAGAGAGCACGATCTGGGGAGGGGCAGAGAGAGAGGGAGACACAGAATCTGAAACACGCTCCAGGCTCTGAGCTAGCTATCAGCACAGAACCCGACATGGGGCTCGAACCCACGAACCATGAGATCATGGCCTGAGCCAAAGTTGGATGCTTATCCGACTGAGCCACCCGGGTGCCCCTGCGTGTCTGTCTTCTAATCAATTCTTCTTGTGAGGACACCAGTCATATTGGATCAGGGCCCATCCTAGTGGCCTTGTTTTAACTTAATAGCTTTTTTTTTAAAGACCCAATCTCCAAATACAGTGCTTTTCAGAGGTACTGGGGTTAAGGACTTCAACATGTATTTGGGGGCAAGATAATTCAATCCATAACACTGTTGTGATTTTTTTTTCTGGCATGTTTTTAGGTAGTGTTGGCTTTCTTTCTCATTTGCCTTTAATTTGAGTTCAAGTTTTATTTTTTTTATTTTATTAAAAACAACTGCCAGGCTACTAGGTTGTAGCTTACTGAAAGATAACATTGAAACTATCATTTCAAATACTGAAAGGTTCAGTGGATTTGCTGCTAACTCCCAATTAAAGTCATGAATCAGATACTGGGTGGCCATGGGGTTGGTGCACAAACATGTGTGAAAGTGACCGGAGACATCTGTCCTGCGCTTCGCCGGGGGAAAGGCCTGAAGGCCAGCGTGAGCACAGGTGACTGTAAAAATGGACCAGTTCTGCCACTATTGTAACCATTTACCTTGTGCCGTTCTTTTTTCCCCCTTCTCTTCTCTCTTTACTTATAGGAAAGCCGGGCCCTGACGGTGATCTGGGGTTAAAAGGCATCAAAGGCTTCCCTGGTCCTCCAGGAGTAAAAGGCCCTCCAGGTTTCATTTTTGTACTTTGTTTATTTCCCCTTCAAGAGGGAGGCACTGGGAGCCTCACTACTCCTGAGGCTGGAAATTCTGTATACCTATCTGCTGCCCCTTAGAAATTAGCTCCCAGTTACTCAGTCCCTGGACAAAAAAAAAAAAAGGAACACCTTTAATAGAATTTTACATGTCCGGTGTTCACATCAGGCCATTGCTAGGAAATATACCTTCTCTTCGACTGGCATTTCTTTTCTCAGGACCTCCAGGGTTCCTAGGGCCTCCCGGACCGATGGGGATGAGGGGCAGCCAGGGACGTGATGGAATTCCCGGTCCAGCAGGAGAAAAGGGAGAAACAGGTACGTGTTGCTCATTAGCGTGGCTCCACTGGTATCATTTTGCAATGAATGGTTAGTGGCACCGTAATCCTTTGCTGCTCTAGAGATTCTCCTCCAATGGAATCGATGGTCTTTAATGTGTCCTGGGTGTGCGGTAACCAAAGTTCCTTCTATCGCCAAAGTGAAACTGACCAGACGGAGTACATGAAATTAACCACATATAAAACACTCAGGTACCAAACTCATCTCTTTCAGGTTTGCTGGGGGCACTTCCAGGCCCCAGAGGGAGCCCTGGTGTTCCAGGTGAGCAATGCTTCCCCCCCCCTTGACCCTGGTGATGGAGATTTCAAGGACAGAATCTAATCAAAATGCCTGATATATAAAATAAACAACATATTGAATTAAAGAAGTCCCAGTGGTAACATAAGATGTTTCTATTCTTAGTATCCAAGTAAAGAGATGCTTAAAAATTATGACCACCATTACAAAGTGAATGAATCAGAAACTGTGATCCAATTTTGGAATTTCTTTGCACTGAAAGTCTTTAAGAAATCAGAAGACTTCTTATTGTAGCTCTTTGTTGTGGCTGTTAGCATGGTTTCAATGTATCACCTCCTGAAAGGGTGGAGGTGGAAGGGCTGGCTTCTCCCTGAGCACTGCTCTCTGCTATTCTGAGTAGGGTGGGGGAGGGTGGGGATAACACGCAGTAGTAACACGAATTCTTTGCCACCTTGCTGTCTTCATTGGTCTGACTCCCACCCTCAAGGCCAGCCTGTGGCTCAGGCTATGTTGTTCTAAGGAGGGGCTACCAGTAACTCTCTCAAGGCCAAACACGACAGTGTGCAGAACATGTCATTCAAAGCACACACAAGATTTTAGTTTGACAGACTGTGAGTCCGGACTTCTCACGGCAGTGTTGTACAAGATAAGCAGCTTCTTCAAACCTTTTCCATTTTGTGGAGAGACTTGGCAGAAGAAATATTAGATTGTTTCCATCTTCTATGGACCCTTCACAGATGTGGGTCCTGCGGACAGGAGTACTTTATTAGCAAAGAGTGCTCTTCCTAATGGAGACCTCTGGGTATTGATGCTCACGGGAACCAGCAAGGAATAGCTGAAAAGCTCAGAGGGGTAGGAACTGCCTCTCAACCTATGAGCCCAGCTTTGAAAGTCCACAGGAGCCACACTTTTGTTTTTACAAAGCTGTACAGAGATAGAAAAGAGGAGGGAGTGATTAGTTTCAATTTGTACAATATTTCCCATTCGTGAACATCAAAGCACAATTTTCTTGAGGGTTCTCCTAGGTGAAAAGTATTTGTAATTAAGTGGTGACTTTTTGGGATTCCTCTTTGGTAAATCCAAACCCCCACCCACTGTCTTCCCTTCCAGATTAGTGTTCTGTTATGGGGGAGAAGAAACCAGAGGAGAGAAGAGGGATTGCAACTTTGTCGTTCCTTTGTCTGGGTTTGGCTGCGTGACTCTTCAGATGCACACATCAGTGCCAGGAAGTTAGCTTTGAATGTTCTCTCTGTTGAATCATCAGTGATTAAATAATGTCATTGTAGTTAAAGTTCATCAGATAATAATATTAATTGCAGCAGATAGTGACAGAACACATTAGAGCTTACACTACACTTTTCCGACTGTATATTATCTCACTTGACCTTTAAAGACTGAGCTACATCAGGTATGTTAAATAAGAAAAACTGGGGCGCCTGGGTGGCTCAGTCAGTTAAAGTCTCTGACTCTTGATTTTGGCTCAGGTCATCATCCCCGGGTCATGAAACTGAGCTCCACATCAGCCTCCTTGCTAGGCATGGAGCCTGCTTAAAATTCTCTCTCTCTCTCTCTCTCTCTCTCTCTCTCTCTCTCTCTCTCTCTCTCTCAGTCTCTCACACACACACACACACAAAGACAATAAAAGAAAAACTGACACATATTATAGTGAGGTGACTTTGACAAAATCAAACGACTGAACTAAGGCAGAAATTAGTCTCGACTCAGTTTCTTATAGACCTATATTTCTTTTACCAGCCTCTTTTAAAAAATATAGTGTGGGAATGCCTGGATAGTTCGGTTGGTTAAGTGTCTGACCTCAGCTCAGGTCATGATCTCACGGTTCATGGGTTCAAGCCCCACGTCGGGCTCTGTGCTGACAGCTCAGAGCCCAGAGCCTGCCTCAGATTCTGTGTCTCCCTTTCTCTCCCCTGCTTGCACTCTCTCTCTCAAAAATAAATAAACATTTAAAACAAATTGAAAAATACAGACAGTGTGACTCTTAATGCCTTTTAAGCACAGCATCTGCATTATTGGAGGTAACCCAACCTGCAACTCCAAGTCGAAGGCCATCATGGAAACTTACCAAGCCCTTCTCTTTGCAGGAGCCAAAGGAGATAGGGGAGCGCCGGGCTTACCCGGCCTCCCCGGCAGGAAGGGGACAGCGGGAGACGCCGGGCCACAGGGACCCACTGGCGTGGCGGGACACCCAGGGCCACCGGGTTTTCCTGGCGCAATCATCCCTGGCCAGAAAGGAAATCAAGGTCCACCAGGCTTCAGAGGAAACCCAGGTAGAAGGCCTACGTTTAAATAGGATAGAAGGATGAAACTGGCGTTTGACAGCAGAGGCCTTCAGCCTTCCCTTGATGTGATCTCTGCTTCTTTGTCCCTCTGGTCTTCACCTTCTCATACCCGCTCCATCTAGCAGAGTGCAGCAAAGCTGCCGGAGTTTTCTTTTTCTTTTAACTTTTTATTTAAATTCCAGTTAGCTGGGGTGCCCGGGTAGCTTAGGTGTCCAACTTTGGCGCCAGTCATGCTCTCACGGTTCATGAGTTTGAGCCCCATGTCAGGCTCTCTGCTGTCAGCTCAGAGCCTGCTTCAGACGCTCTGCACATGCCCTCTCTTGCTCTCAAAAACACATAAACATTTGAAAACCTTCCAGTTAGCTAACATACAGTGTAAGATTAGTTTCGAGTGTACAATATAGTGATTCACCACTTCCATACATCGCCTGGTGCTCACCACGGCTTTTGGGGTGATTGGAACAGAGGGGACCTGTTTGAAAATTAGTAATCACCAAGTTAATAAGCCTAAAAGAGAGAGATGCATCCCATCACCAAGACTTATTGAGTTGCTTTTATGGATCGAGTACCAGGCTAGGCACAAGCCCTGCTCTAACAGACCTTCACCGGGGACACACAGCCCCCTCCCTGGCCGTATCTCATTCAGTCCTCACCACAAGCCCATCATTGCCACAACAGAAAGCACGTGCGGGGTCACGATGGGTCCAGGCTGTGCCCGTTGTCCAAAAACCTGCCGACAGAACCTGCCAGGCTCCCCGACGGGCCATACTGACCGGCTCTTTGTAAATGCAGGTGAGCCTGGTCCTCCAGGACCTCCAGGGAGTCACGTAAGAGGCATGAAAGGAGACAAGGGGCTTCTGGGCGAGCCCGGCCCCAGAGGCCCACCTGGAGCTGTAGGGGACGAGGGGCCACTGGGTCACCCGGTAAGTGTGGACCATTATTTTGACTTCTTATATTCTTCTCCATCAATTGCCAGGATCAGATGTCCCCAGAGGCAATGACAAAAATCGCATTTGTAATGCTCCTGAGCACCTGAGGGAAGAGTCCAGGAGATTCAAAGAATCTTAAGAGTTGGACAGGTTTAGCCTCTAGAAGTTTGGTTTGTAGGGAACTCTTTTCCTGACCTTTCCTTGTTTAGATTCTGAACAATTCCAGTAATGGAATCTTAACAAAGCCCCCAACAGTTTGAGGTCGCTCAAGAGGACAATATCATTTTTCTCTATTAATGTACTTTCAGGGGCACCTGGGTGGCTCAGTCGGTTGGGCTTCCGACTTTGGCTCAGGTCATGATCTCATGGTTGGTAGGTTCGAGCCCCACATCAGGCTCTGTGCTGACAGCTCAGAGCCTGGAGCCTGTTTCAGATTCTGTGTCTCCCTCTCTCTCTGCCCCTCCCCAGCTCACACTCTGTCTCTCTCTCAAAAATAAAAATAAAAATAAATACAGTTATCAGCTCTGTCCCCTGAATGTCTGTTTACTTTCTCCCCTTGACGTACATTCCAGGGTTTTGAAAGAGTTGCCACTTCCTTCTCAGTATTTTGTCTCCTGATAAATACTGTGTTTTTCAAATTCAGTTTAACCCTTCGTCAGCCCTTCCTCTATTTTGAATACATATCACAGCTGGTCAACATCTCCCTTAAAAGCACAGCCCCTGAAGGGTGCCTGGGTGGCTCACTCAGTTAAGCATCTGACTTCGGCTCAGGTCATGAGTTCATTCACTGCTTATGAGTTCGAGCCCCATGTCGGGCTCTGTGCTGACAGCTCAGAGCCTGGAGCCTGCTTTGGATTCTGTGTTTCCCTCTCTCTCTGCCCCTCCCCCACTCATACTTTCTCTCTGTCTCTCAAATAAATGATTAAAAAAATTTAAAAACACAGCCCCTGAGACCAACACCCCCTAGGAATAAGAACTCAGTACCCCACAGCATGGCTAAAGGAGGGAAGAGTCTCACGATCTGGAACATCACCATTGTATAATCCAACCTAAAATTCCACATAGGCCATCTGGCTGCCATGTCACCACATTGTCACTGCACAGTGAGCTTCTGGTGCACACCTTTTCCTCATGAAGGGCTTCTAAGTTTTCTCCATTACTTTTAGTTCCTGGCTGCTTATTTGTGACTTACGTGCAGAACTTTCACATTTCTTTTGTATAGCTGACACTGTGTTCATTTAGGCTCATGCTCCCAGACTATGAAGTTCTCTAAATTCAGTCTCTCACCCAACATCTGGGCCATCTTCCCTCACTTTCTCCTTAGCAGTGTATTTGAGAAACCTCTGTTTACATCAGATTGGTGGAGGTTGATGAGGAGTTCAGAGTTATGTCATAGCTGTGCTGTGTTGTTGTCGTGATGGGCAATGAGGCACTCTAGCATGGTGGTGGCATGTCAGGAATCACGTGAGGTTCTCTTCAGTTCTCTTGGTATTTGGTTTCCAGAGTCTATCTTTATAAACTTTTTTTTTCTTGAAGAAATGAGGTATTTGCCCAGGCTTAGAACTCTCATGTTTTCCATGATTCTTTGAAAGTGACAAACACTGATCCTAAAATCACAGAGAAAGTCCTTCCCAGGACACTGGGTTATGGAAAGCATGGTTCAGAAATGTGATCTCTCTTAAATTCTCTGGTGGCTTCAGGGTCAGTTGTGGCATCTACATTAGAACTGCCAAGAGAATTCTTCTTGGAGCACCTGGGTGGCTCAGGCAGTTGAATGTCCAACTCTTGGTTTCATGTCAGGTCATGATCCCAAGCTTGTGAGATTGAGCCCTGTGTCAGGCTCTGAGCATGGAGCCTGCTTAAGGTTTCTCTCTCTTTCTCTCTCTCTCTGTCTTCCTCCCTCCCTCTCTCTACCCCTCTCCCCTGCTCACACAACCACTCTCTCTCTAAAATGAAAAACTAAAAAAAGAAAAGAGAAAGATAATTCTTCTTGGTGGATGTCTAAACTGGCTCTGTGCCCTCAACAGTCCTCTCCTTGCAAGGGGATGCTCCCTCATCACCTAAGGGCTGGTTGGCTTCCCCTGATTATCTCTGTCTCCAGAGAACAGGCCAAACTTCCAGAGCCTGAGAGTCCTTGACTGGTCTAGAACCAGATGGTCTTGTTTTCTCTCCCCCCTTTATTCACCTGACACCACCTTATCCAAGGTTTGGGATTATTCCTTCTTTGGGCTTCTTGCTCCAAAGACAGTTGGCTTAGAGGCCAGTTTTGTTTTCCTTGGCATTTTTAATGCCCTTCAGTTCCTTGTGTTCAAGTGATAGTATTCTGTCTCCTTTCATATGGACAGTGTAATAGATTTCACTTACATTCTGACATGCAGCTCCTTTCTGAAGCTCTGCTCCCTTACCCCTTCTTCTGTGGCCTTGCTTGAGCATTCCATTGCTACAAGGGCAGGTGTGAGCCTGAGGAGGGAGCGTCTCTTCCTGGTCAGATGTATTCTTGCCAAAAGCGCATGTCAAAGCTCCCTGGATAAACCCTTCATGTTCCCAATCCCTGGACACCTTACTTCTACCACCACTCTGGCCAGGAGTAATTAATAACTCTGCCAACTTGGTTAAAACGATGGTTTTACATCATTTATTGAATGGTGTTACAATTCAATATTGGCTCTGTTGTCTTTGCAAAAATGATGAATAAAAATTATAATTTTTCATTCTGGCAGTCTCCAGTGCCTGCTCCTCCTAAAAGATCTCCAAATACTGGGGGGGTCCATTTAGGATACGAAATATTGAGTTGTAGTCCATACTCATATAACAGATATTAACACCCACAAGTTGTGTTTGCTCTTGACCCTAAGGGCAGTCTTTGCTTCCATTTTATTGAAAATGATAGTCCTGGGGCCCCTGGGTGACTCAGTCAGTTAAGCATTCAAGGCTTGGTTTCAGCTCAGGTCATGATGTCATGGTTCATGAGATCAAGCCCCACAGTGAACTGACAGTGCAGAGCCTGCTTGGGATTCTCTCTCCCTCTCTCTCTACCCCTTCCCAACTCGTGGGAATAAATGATAAACTTAAAAAAGAAAATGATAGTCCTAAGGAGAGGTCTAGGTGGCAAAGGAGATTGGATCCTCCTATAGAAGGATTGGTGTGAAGGTAAAAATGGTATCTGTGGACGTCAGCCCATTCTAACCCAACATAATATTATATCCTATTACCTTAAAAAAAAATACAGTGACAATTGTGATTTTTAAAATTTTGTCTTTGGTTCTACTCCCTTTTATCTGAACTATAGGGAGCGCCAGGCACCCCAGGTCTGCCAGGGCTCAGAGGTGATCCTGGATTCCATGGATTTCCAGGTGTAAAAGGTACTGTTTTGTGCACTACTCTTTAGATGCAAAGACAATGATTGTGATTTATATTTCAGGGCACATAAATGTTTACTGAACTCCTCCAGTCTCCAGTGCAAATAAGATCTTAGTTATGAGTAAAGAAGGAAGACCACCAGAACCCACCCAGAGGGGTCTTAAAAATTCATGCCTTAAGGATAGAAACTATAGAAAATAAATAAATAATAAAATAAAATAAAATAAAATAAAATAAAAAAGTGGGTACCATTTAGAATAGTGATGTATGTTGGTTTGGGGATGGGAAACTACATCAATATTAACACTGTTGCTTTGAATTTGCTTATTTTCACATGTGTGTGTGTTATAATTTTTAAAAACTGAAAATCTAAACAAATATTTACCAAAGTGTTAATGGGGGACGGTAAGTAAAGTTTTATATGCAAGATTTAAGTATTTGGGGTTTTTCTTGACACATGTATTATAAACAGAAGAGACATATAATTTGGGGAGCTATAAGTTTAAAATTTTCATGCACAAAAGTCTAAACTTCAGGTTTCAGAAAATATTTCTCAAATCTTCCACAAAGATGCTATGACCTTACATAAGGTTTTGAATATTATATTCGTTGTCTTCACTGACTAAATTCTTTGTCACTGCTTTTGTACAGCATATCATAGACTATACCAGTGTTAAATAGTATGTGTAGCCAAAAGGAACAAAGCCACATTTTCACAAAGGTTAAGCTTTTCCAGGTCCAAGAGAGGTCAAACTAGAGTTCAAAGAGAGCCTTTTCAATACTTTCAACCACTGACTCTCCAAGGATCAAATTAGTTACAAATAAATCAAAGCAGATGATTCTGAGTCCCACTAAGCATTGTGGGGGAGGGTGGACATGGGGGAGGGTGGACAGGCCAGCCTGGGAATCATGTGTCCCACCTGTCATGCCCCCCCTTTCCAGAATAGGAGTATCTAAGATTGGAAAAATTATATAAAGGCCCCACTAAAGAAAAGAAACATTCTGGTCAAATATTAAGAGCTATTTACAGGGGAGATTCATGAACTCAGTTCTTTTGAAATGTGTTCTATGAAATACATTCAATTTTTCTCTTAGATTTCAGAGTAACACCACCTATCTGCTGGCACTAGTGACGGGTTTGCACTTCTTCATTTGGAAATTTTTAATCCTCAAAGGGAAAAAAAAACAGTTAGGCTTCTTCTGTTGTGCATAAGTAAATATGGACATCCTCAAGTTCTGATACCAAGTGGATAATTTAGAATATAGTTTCCAGATAACTTTTGATAATATATTTTATTGTATTGCTTCTATAAATGCCATATTTAGGGGGCGCCTGGGTGGCCTAGTCGGTTAAGCGTCCGACTTTCGCTTAGGTCATGATCTCGCGGTTCGTGGGTTCGAGCCCCGCGTCGGGCTCTGTGCTGACTGCCAGCTCAGAGCCTGGAGCCTGTTTCAGTCTGTGACTCCCTCTCTCTCTGACCCTCCCCTGCTCACGCTGTCTCCCTCTCTCTCTCTCCTAGATATAAATAAAAAACATTGAAAAAAATTAAAAAAAAAAATAAAATAAAATAAATGCCATATTTAGTATTCAAGTCTTTCTAAGTAATCGAATGTAACATCTACCTTATTTCAAGAGTTTTAAAAAGAGAGTATTTCTCCAAATCGATGATTCTTGGTAAACTTTTATTCATGTCAAAAACTGTTTGGGAGAGAAATCAGACCATTTTGATAGTTTACATGAAAGCAAATATTCTATATGTGTTCATGGGAGTCCCTGATATAACTAATGGGCTCTTAATACTGCTAGAGTAGTCAGCTAAGTAGGTAATCATGGCAATTGACATAAGCACTAGAATAGGTTTAATGTCATTTCATACTTTACCTTAAATATTAAATTCGTTTCAGAACTAAAAAAGTGAATGTCACGAACTCTTCCTCTTCAATACTAAAATACAAAATCTTAATGCCTACTTCTAGAATATATTTTTTAATAAGCATTAGGCATGATTGATTCGGCCCAAATAAAGTGTCAGAAGTTGTAGCCATTGTCACAGAGCTCCATCACCTCCAGTCCTAACTGTCGGTCCTTACAGTTGCTCATAAACCTGAAGGGCTGGGAAGCCCACTGTTCTGCATGGAATCACGTTGCTTTTTTTAATTTTTTTTTTAAGGAGAGAAAGGTAATCCAGGATTTCCGGGACTAGTTGGACCTCCAGGGCAAATTGGGCCTAAAGGACCACCCGGTAAACATTATTTCTCCTTAGTTTTGCTCTTCATGAAGAAAGGGTAGCTCATCAGTGAAGCCATCATTTTCCTCTGTTCATGTCATAGGTATACGCGGGGAACCTGGCATAGTTAAGATCATCTCCCTTCCAGGAAGCCCAGGGCCACCTGGCCCTGTTGGAGAACCAGGGATGCAAGGAGAACCTGGGCCACCGGGGCCACCGGGAATCCCAGGTGTGGAACTGGCCGGATTGACGTGAATTACTAGGAAGTGATTGAACCAAACCACCTACAAAGTGCTTTGGAAGCAAGCACTATTGAGTCTATTGAAAATACTGACTCTCTTGAAAACTGCTGTGCAATGTACAAGCTTAAATACACTTTAGGAACTTAGAAGGTTTTTTTTTTTTTATCATTAAGATCAAGTATTAACTCTATCTTCTCTCGCAACCATTGGTCTTAGAGCTCTTATTTCTAAACGACTGCCTGAATAAACTTGAGTTTTCTGTATGTGTAGTTTTCTCACACTTTGTAGAGCACTTGGAAGAGTAGTAAATGCAAATATACACTTAATTTCATGAGATCTTTTCAAAGTATTGGTGTACACAAGTTGAACTAAGCCCTCTGTATAGGGTTAGCATACTGTAAAAGACTTCCCGAATGTGTTCTAAGTTTGCCTGATTTACCTGTGATATAAAAGAGACATTACTTATTACATTGATCAGTACAAGGGCATAGCAGATTCTGAACAGTGTAAAGCAAAATGCAGCACAACTTTAAACCACTGTCATTTTATTTGTTTCTAGTCTGTTCTTGAGGGTTCTTTTTCCCCCTGAGAAGTAGGGTGTAACATGTTGGATGGCCCACTGTCCCACTTTGTCCACGGCTCAGTTTGTAGGACTTTCATTGCTGAAAGTGGGGAAACCTCAGGTATCTGGGGCGACTGGCCACCCCTGTTTTATCCTCTGTGAACCATTCAACACAGTGTTGGTTTCTCGCCTAGGACCCTGCGGGCCAAGAGGTAAACCAGGCAAGGATGGAAGACCGGGAACTCCTGGGCCAATTGGGGAAAAAGGCAACAAAGGTTGTAAAGGAGAGCAAGGTAAACATATGCCTGGCTTGTTCTCTTCTCACTGAATACTGTTTCAACATCCAGAGAAGTAGCCTCTAAATATGTGACTGTAAGAGTCATCTAGGTCTTTCAGTTTGTGTCATTCACATTAAAAGCCACGGACAAAACATTCATTTGGAAGAAGACGAAGAACCAAGAGTTACTGGAATACACCATTCTTCCTGTCTCTTAAGCGGGCAAATGCCCTCCAAATTTCTAGCCTGAGGACAAAGAAACCTCATAAAGCACTAATTCTACTTTTAGAAAGGCCGATACTGTGTTTAATTATTTATAGGAGTACTTATTTAATAATATCTACTTAGAGGAGTAGCATACAAGTATATAGTTAGAAAAAAATGCCATCTCGATATGAATAGAAGAGCAACTTAGTATCTTCATCTAGGAAAGCCATCTTTCTTTCTCTTTTTCTTTTTTTAATGCTTGTTTTTGAGAAAGAGAGAGAGAGAGAGCGAGCAGAGGAGAGGCAGAGACAGAGGGAGACACAGAATCTAAAGCAGGCTCCAGGCTCCGAGCTGTCAACACAGAGCCCAACTTGGGGCTCGAACTCACAAACCAAGAGATCATGACCTGAGCTGAAGTCAGACGCTTAACCCACTGAGCCACCCAGGCACCTCGAGGAAAGCCATCTCTCAACTACACCATTCTGGAATACCACATGGCCAAAGAATTCACGCGTCTCCTGAAGAAGGCCCTCCTAAATATTTCAGTCTGGGTGGAGGTGAGGGAAAGCCCTGTTGCTGAACTTGGAGGGCAAAGAAGTGAGGCCTGCTGGTAACAGGACTCCTAAAATGACAAGCAGGTCTGGAAGGCTGTGGTCCAAGGCCATTTTTGCCGGCTGTAAGCAGGGTCTTCGGAACCAGTGGGAGCACACAGTTCTTAAAATTGAAGGTGTTTATGCCGGAGATGCGACGGAACGCTAGCTAGCTGGGCAAGAGACGCGCTTACGTGCACAAAACAAAGCACGGTGAGTCCTGGTGCCACACCCACCAAAACCAGAGGAATCTGGGGAAAGGGAATTCACGCTCCTGGAAACAGTGGCATGGCTCATGCCAAATTCCAAAGCAACCTTCCTGATAAAGCCACTGGCCACAGACCCTGTGTGATGCTATACCCTTCAAGGACTTAAACTTGTTGGAAGGTAGGGGCGCCTGGGTGGCTCAGTCAGTTAAGAGTCCTACTCTTGATTTTGGCTCAGGTCATGATCTCATGGTTCATGAGTTTGAGACCCGCATCAGGCTCCGTACTTACAGCACAGAGTCTGCTTGAGATTTTCTCTCTCCCTCTCTCTCTGCCACTTTCCCACCCAATACTCACTCTCACTCTCAAAATAAATAAACATTTAAAAGAAGAATAAGGATCTAAGAGTTAAATAACACAGATATAAACTGAGAGCCTGGCCTCCCTCTCAGAAATGCAGAATATCCTCGATCGTGCATAATTGTACAGCAGCTCACCTTAACTTCTGTCATACTCAGCTAATCATAATTCTTGTGCAGGGGCCTGTAGCATCTTTTGCTTGTGGCCAGTTATAGCTCCCTGGGAATGAGAGTGGATGTTGGGAAAAGTGAAGAATGTGTGCCTTCTCTATCTGATATATTAAAAACATATACTTGTGGGGGCGCCTAGGTGGCTTAGTCGGTTAAGCGTCCGACTTTCGCTTAGGTCATGATCTCACGGTTCGTGGGCTCGAGCCCCACGTCAGGCTCTGTGCTGACTGCCAGCTCAGAGCCTGGAGCCTGTTTCAGTCTGTGACTCCCTCTCTCTCTGACCCTCCCCTGTTCACGCTGTCTCTCTCTCTCCTAGAAATAAATAAAAAACATTAAAAAAAAACACAACATATACTTGTGGACTACTCTGGTAAGACAGGAAACTTTGACAAATTTAGATATGGCTTGTTTTTAATTTCAAAGAAGGAACCAAAGCTCCCAGGTAAGATAGGGACGGTAGAGAGACTGGAAAAAAATATAATCTTGGGGCTTTAGCAAATCCTCATGAAATGCATGGACTCCTGAGCCGAGACTCTACTGGGGTGCTCCTGACACCATGGCATGGTGGTTTGTGGGGAAACAAATACCTCCTTTGACTCATGGACCCCAAAGCCGAGTCTCTGCCCTCTCTGCATTTCTTTAGGACCCAAGGTGGGCTGGATGGAGCTTAGGGGGCAGGGGCAGTGGAAATGGATCAGGGGTCAAGAGGGGATGGAAGCGAGTGCCAATATCATAAATAAGAGCTATTTGATGAAGGATAGGAGAGGAAAGAACAGGAGGATGGAGAGAAAGGATAATTCTCTTGAACTTATTTGGAAAGTGACAAGTTGGGGCACCTGGCTGGCTCAGTCAGAAGAGTGTGCGACTCTTGATCCCAAGGTTGTGAGTTTGAGCCCCACGTCGGGTGTAGAGATTATTAAAAAATAATAATAGAAAGTGACAATTGTGTATTACTCTAAGTGCAAAGGGAAAAAAAAGTATACAAAGTACTTACTTTGCCTTAAACTCATGTAAATTTTAAAAACTAACCCTTATCACAGTAAAAGTCTTTTCCATTCTTATTCGCCTTACTAATTAAAAACTTTCTTGAAGTTTGCACCTTTAAAAAGAGCTTTCAGTATTTTCCATGATTGTTTACTGACTTTGTCAAAAGTACTGTAGTTTTCTATTATCTCCTTGAATAGACTTTCAAATTGTAGATACTTGATTTGACTTATTTCCTCACATTGTAGGATACATTCATTGGTACTAAAAAAAAAAAATGTACATAAGATTTACCAGATGCAGGCTGCTATGCTGGGCACCACAGAATGCAAAGATAAAAAAGACCTGATCTTGGGGCACCTGGGTGGCTCAGTCAGTTGAGCATCCAACTTTGGCTCAGGTCATGATCTCATGGTTTGTGGATTGGAGCCCCAGGTTGGGCTCTGTGCTGACAGCTCGGAGCCTGGAGCCTGCTTCGGATTCTGTGTCTCCCTCTCTCTATGTCCCTCCCCCACTCACACTGACTCTCTTTCTCTCTCAAAAATAAACATTAAAAAATTCTTTGGAAAAAAAACCAAAACACCTGATCTTAAAAACTCATCATACAATATACACAACTATTTAAAAGGCATTGTGTGATAAACTAGTCAACATTTAATATTGTGTGGCCATTTTGTAAGCCACTGTTATTTCAGGACTCCTTTAACTCCTTAGGGGCCTAACAAATATACAGAAACATTTAAATCAGTACTTCTGGGAAATGAGTTTGAGGTTTTGTTTGTATTGCAACATGTATACTGTGTGTTTTTCAAGGACCCCCTGGATTGGACGGACTGCCTGGCTTGAAGGGGAAACCTGGAGACATTGGAGCACCCGCAACCCCAACAACCGTGAGAGGCTTTATCTTCACCAGGCACAGTCAGACCACAGCGATCCCTTCCTGCCCAGAAGGGACACAGCCTCTCTATAGCGGGTTCTCTCTTCTTTTTGTACAAGGAAATGAACAAGCCCACGGACAAGACCTGGGTAACGTCCAAGTCCTTGTTTTTCAGTCACGTTCTTCTGTATACAGGTCATCAGTATTCACAGCCCGGGGTACTTCTTTCTGAAGCTCAGTGTAAACATCCTTGAGTGCCTTACGGCGCTTTTTGAAGAGAGTGAATAAGAACACAGGCCTGATGTCTAATTTTCATTCTGGAATGTAAAGCTCTGGAAGGAGCCTTTCTCACGATTGTTGATCTAGCTCAGCCTGTTGAATGCAAACAATTTTTACTTAGATGACCTGTTTGCTTTTTAATCTTAAAAGTAGCATCTTTTCTCAAGCTTTGTCAAGTTATTAGCTATTATGTGTATGAAGAACCGGGAATATTTTGAAGCAAAGACATTTATCAACAGACCTCTACCAGTCTCTAAGTGCTAGGCTCATTAGAAAGGGTCACAGGAAGCTGTAAGGGTGGGAGAAGGACGATTTGTTTGCTTGTGGGATCTTTCATTTCTATCACTGTTAAAACTTCACAGTAACACATTGTGCAAATAACTATTGTGCTGCCTTTCTCATTTTTGCCATAGCTTGTCTGAATCTGCCTCTAGCTAGCAACGATACTCAGAATGATTTTAATTTACCAACAGTGACACTCAGTCTGATGTTTTGTTAGGAACCCTTGGCAGCTGCCTGCAGCGGTTTACGACAATGCCATTCTTGTTCTGTAACATCAACGATGTGTGTAACTTTGCATCTCGAAATGATTATTCCTACTGGCTGTCAACACCGGCTCCGATGCCAATGGATATGGCTCCAATTACTGGCAGGGCCTTGGAGCCTTATATTAGCAGGTGAAAAACATAATCCCTTCGTTTTGTGACGGGACCAAGTGAATCACTTCATTTGTAATGGATCAAGGCAGCGAGCGCATCGCGGTGCGGGAGAGTAGGGCTACTGCCATATTCTTTTCTTCATGTTCCAGATGCACCGTCTGTGAAGGTCCTGCGCTGGCCATAGCCGTCCACAGCCAGACCACTGACATTCCCTCATGTCCTCAGGGCTGGATTTCTCTCTGGAAAGGATTTTCTTTTATCATGGTAAGGAGGGCAGGAGCAGCAAAGTCATAGTAAAGATTGCCCTGAGAATCTTACATGGGACTGGGTGAAAGGTGGCCCCCCGGGAAGGAAGCCACCTGATGTCAGTGCACACAGCATGCTGTGGACATTTGCTTGAAAATCTAGAAAGATACTCTTTTAAAGTACGGTGGGTTTTTTTGTAAATAAAGGAGCATTTTAAAAAGTGACTTTACCCACAAATTCTAAATCAGGTTAACAGTAACACCATATTAGTAATGGAATACATGGCAGCTGTTTTATATAGATCCTCTATAATCCTTAGGGAACCTAAAGGTGATTTCTATTATCTGCTATTTTATAAGTAAGAATGAAGTCATTTCCCCCAAGGTCTTCACTAGTTTATCACAACTAGTAAGTGATAAAGCTAGGATCTGAACCTGAGTCTGTCTGCTCCTAAATTCTTTGCCTTACACGGTGCCCCTTTGACATTCCTATGAAGATGGGAACCAAGAGAAGGTTCCTTTTAAAGAGATTCCCCAGATGTGAGTGCTAAATGAAGAAATCTATGGACTGATCCATCAGTGATTGTGATAGCTACATATATGTGGTTGGAGGTTATTCATATTTTGTGTAGTATTATTTGTGATACATTACCCCCCCCTTCTTTACTCACAGACATCCATTCATTCAACCATTAATTCAGCAAGTATTTATTGAACACCAACCAAGTGCCAGCACTGTTCTAAGCACTAGGATACCAACAAGGAACCAAAGTTCTTGCTCTCATGGAACTTCTCTCCTAGTGGGGAAGGTAGACAAAAAGCAAGAAGACAAAATAACCATTCTAGTAATGAGTTCAGATGGGGATCAGTACTATTGAAGGAAATAAGGCAAGATAAGGAAAGAGACTGTGAAAGGGGCGTCAAGGAAAGCCTTCTTCAGGTTATATTAAAGCAGGTCCCTGAACCATGAGAACAAGCTAGCTGAGGAAAAGGAGCATTCCAGGCAGAATAAATCACTGTTCCTTTCTTTTTGATCACTATACCTGAACTTGGAAGGTACCTAGAGTATTAGCAAATCTGGGTAAAGAAGCATAAGAAGTTTAATTCATGCTATTTTTTTTCTTACTGTCTATTAATCCCCCCAAAAATAGAGCACTGAAAACGTGAACTCCATGCACAGAGTTCTTACTCAGATATTTTTATCGTGACAGTTCACGAGTGCAGGTTCTGAGGGCGCGGGTCAGGCGCTGGCCTCCCCCGGGTCCTGCCTGGAAGAATTCCGAGCCAGTCCATTTATAGAATGTCACGGAAGAGGAACGTGCAACTACTACTCAAATTCCTACAGTTTCTGGTTGGCTTCATTAAACCCCAAAAGAATGTTCAGGTAACTATTCAAAGTCAAGTTTAACCCAATGACTCAACTGCAGAACTATTCAGAGGGTGTCATGTTAGATTTTCGTTACCTGGGTGTTGATGAACTCACATTTGAAACATCTCCTCATGCCACCAAAATCCGTTTGGCTTGGTAATCCCAGTGACAAGTGTCCTACACTGGACAAGTATTCATGGTTTTGTACTACTGCATTAATGAAGACCCCAAAATGTGATTTCTATCACCACCAACTACTTTTAACATTTGTATATGAACTTCTAGCAAGTGACTGAACAAAACTACTAAATGATCCGCTACTCTTTTTTTTTTTTTAATTTTTTTAAATGTTTTATTTCTGAGACAGAGAGAGAGAGTGTGTGTGAGCAGGGAGGGTCAGAGAGGGAGACACAGAATCAGAAGCAGGCTCCAGGCTCTGAGCTAGCTGTCAGCACAGAGCCCAATGCAGGGCTCGAACCCACAAACCGCGAGATCATGACCTGAGCCGAAGTCGGATGCTTAACCGACTGAGCCGCCCAGGCACCCCAATGATCTGCTACTTTTAATTTACTGCACTGGCAGACTTGTGAGTTATACAGACCATGTAAATGGTTAGGGTGGTTTTTATTACAAAAAAGATGATTTGTAAGTTCGCATCGCAGCCTACATTTCCTTAGTGCTGCAGAAACACAACTAAGTTATAAAATGTCGACATATGTCCCTTCACAGAAATATACCTCCTGTAATAGAGTTTGATGTACTCCAGTAGTTATTAATAAACCCCAAAGCCAGCAAGGATTCCCTTTTTTATCTGTCCATTGATGAGATTTTTTTGTTTGCATTTTTTTGCTTTTATTTCAGAAAACCTATTCCATCAACTGTGAAAGCTGGAGAGTTAGAAAAGATAATAAGTCGCTGTCGGGTGTGCATGAAGAGAAGACAATGAAGAAAATAAGAAGAAAACAGAACTGTTCTTTTTTGTCCTAAGTGACCAAGTAATGGTGCAGAACATGCACTTATTTGGGAATTTTTCTCTAACCAAACAATATGGTTCTGTGATGACTTAGTACAACGTTTCTATTTGTTTCCCCACACAACAAAGCATTTCTTCTAAGTCAGTTCTGCCATTCATCTGTGCGCTTGCAAAGTTTCCTATACCAAGGCCGATTTGTCCAAAAATACCACTGAAATCATATTCTATTTGTATCCAGTGCACTAGCTGCATAGCGACTGTATAAAGTCTGATGCCACCGGTTAATTGGATTCTCAAGATTTGCCCCCTTCTAGTCCAGTCTTTGAGACTCAGGGAGGCTAAATCACTTTTAGATTGTGCCACCAGCCCCCCCTAAAATTTTAGCCCCTGAGACTGGAAGGAATTGGGGGCAGGTAGAGTAATAGAGCCTCATGAATTGGACTGGGCTTTCAGACCCATTCAGCAACTTAAGGCCTGAGGAAACCAGCAGTGAACCAAGGTTCATGGATATTCTAGGGCTCTTTCAAATGTACCCAAGACTAAGGCCAAAATACGGTCTCATTTTTTTTTAAAGATTTGTTTTTCCACTGAGTTCATTTCACTGCAGCAATACTGCTTGTGTTCAAATTGTTACCCTTGATGAATTAATTTTAATAGGATGATGTTATACACATACTCTGCCATGTATCTAACTTCCTTTTTATCAGGTCACCCACACAAATAGCAAGGACACCACTTATTCGATGTGCACTTTAACCCCATCCCTATAGATGTTGAGAAAACTTAAGACATTTGTTGGCTAGCTAGGCCCAAAGTACTTTTCCTTTGCTGTGATCCATTCATATTTCATTTAACCTGAGTATTTCCAGATTAATTCCCTGACTATTTCTCTCATTCTTTTTTGTAAAAAAAAAAACAAAATGTGTTTTATATTACATATTCTTACCAACCATGTTGAAAGAGTTGTGTAAAAATCTTAATGTACAAATTGTATAGCTTGGCAGATATATGTCTTAAAGTTTGCTTTTCTGTGTGTTGATACATTCCCAAGATAACTTAATTCAACTGAAGGAGCATTTCTGTCAGCACCAAGCCATGCCCCAGGCACGGTGCTAAATTATAGATAGTAAGGGGGAAAAAAGAGACTTGGTTTTGATCTGCTATCCCAGAAGAGGTAATTAACATACTGTTGCTGTTAAGAATCCCACATATCTGAATTGTGGGGTTTTTTCCCCCTTTTCTTCCTTTGTCGCTGTTCTTCACTGTTCTTATCTTGCCATCATCATAATTCAGTAGGCTTCTGTAAAGGTTTACAAATGAGATCTTTGCCCAGGGAAAGCCCAGGATAGCTAGCTTCTCTTGGGTATTGCAGAAGCCAGGTAGGAACAATGTTAAGCAAACAAAGATCTGCAAAACTCTAGAAACCACTTGTACTTGATGGCGGCATTATTTGATGGATCTCAGAGGCCAGGTATCCTGAGGCAAAGCTCTGAAGATGCCACTCGACCTCCCCAGGTGGCCTTGGTGGTGCTGATCTCCAAATTCAGGTTATTGCTTGTCTCAGTTGCCTTCTAAGTGAAGGTGTGACTGCAGAGGACAGCGCACACTGTGACCAGAGTTCACATCCTTCACTGCTCACATGACTCCCGTCAAGCCATTTTTACATTTAAACATTATGAAGTGCATTTTACTTAGACGCACCTAACATTAAGACTTTTTTGCTCTACAAAATATCCTAGTGTCCCACTTGTACAATAATGGCATATGGGGCTAACTGATGTCCGCAAACCCTCTGTAGGCCAGTAGTTCTCAAAGTTTTCAAAGTGTGGTCCCTGAACCAGCTGCCATCATCAGCATCCGGGAACTTGCTACAAAGGCACGTTTTAGGGCGCACCTCAGACCTACAGAATCAGAAACTCTAGGGGGTAAAATGTGCATTTCCACAAGCACTCCAGGTGATTGCCAAAGCATTCAATATTAGGAACAAGCGCTGGAGGCCAACAGCCAAGAAATGATTCTGCAGACAGTTACCTGGCACCTCAGGCTACAAGTGCCCCATCTGTGCCCAGAAGGTCGGCTAATTTTACTAACAGGTCAGAAGCCCTAGATTGGTGCTACAGTCAAATGACTGGCCTCTGCTTATCTAAGCCTCCGTCTCCTGTTGCCTTCTTATCAGTGTTTAACTTCTGAGGAAGACAGGTGATACTAAAGCCTTACATTCCAATGAAGCCCTATTCACAGCTGCTCCGCCATACGTCATAACGCCACACGTCATACATCTAAGACTGAGCATTGAAACACAGCTCCCCTGCCTCACTTTCCAGATGCCTGGGAGTAGCTTATACTGTTATGAAGATTTACCTTTGTAGATAAACTGTAAATAACTTGTTTCTTTTAAAATTGGAGCTTCAACTTTGGAATTTCACAGTGTGCTAAAATAATGGATTTCTCAGAGGTCTTTCTGCAAGGTAAACATTATTAAGTAACTTATTTATAAAAGTATTACAATAATGCTACATTTGAATTTCAGTGCTAATTTAACTTACAAAGATTTCTCTATGCAGCAAATGTAACTTACTGCAACTAAACTTAATTTAATGTTTACTCTATAACCAAAAAAATATATTTAAAATATATTGAATATTTTATATTATTATATCCTGACAACATTACAATATTGTAATGTACTAATATTTCTGTAATTATAGCTAAAATTATTTTATTGTATTGTCTAAAAATAAAATTGGAAAAATGATATCTGGTCTTATTTTTTTCATATTGGAAATAATTTTTTGAGTTGTAAAAATAATGTATGTTCACTGTAAAAAACAACACACAATACAAACTTATGAAGAATATAAAAATTGCCATGTCCTAACCCATCACGTTCACCCAAGATAATTAAGGTATATGGCCTTCCAGATTTTTCCCTGTAAATATGTCTTTAAACAACATTGGGATAAAACCATGCTGTTTTGTTACCAGATTTTTTTTTAACTTAACACTCTGTGGACATATTTTCACATCAATAGACAAGAACTAATCATTACTTACACCATAGTCCATTGCATGGATTTACTACATAAAAGTCAATGAATCCCCAACTGATTGACACTTGATTTAGTTTTATTATGAACATATTGTACATATTTCTTTTTTGATTTTTAGAGAGAGAGTGAGAGCACACAAGCAGGAGAGAGGAACAGAGGGAGAGAGAGACAGAAAGAGAATCTCATGCAGGCTCTATGCTCAGTGTGGAGCCCAACATGGGGCTCAATCCCATGACCTTGGGATCATGACCTGGGCTGAAATCAAGAGTTGGACACTTGAATGACTGAGCTACCCAGGCACTCCCTATGGTACATATATTTCACATTTTGCTGTTATTTCCTCAGGATCAATCTCTAGAAGGAAAATGATGGAATTAAAGGACTCCTACTATTTTGGTCTTCGATATACAAACAAAAATGTTCTCCAGGAAGGTTGTTAGGATTTCAAGCTGTATCAACAACATAAACACCCATCTCTTTATGCTTTTATCAATTCTGGATATTGCTGTTCTTTTACGATTTTTGCCTATCCTGTCTTAATTTACATTCTCCTCACTACCAAGGATGCTGCAAATTTGTCACATTTAATGAGTATTTGCTTTATTAGTGCTTGTTTCAGTTTTCCTATGAAAGGCCTGACCATATCTTCGCTCATTTTCTATTAGGGTGTTTAAGAAATTTCTACCATCGGTAAAAAAAAATCTATAGATTACAGAAATTATGAGTCACACCTTTTAACGTTTCTCATTTATAATACAAATACTCCTCATTCATGGAAACATGTTCATAAAATTTTAAATGCAGAGAGATGGAAAGAGGAATGCTTTTCATATACAAAATATGAAATCTTATAAGTAAGGGACTTTCAGGCTGTGTTAAATGGCAATCAAAATAATCAATGGGAGAAGGTGAATGAACAGGAATCCTGGGTAAGAGTTCTAGAAGACAAAGAAAATTCTTGCTCAAGGGGCGCCTGGGTGGCTCAGTCAGTTAAGTTTTTGACTTCAGCTCAGGTCATGATCTCACAGTCTGTGAGTCCAAGCCCTGTGTCGGGCTCTGTGCTGACAGCTCAGAGCATGGAGCCTGCTTCGGTTTCTGTGTTTCCCTATCTCCCTTCCCCTCCCCCACTCATGCTCTGTCTCTATCTCTCCCGGAAATAAATATACATAAAAAAAAAAAGAAAGAAAGAAAATTCTTGCTCAAATACACATTTTAGAAATATTCTCATAATTGGGTCAAAAAATCTAAATTGAAAATATTTTGAGCCAAAAAAATGTTTATTTAAATGAACTTATTTTTACTGCACTGGCAAGTAGAGGAATTGATGACAGTGGTCATTCTCTCTGTACTTACAAGCCTGTTTAGAAGCAAAGGAGTGATCAGTCTCTAACGGATTCTTAGCAACCTCCTACAAGGGCACCTGCAGAGTATTAACAGTGCCTAGGTCACCTAGGAAACTGAGAAACAACCAACACAGTAAAAAGTAAATGATTTTGAATAACCAGACGAAATCTAAGCATTCACATAAATATGACCCTCTCTGGGGGTTTGAAGACTCTACGGTAAAAATGCTGACATTGCTCAAAGAGTTTTTAGAACTGTTGCTTTGGAATTATCTTGAATTAGTTTATCAGCCAACCAGGAAATAGGTCTTACCATTTTATACCCACGACCGTTCCACAGAAGACATCCAGATGAGTGAGACACTGACCTTGGTCTCAAACACAGAACTTCATCTGGTAGCAAAAAATAAGATGAATACATAGATTAGTTATAATACTGGACAGAATGCTGAGTTATAAGAAATGATAAATAATGGTTCAAAAGTTGGGGCCTCGGGAAATAATTTATAAAAGAAGGAATATTTTAGGTGGTCCTTTAAGGCTAGTTAAGATTTCAAGAAGCAAAAGGTCCTCAGAGGCAGGAAAGCATTCCAGATGTCAGGAATAGTACGGATAAGGGTAGGTAGTTAGAAAAGCATGAAGCTATCTCAGAGAATAATTAGTGGTCAAGAATACATAGAATAATAAGAATATACATGGAATACATAATATATGGAATATATGTATTCTCTGTATATGGGAACATCACATGCGCATACATACACAACAGTGGTAAATGAAGTGGCATAGTAGGGGTTAGGGCCATATTAGGTAGAATTTCCAACACCAGGTTTTAACTTGTACTTCACTGGCTGGTATAAGAGCCAGTTAAGATTCTGACAAAAGAAAACAATCATATAAATGGTAACCTAAAAGATGTAGTGTCATATATACTGCCCTTTGCCAGGCTATTTCATAATTTCAAGTGTTTTTAACGAACTATAGAAATGATCCCTGAAAGTATAGTCTTATTTCAAGTGTTTTTAAAAATTAGTGGATTGCTCTTATGGACTCCTGAGTTGTAGAGAATTATAAATTATCAATTTCTTTTAAACCTGGGGCTTCAAATTTGGGTTGTCTCAGTTTGCAAAATTAGGTTCTTTGTAAATCCAGACTCTAGTAAGAATTAGAAGGAAAACAGGATTGGAAATGGGGAGGCCAGTTCAAAGCTCATCAGCCCAGATGATGGGTACCGGTCTAGCAGGGGGGAACAGGATGGACAGAGAAAGTGGACAGTTGGCATTGAGGTCGGGGAATCTGAAGGAGGGGGGCGGTTGGGAGACCATGAAAGATGACTTCAGAATTTTGAAACTTGGTGACTGGAAAAATAATCTTGCCATGAACTAAAAAAGAAAATTCAGGGAAAGGTATCTGAACTGGGAAGAAGGCGAAAATTTGAGTTTGAAACCTTGCTGGGATCAAAACTCCAAAGGGGCACTTATGAAGCATTGGCTAGACTTAGTACCACAGGATGAGACTGAACGGATGTGTTATTTACATGTACATGATGCCATCTCTTCCCCACAAAATATCTGAGGCAATTGTGAGTGCAAGGATAGTCAGTGATGGATTGAATCATAAATAGGAATGTCCACATTAACTAAGGAAGGAAACGAAGACCCAGCATGAATGAAGCCTTATCACAAAAATAAGGGAGCAGTTTCCAGGTAAGGGAGAGGATTTTTTTTTTCCTTGAGCATCTACTACCAGTGTTTGGTGATTTCATGTACCACATTGACTTATTTAACAGAATCAAATGATTCTGGAAGATTAAGAATGATCAGAATTAAGGGAGAAGACTTTGGATTTGGCAACTGGTTCACGACCTTCATCTGAAAAGTTTTTCAAACGTTTTTCTTGTGGGGAGGGAACAGGAGTAAAACGCAACTTGCAAGTAATTAAGAAGTGGAAGGGTGCGGGTAAAAGCGGCAAGGCCCCTCATTTCTAAAAGTTTCGGTCCCAGAGGGCTTACCCACCTAGGTCTCTATCTTTCCCCCAAAAGTTGGCTTGGAACGACTGATCACTTCTAAAATCAATCTATTCTTACGGAAGGATGATTTGCCACTATTATAAGTGGCCCCAAGAATATGAATTCTCAAAGTGTTTCCCAAATGATTTTGTAGAATGGTAACATCTTTGGAATATCTTTAGATTCTAGAGAAGTACCTACTCATGTGTATGTCCTTGTTGGGCTCTTTGTTAAAACCCAGGCATATAAAATACTCCGCGGGTTGTCTTCAGTCCGTACCAATGTAGGGGAGCCGGATACTAAATTTCCCGAGGGAAAAGGTGGAAGTTTGGTGTTTAGATCCAGAGAGGGCTCTCCGGAGGCTAAACAAGGCTGCTAACTTCTCTTTTTCCAGCATTCTCATCTTCAAGGATTAGAGGAGCCAGTCAGGTCGCAACCGTTAAGAAAGACATCTAATAATTAGACGGCGCGACAAGAAATCAAAATTAGAGCGTGGATCACCACCAGAGTTGGCGAAATATACAGATTATTAGGCCTCACACGCCAGAGATTTTGGTGCAGACAGTGCTGAAAAACAGGCTTATTAACTGGCTACCGAAGGTCTACCTTGTAAACACGTAAGTCTTAAAGATCACGAATTCCCATAAAGTTTAAATGCGAAACAATCTCGTACCGCAGGTGCTTTGTTGCCTGCGGTGGGCGCTCTTTGCCCTCAACAAAGATGTCCCCGAAACGCCGTCGCACTGCCCGCGTTCCCGTGCGTGAGCCTCACGTCCGCCCTTCCCCGCGTCACATGACCACGAGCTTGCCTCAGCTACGGCTCCTGGCGAGGGCCATCCCAGGCCGTTCTCGCGTCTCTGCCGGCCCGCTGTGGGCCGCTCCGGCCGGTGCTTTGACCGGGCGCCTCCGTGCGCTCGGCCAACGGCCTTTGGGAGCGCCCACCCTAACGCCCCGGGAGTCAGCGGGCGGCGACCCTCGCCGGGGACACTCCAGAGGGCCCAGGGGTGAGTGCTGATGCCTTCCCGACCCGGGGCCCGGGGCCCGAGTCAGCTTCCCGGCCTGGCGCCGCGGCCGTGACCATCCGGCCGGCGGAGGGACCCTCGGTGACCCCGGCCCGTTCATAGTGTCGCCTCGAGTCCCGACTCCTGGGCTCGGCCTTTCCTCCTCCTCGGTCCCTGAGGAGCGCGAGGGAGAGTAGCACACGCTCCTGCGAGCGTTTTCGGGCTAACCTCTCCCTGCCTTTCTAGAGATCTCATTTTGACAACAAATGGTAGACTTTCCTGGCGAGGAAATAGTTCGGGGGGGTGGGGGGGGGGGAAGGGTGGGAAACATTGGGGGCGTCCTGGGAACTTGAACGCGGAGCTTTGCTGGTGGTCTTCCTCATCCTTCCCGGCCAAGGCCCCGAGGCACCTTTCAGTATGACCTTGAACCAGACGCCTACCGACTATACGGTTTTTTGTTGTTGTTTGTACTCGGTGGAAAATAACGTGTTCGCAGAGGAAAGCCTTGTTGGAAGCAGGTCGGCCCTGGAGGCCCTTTGGTCGAGTCGGTCTGGTAAGCAGCCTTGATCCCAGGTGTGGGTGCTGGGAGTTGCTTCTCGGATTCCCTTCCAGGAGCTGGGAAGCCGGAGGAAAGCCCGAGTGAGTGCCTGTTCCTCGGAGTCTCTGACCTTGGTCTGCAGGGCGAGGCTCCTTGGATGGTACAGAAACATCCCGGGCGGCGTCCTGCGTCGTTAGAGCGAGGGGCGCCCTGGAGGGATGAGGAACCTTTCAAAGTGGTGGCATGTTTTGGTCGCAGCAGATAAGAAAAGCCCCAGGGCCTTTGTTCCCAAATGTTGAACCAGTTGTATTCAAGCCTCCCGTCCACTGAGAGACTTGAACTGAAGGCCTTACATGTGTTCTCTCCCTAGATTAAAAAAAATTTTTTTCCCTTGTTTCTGTGTCAATTTCATTCGCTAATGAAATCCCAAAAGGAACCCCCTTAAGAAAATGGATTTGGAAAGAATTAGAACGATTTGGTTGTACTCCGTAGTCTTTCCCTATATAGTTAAATTATGTGTAGGACCTCCTGTCTTTTTTGTTTCAAATGCATGTGAATTGCTGTTGCTGTTCTTTCCAGAAGGAAATTGTGTGTTCTGTCCCTTCCTGTCTGATAGGGTTGCCCCATTGTAGGATTACACAGTTCAGCTGTTGCTTTCCTCCCTTCTGGTGTTGAAACGTGTTTTCTGTGGATGCACGGCCTTACTTTAAAATTTGTTAATTTATGTTTTTCTAAGTGTTCAGTGACGTTTTGTTAAAAACTGCAATTAGTCCTTGATCACTACACCCTGATTTGCTAATACATCCATTTTTTTAGTTGCTTGAAAAGAGAACTGAAAACAGGGTGACCTATATAAAAGCCTTGAACTAGATCCACACAATTAAGTGATAAAGAACCACTTTTTAAAAAAAATATAATTGGAGAATTGTATAAAGCTTTGCAACCACTATCAATGGACCCAAGTTGTTTCTGTAACTTCGTGGGCTGTTTCTCTGGGTTCCACTGTTCTGATATACAGATTAAAGTCAAGCTTGAATCATTGTGTCCCCAAATTGCGACACTTTCCATGAGTGGGATTTGACTTGATTCTAGGTGGTATGTAAATGATGATTGTTTCAAATAGTTATGTTTTTGTACATGTATCTATATATGCAACAAATCTCATGGTTTAAAGGAGTTATGTAAAATTTTGTTTTAAAAAACATTTATTCGGTATTTTTAAAAGTTGAGATAAAAGGCAAAAGGAAGTGTAGATAAGAGAAAAATGTACTGTTTGAATGTGGAAAAAAACTATGAAATCTGTAAGTTACTTGTTTGGGAAGTACTAGGCTTAGAAGTTAGAGATCCGAGATCACCTGTGATTCTAAGAGCGACTTTGTCTCCTTAGTTCTATAATGGAGAATCGTGTACTGGTTGCTTAGTGATTCTAATGACAGAACCTCAGGAATTAATGTCTTAACTCCAGATGAGAAGTTTATTTTATGTATTGTCAAAACATGATAGCAGACATGCAATAGTCTAATGAAGGAGGGGAAAAAAATGGATTCTGATCTAATTAGGACAGTGCAGTGTTAAATCTTAAAGAAGCTCCATTTACTTTTTAAATTTAGGTAGCTCAGATAGGCTACAGGAGAATTTGGCTTTTTCCAGAAGTTGCTTTTCAGTGTCTTTTCAGACCTTGATGATCTAAGTTTGTGATATTTTACAAACTGAGAGATTCTCTGAAGACCAGATGTTGCTATAAAATGAAAGGTTGAGACTCAGTGGGATGTACCAGAGGAAAGTCAGGAAGAAGGCTGAAATGCAATAAAAGGAGTGAGGAGAATAGCACATTTCAGGGAGATAATGTTGTTCTGCTCATCTTTGGCCCTTGCCTATTATTATAAAGCTTCAATTTATAATGTCCCAAGGCTATAACCTTTTTGCGATACCTCTTTTCAGTATCATAGTTGAATATAGGCTTTAACTGTGCCTCACATACACACAAGAATTGGAAGAGCGTCTCTTCTAGAAAGATGCACAAAAATTGATAATAGAGGTTGACTGCGGGGACCTGGGTGGTTGTAGGATAGGATCTGGTGGGACACTGTATTTTCTCTGTATGTTGTTATGTTTTGTACCATGTGCATATATGACTGGTTCATATGCAAATACTGGATGAAAGTTGTGAATGAAATTAAATATGAAATTAAATTATTGAATGAAAATTTACCAAGTGCACTTGTTCCTCCTTTATATATATGTGTATATGCGTTTACACATAATTGTTAAGATTCTTTTATATTTACATACTTTTCTTCTGCCACATCTAAGTTCAAACCAGAAATGATGACAGTTCTTTATTTTATCTTGCATTAACTGATGAATGGTTGTAGGGCCCTGTCTGTGGGACGAAGATTGGTGGTAAGCATGTTAATTTTTTCTTTCATTATTGGTTTCTTAATGTAAGGTTGTATATCTTTGGTGACTTATCACGTAGAGGATTTCCAGTAGTGAGTCCCTAATGTTGGTGTCATGTCGGTTCTGTTAGCTCCTGTTTCTCTCCCCCAGGAACAAAAGTGGCTCCAAATCCAGCACAGGCATATTGAAGCAAGTTAAAGGATTTAATATGAAGTACAGAACCAGATAGTGCTGAATAGCAAGCAGTCATTGGTACACATTTGTGAGTAAAAATTTTGTCTTTTGGCTCCATGTTCTTAGTCTTTAAGCCATCTGCATGCCAGATCCCTAAAGTTCACACATTTCAGAAGCAAGTTAGCAGTCGTAATTAACCGGTTGTCAGAGTTTTGCACCCTAAGTAACCTCCAGGAAGTATCTGAAGCATCTGTCTCATTGAGGTTGGTCAAGGGCAGTAACACATCTCTGACATGCAGTGTAGGAAGTATCCCAGACTGACATTTATGCGGTCTTTCATTTGTATTGCCCTTGGTTTATATATAATATATAATACCTTTTGCTGAAAATTCAGTACAATTTGGCTTTTGAAGTCATTTCCTTTTATTTTTTAATTTTTTTAAATATTTATTCATCTTTTTGAGAGACAGAGACAGCATGAGCCTGGGGTGGGGGTGGGGGGGCAGAGAGAGGGAGACACAGAATCCAAAGCAGGCTCCAGGATCCAAGCTGTCAGCACAGAGTCTGATGCGGGGCTCCAACCCACAACCGTGAAATCATGACCTGAGCTGAAGTCATCCACTTAAGTGACTAAGCCACCCAGGCGCTCCTGAAGTCATTTCCTTTTAAAGAAACCATTACTTCTGCATCAGTGTTTTAAGCCACGTCAAATACATTTACTTCTGACCTTTACATTCTCCTCCTGATTTCTTCGTTTGTATTGTACTTGTCTTAAAAAAAGAAAAGGATTCCCCCCCACCCCCGCTTCAGAATATAACGATTAAAGGAGTTTTATGGCAAAATGTTTTTTTTTAAATCTGACTTCACACTTTTCTGCATATTTGATTCGCTTTATCCTGTTTGCAAAATCATAAAATAGTGTCGGTGCATAAAACCATCTTCATGATTTTTCACATGTAGAACAACTCTGTCTAGGAGACATGTGAAAATTTTTTTTTTTTTTTTTTTTACAAATAGTTTATTGTCAAATTAGTTTCCACATAACACCCAGTGTTCATCCCCACCAGTGCCCTCCTCCATGCCCATCACACCCCTCCCCCCCACATCCACCAGTCCTCAGTTTTTGTCAGCATTCAAGAGTCTCTCATGGTTTGCCTCTCTCCCTTTCCCCCACCATTTCCGCCCTTCTTCTCCCCCTTGGTCCTCTGTTAAGTTCCTTCTAATCCTCCTATACGTGCACACATATGATATTTGTCCTTCTGCCTGACTTATTTCGCTCAGCATAACACCCTCAAGGTCCATCCATGTTGCTACACATGGCCAGATTTCATTGTTTCTCATTGCCATGTAGTATTCCATGGTATAGATAAACCACATCTTCTTGATCCATTTGTCTGTTGATGGACACTTAGGCTCTTTCCATGTTTTGGCTATTGTGGAGAGTGCTGCTATGAACATGGGGTACATGTGCCCCTAGGCATCAGCACTCCTGTGTCCCTTGGGTAAATTCCTAGCAGTGCTATTGCTGGGTCATAGGGGGGTTCTATTGTTAGTTTCCTTAGGAACCTCCACACTGTTTTCCAGAGGGGCTGTACCAGTTTACATTCCCACCAACAGTGCAGGAGGGGGCCCGTTTCTCCACATCCTCGCCAGCATCTAGAGTTCTCTGATTGGCTGAAAATTGTTTTTCTAGATCAAGTCTTAGTAGATCATTCTAAGTACATATGTACTTTTATTCATGGTGTTTTTTTTTTTAATAAAATGAATTGTTGAAATACTGATCTTTATTCTTTCATTTTTACAGCTGGGAAAAGCAGTGTTCATGTTGTTACGTTCACCTACAAAAAGATTCAGATCTGTAGGGGAATTGTGTACAGTAAACTGAACCACAGGGTAGCAGTATTTTCACAGCTATTCTAGATGTGTGTGTGCTGTATCAAAGATGAGTAAATGAGCAAGCAGTGATACACCTATAGGAAGGTCAGTGACATTTCATTCAGTTGAGCTGCGATTTTAGGCTTGAGACATCTTGGCTTTAAAGCTGATCACTGTAGGCTAATCATGCTCTTTTACACGTTTATCAGCACTTTGTATCTGAGGGCAAGTTTCTTTCTTCTGGATTTCCCTAAAGTGTGGGTCCTTCTCTAATTTAGAAGGTTGTTCAATGCATCTGTACTGTCTCTCCCCTTAAAGGCATGTTATGCTTTTTAAAAATATACATGCAAATACAACATTAACTGCAAATTAATGTGACGCTTTGAATCCCCCAAAATGAACGTCTACATTAAGGATTCCTTACTACATAGTCTGTGTTTGACATTGATTGCGGCTCAGTGGCCAGGTATACATTCAGTAAGAGCAGTTTTAAACTATATTTTGTGCTTTTTTCAGGGAACTGCGTTTTCTAAAATTAACTGAGAATTAGCCTTATTTATATTATGAATCTGATTGTCATCATTAAAAGGCTTTAATTTTTTCATGCATGATAGCGATTCCTCATTTCATGTTTGGAAAATCCTAGCAGCTTTCCCTCAAATCATTGTTCTAATTTAAGTTTTCTTTCAGGCACTTTTGAATCATAAGCAGCATGCCTGTCTGTGCAGAGAGAAAGGGAGTGTATATCTGTGCGTGTGTGTCCGCATTTGTTTTCATGGTTATGCCATAATTTAAAAATTTGCTCCGAAACAGTGTTTTCAAGGTGCAAATTCAGCTGATAAAGTGAGAAGGCATTATGTTGAGGAAACCGTTCGCTTCGGTCTTTTGTTTTTCCCTTGAACGTATTCAGTACTCGCAGAAGACAGACAAGGCCCCTCTGCTCTTCCCACAAGGTGTTGTCTTCTGACTTGGCCGCGTGAGGAAGTCTGGCCTTTCAACACTCGGTCACCCCTGTCTTTCAATTCTTGCCCACAGAGTGAGTGGGGCGGCGTTTCCTTCTCCCAGCGCTGCTGAGATGGCGGAAATTAGTCGAATCCAGTATGAAATGGAATACACCGAAGGTATTAGTCAGCAGATGAGGGTCCCGGAAAAATTAAAGGTAGCGCCACCCAACGCTGACCTAGAGCAAGGGTTCCAAGAAGGGGTCCCGAGCGCCAGCGTCATCATGCAGGTTCCAGAGAGGATCGTTGTAGCAGGTATTTTATGTGTGTGTGTAAAGTTGCCTGAGAAAGCTTTGTTTTATCTGGTTTCATGGAAGGGGCGCCTGGGTGGCTCAGTCGGTTAAGCTTCTGACTTCGGCTCAGGTCATGATCTCAGGGTTCATGGGTTCGAGCCCCGCGTCGGCCTCTGTGCTGACAGCTTGGAGCCTGGAGCCTGCTTCCGATTCTGTGTCTCCCTCTCTCTCTGTCCCTCCCCTGCTCACACTCTGTCTATCTCTGTCTCTCAAAAATAAATAAAAAATGGGGCGCCTGGGTGGCTTAGTCGAGTAAGCGTCTGACTGACTTTCGCTCAGGTCATGATCTCGTGGTTCGTGAGTTCGAGCCCCGCGTCGGGCTCTGTGCTGACTGCCAGCTCAGAGCCTGGAGCCTGCTTCAGATTCTGTATCTCCCTCTCTCTCTTACTGTCCCCTGCTCACGCTGTCTCTCTCTCTCTCTCCTAGAAATAAATAAAAATATTTTTAAAAATAAATAAATAAACATTAAAAAATGTTAAAAAACAGTATATATTTTTATGAAAGCTTCTGGGTCTTTCAAACTATTATTTAGAAAAGGGGCCAGGAAATACAACTTTACGGGATTTGCAAAATTTCTATTCTAAGAAGCTGAAGCTTCAAATAACATTTTTTAATAATTCAACTAGCGGAGATATAACTTACATACCTAAAATAACATGTAATTTTGAAGCATACAGCTCGATGCGTTTGAGCAACGTACACAGTCCTGTAAGTGTCCAGCGCAGCCTGGGCATAGCACATTTTCATTACCCTGAAAGGTTCCCCTTGTCCGTCTCCTTTAGTTCCTCCTCCTCAATTCCAGGCAACCATTTTCTCCTTTATAAAACCACAGACCAGATTTGTTTTCTCTTGAGTTTCATGTAAATGAAATGATACAGTGTATGTTCTCGAGTCTGACTTTTGCTTAGTGTAATGCTTTTTGAAATTCTTTCGTGTTCTTGAGTGCGTCAGTTGCTCATTCCATTTTCTTACTGGGTGACATTCCACTGTGTGATTACACCCCAGTTGTTAATCCAGTCACCTACCTACTGATGGCGATCTGGGTTGTTTCCTCTCGGGGACTGTTAGGATTAAAGCTGCTCAGAATATTCACATACAAGACCTCGTGAGGACATGTGTTTTCGTATTCCTAGGAGAGGAAATGCTGGATCATATTGTAAGTTATGTTTAACTTTATGAAAAACTGTCATACGCTGATTTTGAAACTGATTGGGCTCTGTGATACTCCTGTCAGTGATGTTTGAACATTTTCATTGCCCCACAGCCTTGCCAACGCTTTGTACTGTCAGCCTTCAATTTCAGACATTCTAGGGGGCGTGTAGCGGCAGGTAGTCTTTAATAAAACCACTCTTTTTAAAACCTCTTTCTTCTTATTTCTTTACTCCTAGGAAATAACGAAGACATTCCATTTTCAAGACCAGCAGATCTTGACCTTATACAGTCAACTCCCTTTAAACCTCTGGCACTAAAAACGCCGCCTCGTGTACTTACACTAAGTGAAAGACCACTAGATTTTCTGGACTTAGAAAGACCTCCTCCAACCCCTCAAAATGAGGAAGTAAGTAGAGTTTTAATGTGAACTGAATTTGAAATAATCCAGATAAAAGCAAATGATGAAGAGAATTAAAGGTTGCAAAGCCTGTCATTAGCAATATGTAATGAACGCCTTCTGCGTGGACCGTTGGGTACTCTAAACTGTGGTTCAGAGACACCCCAAGTAAGATATTATGCTATTTTTTAAAATTTAAATGTTATGTTTCAGGAGAATGGAAATTTTTTAGAAATCATTAATGTTCATATGCTCTAAAAGGAAAAGCTTTTTTTTTTGGTTTATTTATATATTTTGAGAGAGAGAGAGACAGAGCGCACAACAAGGGAGGGGCAGAGAGAGAGGGAGAGGGAGAGAATCCCAAGCAGTCTCTGTGTTGTCAGCTCAGAGCCGGACCGGGGGCTCAAGCTCACAAACGGTGAGATCATGACCTGAGCTGAAATCAAGAGTCAGATGCTCAAGCCACTGAGCCACCCAGGCGTCCCTAGTGGGAAGAGCTTTTATGGTGAGGTAGTATACCTTAAGCAATATAGAAAAAGTTGGGAAGATTAGCATAGAAAATGAGCACATCATTTTGGTACAAAACAAGTCTGGCAAACAAGGAAAGGGAGCTCCTTTTCCCTGGCACTGCCTTCTGTCCCTGCTCTCTGCGACATCTCCACTAAGCTACTACACCTGGTTATGTTAATCGCTGCTGACCTAAATCAGGTGTTAGTAGCAAAGTTCAGATCTTGCCTCTTCCATTGATTCAGGGCCAGTCTTGTATAATTTCTTTTCTGTGATGATATTTATAGTTGTAGCTTTTATATTGTAGCTTCTGAACTTTTGTGTTGTGTAGAAGCTAGTGTGAGGCAATGTGTAAACATACATTTTTATTGATAGTGGCACTGCCTGTGGTCATTTTTCATACTAGTCCTTTCTAATGAGGGTAAAGTATCCATATAACATAGACGAGTACAGTGCCTGGTACTGGGCATGGCCTTTTCTTAGGTCAGGAATTTCTCCTGAGGTAACAGAGAGATTATACTCACAGGTGCCAGTTTGGACCTCCTAGGTTTTTGCTTGGTGAGAAGCACTAAATTTGAGTGAACACTCAAGGCATTAAGATACTTACAGAATTGTATGTAACAAACATTCTTTGAGCTTCTGTGTAAGACTGTTTGCAGAAAGATGTAGTTCCTGCCTAGTGGCATGAATGAGGGAAAGGCTCCAACCTATGCAGAAGATACAAAGTTCTTAATAGCAAAGAATAATGAAAGGTATGAGTATTGTTGAGACAAAATGGTATCAGTTAGAGACCCTACTTTCTAGCCCCCCCCAAAAGTTCCTAGTGGAAATTACTATGGTGGATAATATTGTCTTGGAGTGAAGATTCTACCAGGGGAGAAACCTTCCCTTTAGTACTCTTTGAGTTTTGTTTTCCTTTTGCTCTTTCGGCAATCGCTATTTTTTTTATTTATTATTTATTTATTTATTTATTTATTATTATTATTTTTTTTTTAAATTTTTATTTATTTCTAGGAGAGAGAGAAAGACAGCGTGAGCAGGGGTAGGTCAGAGAGAGAGGGAGTCACAGACTGAAACAGGCTCCAGGCTCTGAGCTGGCAGTCAGCACAGAGCCTGACGCGGGGCTCGAACCCACCAACCGCGAGATCATGACCCAAGCGAAAGTCGGACGCTTAACCGACTAAGCCACCCAGGCGCCCCATGGCAATTGCTATTTTAGATACTTACTGCACATTTGGTGACAAACAACTGATTGAAAATAAGTCAGGCACTTTCCTCAGTGATTACTTTTTTTTTTTTTAAGTTTATTTATTTATTTTGAGAGAGAGAAAAAGAGCACACGCAAGAGGAGGAGTGGCATAGAGAGAGAGGGACAGCAGGGGAGTGGGGGGAGAGAGAACAATCCCAAGCAGGCTCCGTGGTGTCAGTGGAGAGCCCAGCTTGGGGCTCGAACCCGCAAACCATGAGATCATGACCTGAGCCGAAACCGAGAGTCAGATACTTAACTGACTGAGCCATCCAGGCACCCCTGAGTGACTGCTTTTATATTGAAGGAAGAAAAAAAGTTTACCAGGATTGCCCTCAGTAGACCTAGGTTTTAAGCCTACATGGCATTTACTCGTGCAGTAATTGTGATATTTAGTCAAATGTGATAAATGTCCAAAATGTATAGCCCTGGAGTGAAAAACTTCAGCTGAGAATTAGACCTACTTTTGAAGGCCGACTTTGCTGCTTACTAATGACGTAATCTTAGATGAATTATTTCACAATTCTAAGGCCCATCTCTAAAAGAAAGACCAGAACAATGCCAAGTGCTTAAGATTATTATGAGAATTAGGGGCGCCTGGGTGGCTTAGTCGGTTAAGCGTCCGACTTTCGCTTGGGTCATGATCTCGCGGTTCGTGGGTTCGAGCCCCGCCGGGCTCTGTGCTGACTGCCAGCTCAGAGCCTGGAGCCTGTTTCAGAGTCTGTGACTCCCTCTCTCTCTGACCCTCCCTTGCTCACGCTGTCTCTCTCTCTCCTAGAAATAAATAAAAACATTAAAAAAAAAAAAAGATTATTATGAGAATTAAGTATGATAACTCATGTAGTGTGTTTAGCACATGTTCTAATAATGTTTAAATATTGTTATAAAATCAAAATCCTGTAGCAGGCGCCAAATCCTGAGGTGTGAGAGAGGAGTTTCTGAGATTAGTACCAGCTGCCTGTTGAAAGGAAAATAAAGATAATGATCTGTACTTTGAGTCCATAGAAGGGTCAGGCAGCTGTCATGACAGTCAACCTCTTGACCAGAGGGGAAAGGAGAAAGAACCAGAGTTCTAGCAACTTCTAGAAGATGGATTGAAAGAGGAGGAGTTTAAAGCCCCGAGTGCTGATAACGTTGATGATTCCTTCAGATTCTAGTCACAATCTATCAAGTGAGATTCCCTGAATCATTTACTCTGTAGAAGTCATTTGACGGCACATGCCAAGGTTTCTCAGCCTCTGCACTGTTGATATTTTGGACTGGATAATTCTTTGTGGTGATGAAGGCTATCCCTTCGCACTATAGGATGTTCACCAGCATTCTTCATCTTTGTCTGCCAGCTCCTAATGGAATCCTCTGTTAGAGACAAATGGATCCAATAGTCAAAAAGATGGAAATAACCCAAATGTACATCAAATGATGAATAGATACACCAAATGTGGTATATCCATATAGTGGAATATTAGCCATAAGGAATGAAGTACTTACACATTGTATGGTATGGATGAACCTTGAAAACCTCGTACTACATCAAAGAAGCCAGACAGGAAAGGCCACATAGTTTATGATTCCACTGACATGAAATATCCAGAAGAGGCAAATCCACAGAGATGGCAGATCACTGGTTGCCAGCGGCTTGGCGGGAAGGGGAATTGGGAATGACTGCTTAATCATTGTAGGGTTTCCTTCTGGGGCAATAAAGGTATTCTGGGACTGGGTAGAGGTGATAGTTGCACATTATGAGTCCATTAAATACACTGTCTTCTAGTTTAAAATGGGGAGTTTTATATTATGTGTACTTTGTCACCATAAAAAGAAAGGAAAAATTATAGTCATTGCTCAGTGTCCTCTTGGGGGCACAATTACTCCCAGTCAATAACCACTGGCCTATGGCAAGAAAGGAGACTATAAGAAGGTGGCTTATAAAGAAGGCTATAGAAACTGTTGTCTAAAATGTCATCTGACACAAGGAATAAGTTTGCAGAAAGTAACCACTTGAATTCTTAAACTGACTTCTTTTTTTTTTTAATGTTTTATTTATTTCTGAGAGAGAAAGAAAGACAGTGTGAGCAGAGGAGGGTCAGAGAGAGAGGGAGACACAGAATCCGAAGCAGGCTCCAGGCTCTGAGCTAACTGTCAGCACAGAGCCCGACACGGGGCTCGAACCCACGAACCATGTGATCATGGCCTGAGCTGAAGTCGGACGCTTAACCGACTGAGCCACCCAGGCGCCCCTCTTAAACTGACTTCTTGAAGAATCCAAAGGAGCCCATGGAGAAGGGCTTCACAGCGTGAAGCAGATAATCCCCTAGCACAGATGGGGTTTATAAAATCTGGAGGTGTGGCTGATAGGAAATTGATGAACCTCTCAATAATCCTGACCTGTCCCAGGACTTCAGAAGCAACTGTAGGACATGACCCCTGCTTGATGACTCTTCCTGCGAGAAACGAGTAAAGGAACTGAGCAGTAAACTGGTCTAGGTAGCAAACTGCAGAATACCCACGTCATAGCAATTCTGTGTTCTTAGCATCAATTAATTTCAAAGACAAGGGGCTTTGACACCAACACCGCCTCCTTAAAATGGGGTCCAAATGGGAGACAGAGAGGGAAGATCTTCCAGAGAACAAAAAAGAAGAAGTATGAAGAAAATGAGTTGGAAAATAAGATTTGATGCTGCCTTGATGTGTAACCTGGTCAAAGACTTGGACTCCACCAACGTATTCTATCCATCACAGCAATATTCTTTGTAAAGATCAACTCTAGGGGCGCCTGGATGGCTCAAGTCAATTAAGCATCCAACTTCAGCTCAGGTCATGATCTCACAGTTTGTGAGTTTGAGCCCATCGGGCTCTGTGCTGTTGGCGCTGAGCCTGTTTCAGATTCTCTGTCTCCCTTCTCTCTCTGCCCCTCCCCTGTTTGCACATGTGCATGCATGTTCTCTCTCTCTCTCTCTCTCTCTCTCTCAAAAGTAAGCATTAAAAGAAAAGAAAAGGTTGGATGTAATAATTACCAAGAGCTTTGTGAGAAGGCCATTGAAGTAGAGAAAACAGATTGGACTACTGACACGTAGTAAAAGTTTTTGCCTTAATGGGCAACTCCTAGAAGTAGAAGAATGCCATCCATTTTTTTGCGCTAAATCTTTGCAAAAGCACTATACCCCAAATGTACCCAAGAACTGTCAAGAGTCAGAGAAGCCCTGTAAGAGGCCAATCAGTTGGCCTATATAAACGCTGACCTGGTTTTGGAAAAGACAGTGTTTTCAGGAAAGGAACTGTGTCCAAGCCATGCATGCTTTGTTCGAGAAGTCATCAGGTGGTGTCCACAGAATGCCACATTCTACAGCAGCCACGTACGATGTGTGCAGCTGGAGCTTGAGGACGAGGAAATATACGTCCAGCCGGAACAGACCTCATCCAGGATTACACTCGCACAGCATCTGCCCTAGAAGCTTTCATGAGGGTTAACACAAAAGCTCTAGGACAGTTAAAATAGCAGGTGGCTATCAGTGCTATATGATGGTCTAATCTAGCTGGACGGACAACCTTGAGGCTGGGAAGCGAAAGAAAGTAGTTGACCTTAAGTGTAATGAGTAACCCAGTCAAATGGGACATCCTAAAACAAAAGAAGAAGGACTCCTAGGCACTCAGTGAATACTTAAAAAGGTCCTGTATTAGCTCAGAAGCTGTTGATTGTGGGACTGATCACCATTCAGTGGCGGTTTGGTTAGCTTCCTTTTCTTCCCCCTCCTGTGGATAGAAGCCTGGGTCTGAGCAGAATGGAGCAAAAGGGAGAGAAGAGGGAAAAAGCGAGAACAACGTAATTGTATATACGTAGATGTGTTCATCCACGGACAGATCACAGATGTGCATTCACATTCTCTGCATGGCCACTGTTGGTGGCCTTCTTAGCCCAGACGTGAGCTGTTCTCTGCTGACACGCATTCCCTGTTCCCTCCCAGGGACCTTCAGTCGCGTCGCAGCTCTTCCCTCCAGCGCTCATTATTTTACCTTTTGGACAGTGAACGTGTTTGGGAGGGAGGGATGTTCAGCTCATCTTACGAAGTATTTTCGCCTCTTCCAGTAAAAGTCTTGTGGCAATTTACAGACTCCCGTCTCTGAGCTGTTATTTTAAAACAGAGATCAGTAAAAGGGAAAATAGTAAGGCCTCAAAACAGGTTCTTGAAGGGGAGCTCAGCTCTAAATGGACTGAGAAAACCAGCAAACAAAGTCCCAGAGGACATTCATTTATTCATGTGTTCAGAGTTTATAAACACATCAGAGAGAATTTGAAGCCTTAACTATCAGGCACAGAAGACCCAGTGACCAAACCTCTCCAGGGAATTACCTGAAGCTGGGAAGCTACTTTTCAGCTCCAGAAGTGAATACAAGTTTTTATTTTTTTCTCTTGTTTTTTTTTTTTTTAATTTTTTTAATGTTTTATTTATTTCTGAGAGGAAGAGAGAGAGACAGCGTGAGCAGGGGAGGGTCAGAGAGAGAGGGAGATATAGAATCTGAAGCAGGCTCCAGGCTCTGAGCTAGCTGTCAGCACAGAGCCCGACGCGGGGCTCGAACCCATGAACCATGAGATCATGACCTGAGCCAAAGTCCGACACTTAACCGACTGAGCCACCCAGGCACCCATGAATACAAGTTTTTAAATAGGTAATCAGTGCTAGTTTGTTCTGAATGATGTTTAAAAGCCCTGAATTGTCAATTAGATCCCAATAAAGCTAGAAAAAAAAAAAACAAGTCCTAATTTTTAAAAATAAAAACCTTAGATTGAAGAAACGACTACCATGACTGAAGTAAGTATGGAAATGTTTGAAAGATAGCGTTCCAAAGTGTCTACGCACTTCGGTTAAAATTACGGTATACAGATTGGTCACATCCAAAGGCATAACAGATACATGCTTTTGTGAGAGGTTGCTTTTCTTCCCAATACGGCAGTAATGTCAAGCTTAGGGTTCCTGTTAAGTTCCATTTAAATCAGATTTCAAGTGGTGAAAATAACAGACTTAGGATCCTCTTGTTTCCAGGCTGTGTCAAAATTATAGACATAATTTTTGTCATCTGTCATTTCCTGTCCTGCTTAATCTTAGTTTGTAGGGCTCAGCAGCAGGAAGGGTTCTGATTTAGTAGAAAATCCATCTTGATCCCTGTAACCCAGAAGGGCTGTTCTCTAGGGAAGGGAGGGACAGCCGTGCAGTGGGTGGGAAGGCACATTTCAGCGGGATTCTCACAAATCAACCCAGGACTGCCCACTGCAGATGAAGTGTAGTTGGTTGTGGAGATGGGTGGGAGATGGAGATGGATCATGTATATATGATAGACAGCTTTAAACTAATCCTTGTTTTTCAGGTCCCCTCAGTGGCTCGGTTGAGCATCTGACTTCTGCTCAGGTCATGATCTTGTTCACGAGCTTGAGCCAGAAGTCAGACTCTGTGCTGAGAGCTTGGAGCCTGCTTTGGATCCTCTGTCCCCCTCTCTCCTGCCCCTCCCCCAGCTCACATTCTCTCTCTCTCTCTGTCAAAAAAATATATATATATATTAAAAAATATATATAAAATAAAGTAATTCTTGCTTTTGGTTTCACTGTAAAGAACTCCTCCAATAGGCTCCACACTGACTCCTTTTCTCTTATTAGAAGTTTTTCCCCCCTATTTTGAGTGGGTAGCTGGTTAGTAACCATAACAAAATCTAAACCATTCTCTGAAATTATATACTGCGTATTGTGGTTTTCGGTTTTGTTGGCATGAAATCAGGATTTCATTGAAGGTGCTTGTAACCTCGTTATCTACTCCCAAGTTTTTTAACAAGCATCACTAAGATACTGATTTGTATTTTTTTTTTTAATCCTAACTTTCAAGTCCATTGGTTCACGCACCAATTGTCCTTTACAGTAAAGTTTACTTTTTTTTTTAAAGCATGAAGTTGCCATGGCTGTTTCTAGTTTTAAAAAAAATCCTAAACAAACAGGAAAGTTAGTGATTACCATTGTTCTATTGCTGTGTGATAAACCACCCTGACTTAAAACAAAGTAAAACAAAAATTTCATTTTACTCCCAGGCTCTGTGCGTAAAGAAGGTGCACCAGGCATCATGGGGAAGGCTTCTTTCCGTTTCACCGTGTCTGGGTCTAAGCTAGGAAGTCCCGAGCTAGGGACGGGTCCACAGCGTGTGTCCGTAGTCCTCCGCCCGTTCACTCACACGTCTGTCGATACAGGCTGTTGTCTGGCGCTGAGCTCAGCCAAGGTCATTGACTGGCGCGCCATGGGTAGGGGGCGCCTAGGCACTTTCACACTCTGGTGCCGTGGTTCCAAACTTGAACAGCCTAGAGAAGAAAGTCAGAAGCCTTATTGTTGTTTATGATCTAGTCTCAAGCCACATTGCCTCATCTCTGTAGCAGTCTGAAAGGAAGGGAACATAAATCCTATCCTTTGATGGAAAGGCTCAGCGATACCTTCTGTCAGAAGAGCACGTGGTGTAGGAGATTGTGGACATCTCTGGAACGCGGAGGTCTCTGGAATGCCAGACCCTTTAAGCTAGTGTTCACTCTTTTTGGTCTAGTTTTTAAATATCCAACCAAATCTGAATGTGTTTTAGCCCCAGAAGCCTGGACCATTTGTTTGTAACACAAGTACATCCCACTTCCTATGAAACCCGTGCCTTTAAAAACTGTTGTAAATTGTTCTTAAGTGATAGAAGTGTATTATATAAATGCTAATGAGTGAAAATATAATCATACCAAGTAAGGTGGACACTTAAATAGAAACCAGAAGTAACTTTTCATGAGGTAAAGAAGCATCCCTAAGTTTATATGCATTATATATAAGCAGGATTTTGGTTGTTGTTTTTTTTAACCTGGTTTTAATACTCCTGTTTAGCAACAGTGCTTGGTTACATGCCCTTTGTCAACTGTCAAGTTTTGTGAATAGCCTTGGACTCAGGTTCTTTTGACGCTGACTAGCTCTGCTAGGCTCCTGACCATCTTTTCTACTCCTTTCCATGTCTTTGTGCGAAACTAACAGATCCGTGCAGCTGGCAGGCTGAAAAGAGAGCGCTCTATGAGCGAGAACGCCGTTCGCCCAAACGGACAGCTGGTCCGAGCCGACTCCATGTGAGTACAGCACCGTTAGAAGGGTGCCCCTTCCTACATTTCTAACATGCAGTGCCCCGTCTTTTTCTAAATAATTTGCTGCCTTTTTTTTTAAACTCCCAAATATGTTTTAAAGATAAGTGTGTATTTTGTACCTAAGAACCTGAGAAAAAGGTAAATAATTTGCTTTTAAGTGTTTGAAATCTGTTTTACATTTACCTCGGTTTTCATTTCTCGCAGTTCTTTTTATAGCCTTAAAATATGTTGTGAGAGTTTTCCCGTAGCATTCCCCTCTTCTCCATGTACGACAGGATTCTAGAAGTGTGGTTTACTTACTTGGGGAATTGCCTATGAAGTGTACTTAGGAAAAGTTGATAAATGTAAGTGCTCAGTTCTGTGCAGCCCTCAGAAATGGTTACCTGGCATGTATGTCGGAACAAAAAAACAAAAGGAAAACACTTGAAGCAAATGTCTTTATTTTTAAGTTATTCGGTTTGTCATAAGATTGTGAACTAGCCTTTCCAGCTTGGCTTCTAAAAAAAATTTTTTTTTAATATTCATTTATATTTGAGAGAGAGCATGAGCAGGAGAGGGGCAGAGAGAGAAGGAAACACAGAATTTGAAGCAGGCTCCAGGCTCTGAGCTGTCAGCACAAAGCCCGATGCGGGACTCGAACTCAGCAGCCATCAGATCATGACCGGAGCCGAAATCAGACTCCCCACCAACTAAGCTCCCCAGGCACTCCATTCTGCTTCTAATGAGCCGTGGTAACCAGTGTAGCATAGGCAAGCGGAATTGCTTTACTTCCAGGATTATTGTTTAGTTCTCTGCCTACTGAGTCATCAAATTGTTAGATCCATTTCATTTTCCAAAAATACAAGTACGTTGTTTACAGGGCTATATGTAAACTTTTCATTCTCATTTGGTTATGTTACTATCCTCTGATCAAAGCTACCCCACTCTAAGATGTTTTAGATCAGGCAGATGGTTTTTTTCACATAAAATATTCCCTTAAAATCTATTCAGAATTTTAAGTCCCAAACCATTGGTGATTGTGGCTTTTTTAAATAGATGATTTAGGTTGTTTATGTAAATTAAGGTATCTTTACATTTTCGGTCAGTTTTTATGAACTCATTGTTCATGAACCGCATTCCATGCCAAGCATCATGTTAGCTTCTCTGGGAATTGCAGCATAGTCAGGAGATGGGACTTCTCTCTCGGAGTTTTCCAACCTGGATAAAAGCAAAACACTTAAATGTACACACAAAAAACGAGGGGACAGTACAATATACATTTGTATGAAACCACATCAAGGTCTAGTTTGGCACTGACTGAAGAATAAAAGACCCACAACGGGTTCAGGTAGCGTAGGAACTTTCCCCTCCTGTGTGAGGCACAGGGGAGAATTAGATGTGTTCTGATGGTGTGGGGAATCTTAACATGTGTCCTAACGTAGCTATAGTTACTTTGAAGGGTTTTGGAGGTAGACAGTAAACTGAAATGAATATCTGTCTTCCTCAGGAAATACTTTCCTGAAAAAGTTCAACCATGAATATGAAATTATGTTTCCCTGAAGATACAGGGCTGGCAGTGGTGTTACCTGGTCCGTGAAATCCATTTTCTTAGTGCATTTCTGAATATATTACACAAATGGTAAAAAGGCTACGTAGCTTATGGCTAAGATAGCTTCTTGAGATTTAGTGCCCCATCAGGAAGATTAAGCATGCAGCTAAGGGCTTTTGTTGTTTTCTACTTGTAACATTTTTCAAGGCAGCAAAGGTTTCTGATAAACTTTTCTGTCATGTGAGGATGTGGCTGATTATTTAGGTCTTTTTTTTTAAAGAATTTTTTTAATGTTTATTTTTGAGAGAGACAGAGCATGAGCAGGGGAGGGGCAGAAAAAGAGGGAGACACAGAATCGGAAGCAGGCTCCAGGCTCTGAGCTGTTAGTACAGAGCCCGATGCAAGGCTCAAACTCGTGAACTGCGAGATCTTGACCTGAGCCAAGGTCAGACACTTAACCGACTGAGCCACCCAGGTGCTCAGGTCTTTAATTACTTTGAAATTTCACATTAGTGAGATAAAAAACAGGACTGTTTTAGTATAGCATCACTTTTTTTTTTCCCTCCACAACATGTGTAATTATTGGTAGCTGAGTTTGGATGAAAAGAAAGGAAACAGCTTTATGTAGGAAAACCAGCCTAGAGATATAATTTAAAGTATAATTTAGAGTAGATAATTCATTCATAGGTATTTTTGCAGTTACCTAAGTGCCTCGTAACAGAGAAGATTAACAGAGTTAACTAATACTTGCTTTCTTTTTGTGTTTAAGTTGCCTTAATGGCACTTTCTAGATGTTTAATAAAACAAAAAAATGTTTTAATGTTTAGTAGTAAAGAAAACATTTAACTATACATTTTGATGGTGAAATTCTTAGATTACTTAACCATACATTTTTGTTATAGTAATTATGTATATCACCATAAGCATTTTTTTTAAAAGAGAACCGTTTTAAAAAACATTTATTTTGAGAGAGAGCGAGAGGGGGCAGAGAGAGAGAGAACCCCAAGCATGCTCTGTGCTGTCAGCGCAGAGCCCCATGCAAAGCTCCATCTCATGAACCATTAGATCATGACCTGAGCTGCAAACAGGAGTCAGATGCTTCACCATCTGAGCCACCCAGGCGCCCCTACTTAAGCATCCCTTTGTTAATAGTGTAACCTTGCTTTTTCTTCCCCTACCATTATTTATTTCAAAACTTATAATTGAATTCATCCTTAAGACTTGCCATTTAATTAACATTAGGAATTTTATGTAATGAGCATTGTCATATATTTGGTGTGGATGATGTGGTAAGGAAGAAATTGTTAATTTAGTATAAAACAGCAATATTTTACTTCCACTAAAGTGATTATTAAATTCTTGCTGTCTTTACCTATTCAGTCTCCTCTTTGTAATGTAATTGTGTTTCATTGTGCATGAATCTTTGCCTGCCCCCACTTTATTTTATTCCTTGGCTTCAAGAGTAGAAGTACATGTAAACGTAGAAGCAGAAACACTGGCCTTCGTTTTCTTAACTGCTTTCAAGAGACAGTAGAATTGATTATGGTCAGCTATTGATACAAAAACGAATTCTGACCATTAGACTTGTATCTAACTGTTTCTTTGTGTTATGAAAGCTGAATATGTAAAAGAAGCGTAATTATTATTTAAGGTGGCACAGATCATATTCTGCCCCAAGAAATAAAATTCCAAGGTTCCACGCACCGATTTCTGCACCGGAGTACACGTAAGATTTTCTCTGCTCTGCTTTTCACTGCTAGGAGTTGTTTTCCTTTTACAGGCTTACGTTGGTTGTACTAATAATTCACCAAGGAATTATCATATATAAAACCCTAATGCTCTCACTGTTTGGCTTCTCAGTTCCTCGGTTTTAGGATTTCTCAAACTGCCCTTATACATTTTGTTGAGAAAAGAAAAACAAAGGAAAATTAGACCAATTAAGGAAGTTATGGTATACTTTGGAGCATAATGGTGAAAGTAAAATGGAATAATTTGCACCTAAGGACCAAGCCTCCTTTTTTATTTTTCTTATCTTGCTTTTCGTTTGGCATATTAGTTTTGTACAGATTCAACCTAACAAGGTACACCAATCCCAACCTTTTTTCAGTTTTAGCACCCTATCTTTTTCTTGCTTTATTTTGATCCAGAAGGAGGAATCTAAGAGTGGTTTGTCATTTAAGGTTTTTTTTCTTAATTCCATAGATTAAAATTATGCTTGGAAGAATGTTTTGAGATCCTTTAAACCCACTCTTTCTGTAAGTGTGATGAAAGAAGGTTTGGGAGTTACTGACCTCTTGTGGGAATATTTCCATGTGTAGTACAGGACACTTCCGTGTGTAGTACAGGAACTCAGCAGCTAATGCAGTTCATAAGCAACAGGAATCACCCTGGCAACCAGTGATTTTTTTCTTATTCTGGTTCTTATATTATGCTTCTAGGAACCAATAAATTGCCTTAGACAGTGGCAACAAGTTAAGGTTTTCTATTTAAAATTTCAAGAGAAGTGGTACAAACTCTGTGTTTCCATGAACATTTTTTCTCCCCCTTTTCACAATTTTACTTTTTACTGTTTTCTGGAAGAGGTTGGAGCCTCACCAAAGAGGTTACCCTCACAGTTTGAGAAATGTTATTCCTGTGAAAATCCGAAAGAGATACTTGGCTTTGGCCTTAATCTCGTCATAATAACATGGTTTTGCCAAGTAAATTTGCATTTAAATTTTGGTTCTGACATTGGCTAGTGTTGTTTACTTCACCTTCATGTAGTAAGATTTCATATAGGCATGAGGTAGAGCTATTCCTGTAGAAGTTATATCGTAAACATCAGAGCTTTCTTCAAAATTTCCTAATCTTTTATAAAAAGAAGTCAAGACTTTGCTGTTTTATAACGTTGCTAGGAAGCAGTTTATTATCAACGTACAATTTTATTAAATTACTAATAAGATAACATTTGCTGAAGTAATCCCAGTGCCTTGGCAATATGTTTACTCTTTTGCTTTCATGGTAGTTCACTCGTCAAAACAAAAAGCCACCACACCTTGGTTGGGTGGATGAGCAGGCAGAGCAGACAGAAACATCGTAAAAGCACTATTTCCCCCACAGCTAGTGCCAGTTGGTGGACGTGCTAGCCAGCATCAGGCTGATTGCTAAAGTGGGCCTTTTTTGTTCTTAATTTTATTTATTTATAAAACTCTTTTTTGTTCTTAAATTTATTTATAAAACAAAAACAGAATAACTTGCAGAGCTGCTTGAGTCTTTAAAAAAGAAAACATTGCTGAAGTGTCCATTGCTTCTAATTAGGGTTAACTTTGGTCATTTTGTGACTTCCTCATTTGGTGCAGCTGTAGATGGAAATAAATGTTAACAATCAAGGGCATTTCATCTATACATGTACTGCCATATACATATCTGTACATATAACACTTTTAAAAATAGTTCCTATTCTGTTTTAAAGGATTACCATATAAATACTGAAGAGCTAAATTTCTTACTAATCTCTGAAACTTTAATTTCTTTTAAACAACCAGAAGTCCAAATATGCCTTTGATGTTGGTCTTTGATAAAATAAATATCTTTACTACTATCGATAAAGACTTAATTCTTCTTTTTCTCCATAAAATATTCTTTCCTACTAAGTTACAATTAAGGATCATGTAAGTTTTTTTCATTTTTGATCACATTCCAATTTTCATATTATCATGCATAGAATCTTAGAAGAGATCTTATAGACTTCTTCATTGAAATTTTAAAGTATATTTATCATATATTTATTTTGAGAGAGAGCGTTGTGCACTTGTATGTGAGCAGGGTTAGTTAAGGGCAGAGAGAGAATCCCAAGCAGGCCCTGCTCCGTCCGCGCAGAGCCCGATGCAGGGCTTGATCCCACGAACCGTGCGATCATGACCTGAGCCGCAATCCAAGAGTGGATACTTAACTGCCTGAGCCACCCAGGTGCCCCTAGATGGTTTCAGAACTCAGCCTTCTGTCCATTCCCTGCTAAGAATTCTTTGCAGTTATCCTGAAATTAGTTTATGCTTGGCTCCTTTATAATTTACCACCCCATCTCCTGTGTATGAACAGGAGACGCTTATCCATGTAGAACTTTACACAAACAGTGCCTGTTATTTGCTCCTGACAAACTTCTTTCTCTCAAAGGAAGTAGCCCTTCTTTAATTTTAAGTGAACAAAAAAAAAATCCATCGTACTATTTTCATGGATTTGCTTTTAGTTTATTGACATTATTGCTCTAGGATTACAATTCTAAATAGTGATTATTATAGATTTTAACACATGAGTGTGTAGCTGACTTATTTACTAATACAGAATGATATGTGAAGTGTTTAAGTCCTGAAATGCTAAGACAGAAACCTTATTTACTAATACAGAATGATATGTGAAGTGTTTAAGTCCTGAAATGCTAAGACGGAAACCTTAATTACATGAAAATACGGAGCTGATCAGCCTTTCACAGCTCGCCTACATAAATTTCGCCAAGTTTGTTGGCAGGAAGAGTGCAAGGTGGATTGTTTGTTTCTGGTAACGCATAACTGGCCATTTTTATTCCTGCCACTGGTGACACTTTTCTGACAGGAATTCAGTCTGCTGTCTCACAAACAGCGAGAATTTCTGGTTTTCCCTGTGCTCCCTAAAGAGAACTCTGAGGACAAAGCCAGTACCTAGACTTTGTATCGCAGATAATACTGATCTTTTTTTTTTATTCTTCTTGGATGCTCAATATGGGTTTTGCCAAGGACCATGGGTCCGTTGGTAAAGTTGGCTTATTATATATAGTCCAGAATCTCAGGACAGATGTTCAGGGCAGTCGTCCATGAGCCTGCACCTGAAAATTTGCTCTTATCTTGGCAGCATTAGGCCAGATTCCCATAGCGAATCAGCCCTGATAGATTCGTTTCTCAATATGCCTCGATTTGGCTTAGATCTTTCTCTTCTAAGTAGTCTTTGGAAAACATGGTTTTCATATTTGTAATAGTTTTTGCTTTGGGTCACTAAGACATTCGAAGTTATTCACAAAAGTGTGGATTTTGTTTTTAATAAAGTTCTTATTTTTTTAAGTTGATTATTTTTGAGAGAAAGTGCACAAGCAGGGGGAGGGGCAGAGAGAGAGAGAGAGTCCCCAGCAGGCTTCATGCTGCCAGCACAGAGCCCGATGCGGGGCTCGAACTCACGAACCTGTGAGATCATGACCTGAGCCAAGATCAAGAGTCAGACACCTAACCAACTGAGCCACCCAGGCGCCCCTGTTTTCAAGGCTTTTAATGTTCTAGGGACTCTGGGGATAATGTTACATGTTGGTCCTTTTAACAATTGTCCCACTTACGCTGTGATTTCCAAACAAAATGCATGTTAAGTTAGAAAAGAGAACAGAAGTCAAAATAAAAGATTTTTCTCCTTTCAGTTGTTTACTGTCTGCTCCCCGTTTCATTCTTTTGGGTGAAATACACCAAGGTGAGGTTTAGCCCAAGGTGTTTTGCCCTGACGCTGAGAAAAAGCATTGAGCCCACACCCCAGGGTCACAGCCCTTTGGTCGCAGCAGAGCCTCTTCACGTAACAAACCAGATGCCAAGTCCTGGTGTCACTTGAATACCTCACACAGCTGATCACGCCCCAACAGCTCTCTGAAAATACGCCAAGCTCAGGACTCCATGCTAGGACTGTAAAATGGCTTCCTTCAAATACGTTCCACTTTTAAGAAGCCCTGGTAGTGGAGCCAAAGAAATTGTGACTCAGCTTACACCTGAAGGAAGGAGGAAGATTATCGTCGTCACCCGGGAGCCCAGAAATGGTAGCTTCACATCCATCCGGGTCATTTAAGAACCGTCTTGCCTCTCTGTTCGCTCTGCACAGAATCAGGAGTCGTTTCATGTTTTAGTCATTGAGCTAGAGAACACGTGCTTTCATAGAATGTTTAATATAATGAAGCTATCAAAATGCATTTGTTACCGCCTTCTGAAACTTTTAATTCCTCTTTAGTTCACGCACCAGTTTAGTTCACTTTGTTGGCCCTGCGAAAGATTTGGACTGGCGTTTTCAGGGGATGACTCTCGACTCGTGGGTTTGAGCCCTGACACCTGTGTACCCGAACTGTGTGTCCTAATCTTCTCACCACCCCTAAGTCACAGGGCGGTGCTGGTTGTTAGGTGTTTGACTTGCTGGACGGGAATACGTAACAGCGACTAAGGAATGCCGCTTCTCCAAAGCTCGGCGTTGAACACGCTGCTCGCCGTGGCTCCCTCTTCCCGCTGCACAGCTGTCCCCCGTGTTCAGTTTGTTCAGTTCGATGTGTAAGGCTCCACGGTCACAGACGTGGCATGGCAGCTGGTTTTTTGAAAACAATTTAATATGTTTATAAACTCGTCTGACGGTTTCCCTGGGGGGGGGGAAGGGGAGGGGGGGAAAGGGACGAGAAAACTAAGATAATGTTTAAGCTGCTAAGTGTTTGGGGAACCTGTCAGCTGAAGTGTTATGAGAGTCTGACCTGCGTGTTTTTCTCTTCACTTGCTGTGCTCGCATAAACAGTGTGACACCGACGCCCCAGCAGGTCCGGGCCTGTCTTCCCCAAACGTTACCTGAAGATGGAGCTAATCTTTCCTCTGCTCGAGGCATTTTGTCGCTTATCCAGTCTTCCACTCGTAGGGCTTACCAGCAGATCTTGGATGTGCTGGATGAAAATCGCAGGTGACTGGCCATCCGTGACTCTCGCCGGCTGTATTGCTTTTTTTTTTTCTTTTTTTTTTTTTTTTTTTGGCTCCTTGTTAGTGGACTGTGGTGTCTTCCTTTTGTGTTTGCACCTTCGTCTCTTTCTAAGATGCAGTGGTTTTAAAACAACTTGCTTTGCTTTCTTTTCGATTGAAATGATTGTCCAAAATTCACATTTCACAAGATGCTGTTAGCTTCTCTTCACTCAGGGAGAGGGTTCAGTTAGTAACTAGAAACAGGAAGTATAATGATTTTTTTTTTCCCAAGGCTCTGTTGACCTGTTTTAAGTACTTGACTCCCCAGGACCAGGCTGAGGCATACTGGTGATACTGGTGGGTGGAGTGTAGGATGCCGATATTCTTCTGTAAGTCTTTTGATTGACTCATTTATGAGACTAATATGGTTGGGTTACTGAAGCCAATCTGACCAGACAGTAGCAGTGTAGCCTTTAGGATACGTTTTTGCTTTCCTTTTAGCTAGGGATTACTGGGCCTATGTTGAACACCCCAAATGTTGTTGTCTTTTTGATAATAGTGATATTTTTCAGTATTGATAAGGTTTCTCACTTTCGAACATCTCCAAGGAAAATCATAAGCAGTACACTTAGGCTTGCTCGTACTGATTTTTTCTTGCCATTATTTCAGATAGTTTTTGCCCTTGCTTCTTTACGTCATAGTATTTTTAAAAGATAACATTTGGGGAGCTTTTTGGCACAGTGTGAGAGAGGTATAGTCCATTTCCTTTCAACTGCAAGCATTTTACCGAGTGACTCTGTGAGTCACTGTTCAAACTTTCATGGACGTTTTAGTAGATGGTTGACTTTTGAAGACTTCCCGGCAAATCCAGCTGGCCCTTCCAGTAAACCTTGTTTCTTACCTTAGGAACTGACATGTCTTATGGCTCACTCCAAACAGACGTTCTTGTGGACTGCTTCTGATGCTGACGCAAGACTCGGGTTTTACTGAGCACTTGTCCATACCCTCGACTGGTGTGTCTAAGCCTGCTCCGGGTTGATGTAGCCGTATACATTTGGGCCCAGGGGCTTAAAGCTGCACCAGAAAGAGCTTAAAAGAGAAAGCCCATAGCAGGGGAAAATTATACATACATACATGTATGGACATGTATACTCATGTATATGTATGTTTGTGTGTGTATGCGTATACATTTACATCCCTCTCTCCAAAGGTTTAGAGGGCTGTCTTAGACTGTTTGGAGCACAGTTCAGAAGAAAATGCATGGATTGAGGGGGCCAGCCAGGTTCAGTGTTGACCCACCCCACTGAATAGCTAGCTGCTTGATGGCCTTGGGCAAATTGTTCAGTTTCTCTGGGCCTCATTATCTTCATCTATTAAAAAAAAAAGGGGGGGCGGAGCAGGGCAACAATAGTATTATGGAATTTTCTAGATGTTTGTGAGGACGTTTCCTCTACCACCACCATCTTTATTTAAGATATAAGTAATAATGGCCTCAAATCCTTTATTTAGTATCGTGGTAAATCCTTCAAAAGGTATTGAATATAAAGTATCTGGCATTTAAGAATGGATATTCCAAAAGGCCTGTTTTCTCCTCTGTCCTTAAAATAGATTTATTCTTCACCAGGTATCCTCTTTCACTTTTTAAATACGGTAGGTCCTTAGAAGAGACCAGACTATAAGGTCAAATTATATCATATCAAATGCTGTTAACAGGGCAAGTAGCTGAATGAGGAAGATATTTATAAATCCTACATAGATTAAATAATTGTGACTTCACAAAGCAGTCCTTGCCCGTAATGGAAAAGAATTTTGCTTCAAGTTCAAAAATACAAAATCAGAAATCTTAACTAATGTAGAATTTACTTTGTATTCTTTTGTTACAAAAAACTGTATTGAGCCCTAAGTGCAGTTCTGGTCATTAGTGTTTTAATTATAATAAATTGATAGCTTTAAAATCCATTGTTTCTGGAAAGGAATTATCTTATTCACTTAAACGAGATTTAAAAAATTCGTAAAGTAATTGTATTAATAATTTTTTTGTTCCCAGATACATACCATTAGTAGTTACCTTGGAGCCTGGAGGGTTAGACTCTTATTAGTCTTATTGGATACTTCCATTATTGAAAGGGTATTTTTTCCCTTGCCTTTGTTTTTAAATTGCATTTCAATCTCTTATGATCTAAAAGTTGAACAAGATTTAATCAGAATTGTAAGTACCAAATCAGTTTTTATTTCTACAAGAGAACTGCCTGGCATGATTTTGCAGATACAAAAAGTAGGAATGTGAAATTTGGATAATGTCCTACTTGCATGATTATTACAATAATACTGCTTATAAAGTTGTAAGTGCTTTTATGTTCCTTGCTCTGTACATCATTTTCTCCTTTCTATTTTATTACTCTTTGGTGGTTATGCTCATGTAATATGCTGTCTCTGGTCTTATGCCCTCACCATATGTACTCTTAAATTAAGCTAGAACTATTTAGCAGAAAGAAAGAGAGAAAGGAACTTCCTGCCTGCCTTATCATCAGTAAGCCAATGCAGATTCACAGTTACTTCCTGGAAGAACCATTTTTGGTTACACTCTAAGGAACACTGTGGAAAGGTTTATGTGCTATGTTTGTGTTTTCTCATCTGATGAGAACTCATTTGATTTAAAACCAAGCTCAGCATGAAGACAAAGTCAAATCCTTGATACACATGGGTCGGAGTATGCATTTGGAAAATTGATGTATCAGAAAGTTACCCAAACACCTGAGATAGGTGTGTTCTTTGGACTTAAAACGCTCTTCTGGTTTAGTCCTTCGCTGGTCAGGGAACACCTGTGTCTCCTGAGCTTTGCCAAAGCTTCGGTTCCGTCCCTCATTGCACAATAGTTACATTTAAAAAAAGAAACATTAATTCTGCGGTAAGAACATTAATTTAAATATCATTAGTCATGCTTACCGTGCTTAAGGCTTGTTTTTAGAAGGGGCTTGATCGTTTTTATACAGTTTTCCTTGAGATTATGTTGGCTTTGAGTGAATAGAACATGAAACCAATGTGTTTTAATTTGTATTTGTATTTTTGCAAGTGTGCCTATAAGTATATTACTGTTTATTTACTGCAGCAGTTACCTTTTTTTTTTTTTTTACTAAAGAAACATGTTTTATTAAATCAGACCATTCATTTACTCAAAAATGTCAATATACAAGTTAATGCTAGAAGTTGGGGAGCCTTGGCTCTCCTTCCCCTTTGCCTCTTTAGTTACCAAATAGTATTGTTGAACATGTTGTCGGACTTAAAAAGATTTCTTTTAATGTATTAAGTCATACTTATGGTAGAAACTGGTACTTGAATGAAGTTTCTAACTTTGCCAAATACCTGTCTAATTTACTTTTATATTATATGTGTCAATTGCCAGTGTGAGAAGACAAAATGAAATACGTTGTGAAAGGTAACTGTACTATTTTCTGGCTCTGCATTACAGGAGGGAACTCTCTGGTGGCTCATGGTGGCCATGGCAGGTCCATATTGAAACGTGCTACTGTGAATTTTTGAATAAAAGCTTTAAGTAGCAACCCAGCAGTGGCTTCCCTGACGTAACCATTCTCAGATGAGCGTGTATTGCAGTGAAGGACGTTTCCCTAATGCCACAGAATAATCATAGGAGCAGAACGGGATGATTCGTAAACCTGCTTCAGGCATCCATGCTTTCTACTGTTCTTTAGCCAGCACAGTAGAAGTCTACCATCTCCCCGAGATGGAACCCTTATCCTGTAGGCTCCCGAAATTTCTTTAAGCACCAGCAGTGCCTTTAGGAAACGTACAAGCTAAACATGAAAATTGTCTTGTGTAAATTAACTGCACAGAAAATAGCGATTCGTATTGCAGCCAAAGTTTTACAACAGGACCAAAGTTTTAAAACCTAGTTCGTTAGATATGAAAGGCTTACTATAATAAAGTGTCGCCTTGATAAATAAATTCAGGCAGCACCTGATCAGTACTTAGACAAATGAGACACTTAAAATAGAAGGTAATTTTAATTCTTAAAATCCTTCTCTGGACCCCATAGCTCAGCCTCCTTCCTCTGGTTAGTACATACTGGCGGCTGCTTTTTGAGGGAATTGACCAGAAACCACAGAGAGTTTTTGTCTTCTGAATTTGAAAAATGAACTGTATTAGAAAGGTTACTGCCCAGCTCAGGAGAGAACTAACTGTCCAAAGTACGTCCCGAGGCTGACGACAGTCCCCACCAAGTTTCCCAGTTTCCCGTGGCCTCTGATTCCCGGCTGCCCTGGGTGTCGCTGCTGGTTGTGCCTCCAGAGGACCCACCATTGGACGGTATCTCTGTGCCACAGCACATCCCACAGAGACGCCCTCTGCTGGCCTCAGCTCCAGAGCCCAGGCTTGCAGTTTTGCATCTGGGAGCCGAGGTTTGAATGAGATGCAACTCCAGTAAGATACGGGGCGTGAATCCACTGAGTGGGGCAGGGGTGGGGGGCGGGGGGCCAGGAGCCGTGGGAAACGGCAGTTGCTTGGGCTGCGACACCACGCGGGCAGCCATGGTCACGCAGGCGCTACCAGCCCGTTCTCCACACGCTTGCCAGGCTGCTGGTGATCTTTTCTTTCCAACGAGAAAAGAGAAATTACACTTCTTAGACCGAGTTGTCCTCTCTCTTGAATTTCATAAATTAAAATATAAGCACCATAAATTAAAATATTAAAATTATTTCATGTGGGTGCTCTGTCGTCATGCCCGACTCCTTCGCTTTCTTAACCTGCGGTGAAACATTACATTTGTGAAAATCAAAATGGAGGGCATGTGGTACAAAGATTTTTAAAGTATTTGAAAGATATTATATTGTATCGCAACATACAATATAATCCTATTTGACATTTTTTTGTCTTGTTTTTGCTTTTATTTTGTCACTTCTCTGTCTCCTGACTCTGTCTTGTGCCTTCTCCCGCAAAAACCTGCCTTAGACCTGTGTTGCGTGGTGGGTCCGCCGCCGCCACTTCTAATCCTCATCATGACAACGTCAGGTAAATTTCAAGACTTCGTAATTATCAGGCTAAGCACTTGACTGAATTTGTTTTTTGCATGTAGTAGCCACGCCTTTAGCTTGAACTTCTCTGGGTTTTCCTCTCTGGGTACACGCTGGCTTCTCTCTGAGAGCACTGAGTCTACAATCATTCAGGACATTTGCCTCCCGGAGGAGGAAGAAAAGTGCTTGGCAGCTAAGGTACCATGTGCACATCTGAGATTATTTTATTTAAATACAGTCTCAGTAGCTTATTGAGGATCATACTGAAACACAGAACAGGTCGTCTGAAGTCTGGTTTTATGTGCCTCATTTTCATTGTTGCCTGAGGTCTGTCTCCCATTTCCCTTTTTAGGTAACTGGAGTGGCCCTTTCCGTGCACAGATAAACCTGTGTATAAGGCATCGTCTTAAATTGGGGGAGATCAGCATTGACAATCTAGACAGTTAAACGTTTAGAAAGGAATTTAGTTTGAGGAGTTTCTGTCATCTTCATTCCTTCAGACATGCTTAGCCTGCGTAATTATTTCTTCCTGTCGTGCGTAAGCACAGACGGAATGGCACGTATGAACGCTTAAGGTTCTGAAGTACCCAAATCCCCATTTCCCAGCTTCTGGGGACAAGAAAATTGGTTGGTATTCACAGATATCATTCAGTGTAACTTTTTCAGAGCTAATTTTGCTCATTTTAAGCAGAAATGTATTGCCCGTGGCAGTAGAGTTAAAACTGTCAGCATTATTTCTATGATGAGAGGAATCTGACACATTGATTTTTAGGCAAGGGAAGAGGGAAGCATCAGTTTCTTAACAATGCTGAATTCAGGTTAGAGGAATTGAAGAGTGTGTCCTTAGTGGTCCCTTCCCCTCTGCTCACTGGTTTCTTTCACACTATCAGTTCAGCCCATTGTAAGTTAACTACCCTTGTATATTTACTATCCTTTGTGTTCCCTTGTATATCCTTAGAACTCTAAGTTTGTGATCGTTTCCTCTTTCCACGAAAGAACTTTCAGGCAGTGAGCTGACTTAACATTTCTTACAGAGTTTTTAGTTCTGATAAATAGAGCTTTTAGTTTAGAAACAGATCTTCATGCTTTTTTCTGTTGTAAGTTGGATTATATAGGCAAAGCCTTTTGCCAGACCCTTAGATTTCTTTACAAATGAAGATTTCCTTTCCAGGTGTTTAACACCTTATTTAATTCAGGATTTAAGTGAGTAATTCCTGTCACTTATACTTCATTCTCTGTGTTCAGTCTGGGGTTCCTTTAACTTTGAAGCCATTGCTTCTTTTTTTTCCTCCAGTTAAAAAAAATTTTTAATGTTTATGTATTTTTGAGAGAGACCGAGAGCAGGGGAAGGGCAAAGAGAGGGAGACACAGAATCCAAAGCAGGCTCCAGGCTCTGAGCTGTCAGCACAAAGCCCGACACGGGGCTCAAACTCACGAACCGTGAGATCATACCTGAGCCGAAGTCAGATGCTTAACTGACTCAGCCACCCAGGTGCCCCGAAGAAAAGTTTTATTTTGAAGATAAAGCATAGAGAAAAGGAATCTTCAACCCCTGTTTTTCCCTCCAGTCGTATAATAATTCTGTCTTAATGCTCAAAAGAATAATGAACTCAGATGTTTATAAACCCATAGTTCTACTCACATAGAAGCTTACTTCTCAGATGCAGTTACTCTCAGTATAGGTGTATATCTCCTTTTCAGTGAAGAAAGGAGTGTGAAATGAGAAAGCAAGTTCATTTAGTGATAAAAGGAACATGTAGAGATTGTTCTAGTTTATCTAGAGTCAGTACGCACCATCAGCCATCGAAACTGCCACATGTATAGTTATCAACCGTGTTCAGAATGATGACCCTGGCTGGGAACACAATGAATGATTATAAAATAAAGAATCCTGTTCCACATACCTTATTAAATTATTTGTGTATTATTTTCAACAGTGTATGAAACAGGATTTTCTGAATAGACTTGTCTTTAACGTGTCCAGATGAAAACTATAATTCTCTTCATGCCCCTTCGTGCGGTAATGAGCTTTTTGTAACGGGGACTTGCTTCAAAGATTAGAATAGTGTGATCCATGTGCCGACTCTCTCTGGACGACAGAGGAGTGACTTTTTAATTCAATTTATTTATCTTCTGCTCAATTCAGGAAAGTTACTATGCCATTTTAGTGAAATAGCCATCCAGGATTAAAATAGTGAGGCTATAAACATGTGAGGTGAATTGTATGGTATGTAAATTATATCTCAGTTAAGCTGTAAATTAAAATAAGCTTAAGAAGTGGAAATCCAGGCAAAGGGGAAGCATAGCATTTGTGTGTATTTGCTTCTCAGAGGTTTACTGCCAGGCATTTAAAACTCAGTGCTCTTTTAGAAATAACCCTGTTTGCAAAAGAGGTATCTTTTAATGTGCTTTCCCTGGGGTGATTCTTCGTGGCTTTCCAGTATTATTTTATACACAGCCTCTTAAGGACTTATCTTTGAGCCAGTTCTGGATCTGAGTGTAGTGACAGGATGTCCTCAGGCGATTTTATAATTGTGTCCGTGGGAGACACAGTAGAGAACAGGTAACTGGAAATAAGTAGAGAGTAGAAATGTCAAGAGAAGAGGCAATGAGAAGAGGAGGAGAAATTAAAAAAAAAAAAATCTGTTTTTTTTTTTAGCTAGAGTTAGTTTACTGTGTGTTCCCTGCCAGCAAACCTCAGCAGGGACTCCTGAGGAACCGCATCTGGACAGAAGTTTGTGGAAGAATTACGCATTGTGGCAGCCCAGAGGGGCAGCTCTTAAATCATTGCTCAAAATGGGTTTGCGTTTTCCTCTGCTTTCCTTTGTTAGCACCAATTCAGATGGTAAAATGTTGTAGTAATTCCTATAGTTACATGTCAGTCTTCTGATCAGTTCTTTGAGCGTTGCCCAACACGTGATGTGACTTGCCCAGAACCTTAGTTCTCCTCTAACACTAAACTGCATTTTTATCTCTCACCTGCTAGGCATGGCCTGTCACATATAGATGCAACGATTGAGGGAACTTCGGACGACATGACCGTTGTAGATGCAGCTTCGTTAAGACGACAGGTATTTAATGTCCCAGACAAGATAGAACCTTAAATTACATCCATACAAAATGTCAGTGATCATTTTTCTTAACATTTTATCGTGTTTGCTCCTGTGAAATTTTATTTCTTAAGCTGTTTTTAATAAGCCACAATTGACTTTTCCATTTGGATTCAAGATAAGTTAAACCACCATTTACCCATTTTAACCAGCGTAGAATGGTGTTACCAAAATGGATTAGTACAATTCTGGCCACTAACACAAACTCTTGGCATTTTACAAACCAGTGTAGCCATCTGGTTTGACTTTCTGAAATGTGGAACAGCCACTCTGGGGATGTGTGTTATGACGTTTGGGAGTTCGATTCTGGAAATCACTGCTTCCCGTCTGCACGGCGTGTCTGTAAACGCATTTCTCGTGTTCTGTCTCGAGTCCTAGCGCAGAGCTACAGGGCGTTTGCACATTTCCGGTACGCAGTCCCGCCGCCTCTAGACTCAGACACACACGTGGAGAAGGCATGGTCAGTGTTGAAATTGTGTCTGTGCCGAATAGATGTAGAGGAGACATGAATGAAATAAAGTATTTCTAAGATCAAGAAACTAAATATTTTAGTGTAAGAATCGTTATCATTTTAAAGATTTAATATAAGGAGAATATGAAACAAATACTGCTTTTTTATCTCGCGTCTCACTTATTTAAAAAATGGATGCCGTATCAGAAGCTGTCACGTATATTTGTTTATACAAGCAAGGGAGTTTCCTTGGCATTTTGTCATTGAATTCACAGTCACCCCAAGAACCTTGCTTTCTGAGACTGTAACAGGAGCTTCGGAGTTTTAACAGCATCCATTCGGTCCTTAGCTTAGAGGCTGAACTCGTAGAAGACAAAGATAGGGTCGTGGTAAGCAGGTCACCCGCGTCCCGTGAGAATTCAAAAGTAGTAGGAAGCCAGGTGGGAAGCCGAGTTTCTGAGAGCAGTCGCAAGCACCGCATCACGAGAAGATTCTGCAGAATTCGCTTGTGTGACCCTGGCAGCGGGGGAAGCCCCTTCGCCCCGTTGCCCACTTGGACACCCACCAGCCTGCGCTGCCTCTCGTCCAGGGACGGGGAGCTCGTGGGCTGTCTGGCTTCAAGATAGAAAATGTCATCCCCTCTCAATGTTAAGAAGCAGCCTTGCTGTTGCTGCTGCTCAGATGGGCCCAGATAAAAATACTGTAACGACTCAAGATCAATGCCCGTTTTTTTTCATTGACCATAAAATGAGTCATTTAGCGGACGAACGGAGCAACCCATGGGACCAGATAAGCCCCTCTCATTGCGAGTGGTTGGGGAAAGGTAATTAACTTTAAGCACTTTATGTATTCATTTATTTATTTTTATTTACTGGCCCTAAGAGTGAAACGGTTGCTCAGCACTGATTAAAAAGTGAGGTCCCTTTCCAGGTTGTGAAAATGGTTCTCTGCACCACTGTCCGTCGACGCCCATTGCCGGCACCCGCCCCCCAGTTTGGAGTTCTCAGTCCTCAAGATGCTAAGGATTCCACAGTGTGTGACAGTCTCTTCCTTCACCTTCTCTGACATAAGGACAGTAATCCCGTAGGGCATTCACAGTGCTCTCTGGAGCGCATTGTGTTTTTCCGTAGGCGTCGCAGGTCGGTCCCCCCAGAAAGCAGACTCTGGGGTGCAGGTGCGCACAGAAAGCCTGCCGGGGCGTGCGCCCGCGGTTTCCCGCTGCTCGGGAGGGAGAGGAGGCAGGATGGATGGGGCACGAGGGAACTGGGGCTGCACGTGGCCAGCCTCACCAGGAGCCTGAAGCTGGGTGCAGGGGGGCCTGGGCCTCGAACCCCACGATGAACCAGTTACTGGACACACGCTGCCACCCCAGGAAGGAGCGTGCACTTGGGCAGGGCGGTCATCAGGCCCAGGGCTGTCCGCAGCGGGCACCAGCAGCTGAGGACATTGCCCGTCAACAAGTGGCACTCCGCCTCGGTGCCGGAGAATTCCTAGCCCTTCGGCCCCGAAGGGTCGAGGGGCCAGAGGGGGGTCAAGGCTGTTCTGTGAGATCCCGTCAGCAACTCGGGGGGCACGGAAGGCAGTTAATGCAGATTAGAGATGAACAACTGGGGCCGAGGGACAGAAGCGAGTCCGCCCGCCCGAGCGACTGCTTGGCCTTCCCTGTCCAAATAGCCGTCCACCTGCAGCCGCTTCCTCGCTCACGTTTCATCGAGGAAGGAAGGAAAATACACCCTCTTCTGACTCAGAAATTTGGGGAAGGGAAAGGGAGAAGATCATGTCGGAACTTAAGCCGCCGTGGGTGACATGTCGTCGGTATAGGGTTCATCTTTTCAACAAGTGAAACTTTTCATGTTGATAAGAGTTGACGAGTCACACTGTTTCCTAAGCCTCTAATTGCCCCTTGCACTAAAGCTTCTATTTTGTCTGTTGTCGTTGTCTGTTTTTCACTCAGATAATCAAACTAAATAGACGGCTACAGCTTCTAGAAGAGGAGAACAAAGAGCGTGCGAAGAGAGAAATGGTCATGTATTCAATCACCGTAGCGTTCTGGCTGCTTAACAGCTGGCTCTGGTTCCGCCGCTAGAGGTCACCCCAGCTCTCGAAAGTTCAGTCTCCACAGCTGGAAATATAAAGAATTTGCAAACTTCTTTGTTTCTGTCTTTGCATCGTATGCCGTTTTATAGCCCCTGCCCTGACCGTGTATTTCTTCCAGAAAGGAGGGGGGCAGGACCGACCCTTGCAGAAGTAAAGGTGCGTTCTCCCCCCTCAGCTGGTTCCGCATAACACACGCCCCCCCCCCAGATTCTCCCTTTGCATGTTTTGTAAATAGGCTCCAGTTTGTTTTGTTTTGTTTTTTGTTTGTTTGTTTGTTTGTTTGTTTGTTTTAAGGGAATTCAGTTTTGCCTCATCAGTCCGCACAATGATTTCTCCGAATGGGAAAGAGAGTGCATAGTGAATGGATTGAGAAAAGCACCTGTAAAAGAAGACCAGTCCTTTATTTTGTCCTGGTTTCTCAAACACGATTAGATGAAAACAGTTTTGTTAATAGACGTTTTTGCATCCACACTTCAGCGTTCACGCTTTGGTAGTCGTGGTCTGGCATCAGGTTTAATGAAGTCAAGGCGTCTTCCAGTCACCTTCATGAAAAGAGTTCCTGGCGTTCCCAGCAGTTTATCTGATACGTGTGTAAACTGTGCGTTCTTATTTTTATTTTAGTTTTGCAGATGGTTTTCTATAAAGTATGTTTTTACTAAGCCCCTGTGCAAATGATTTAAAAACTAGAGAATAAGGTACAAATGTAGTGTATTTAATAAACTGTCAACTAAAGCAATGGTTTTCTGTCAGAAAGTTTTATTTCATCACGCTGTGCTGTGAGCTGTGTTCCGTATCGTATTACCGTTAATGAACATGACGCTTCTCGCCTCCGGAGAAGGAAATGCAGGTAATGGCTTGGCAGGCGGCAAGGACCTCCCCGTGCGTCCATGCAGGTCCCCATCCCCACAGCGCGAGGCTGTAAGTCGTAGTCTCTGTAAAGCAGTTCAGATGAAAACAGCTTGAGTTGTGTCTGCTTCTTCCATTGCGGTGTCTAGCCAAGATACACAATCTCAGGGGATTTAAAAGCACCAGTGAAACTAAATCCTGGAACCTCGTAGCTCTCCAAATTTTTCGCTCCAGAACGCTCCTGTTTTGCGTTCAGAAACAGATAGGATTTGATTTAGATGTGGTGCTCTCCACATGCCTTCAGTATCTTTCTCCCCAGGCCGTCAATTTCAGGAAAGGCAGTTGAAGGAAATGCCTTAGATAGGTGTATTTAATGTTGGTGTTCTTCCTTCTCCCGCATCCTCCCAAAATAAAATAGCTGGGTCGGGGTGCCTAGGTAGCTCAGTCAGTTAAGCGTCTGACTCTGATTTTGGCTCTGGTCACTCTGGTCATGATCTTGTGGTTCGTGAGTTCGAGCCCCACACTGGGCTGTCTGCACTGACAGTGTAAGCCTGCTTGGGACTGTCTGTCTCCCTCTCTCTCTATCCCTGCCTCTCTGTCTCTCTCTCTCTCTCTCATAAATAAACACTTAAAGCAAACAAACAAACAAACAAAGATAGTTGGAGGAAGGATTCTTCTACTTAGAATTTATCATGAGTTTGATGACAAGTTTTTTTTTAACCTATGAAAATCTTCTGACTTTTATAATAGCCTATTGATATGATTATATTAATTCTAGCTCTGTGCGTGTGCGTGTGTGTGTGTGTGTGTGTGTGTGTGTGTGTGTGTATCACAAGGTAACTTCTGAGCGATCCTCCCAATTGAAACCACAAAAACGATGGATAAAATTAATACTTCTTTGGCTGGACAGGCATGAAAAGAATTCTGCGAGGGCCAAAAATGAAATGAAAGCAGGCAGTCCAGGAGGTAAACACAGAAGCTGCCACCCCACCCTCTACCCCGTTGATTTTTACCAAATCCTGGAGACCTAGAACTTTCTCCTTTAATGGCTGAGCAGGGGGAAAGAGGTGCAGCTCCGTATCTTGGACAGGGGATTCCTGCATGAAGCTGGGAGCTCAAAAGACAACCCCCACCCCCCCACCCCGGGAAAACAGGAAACCAACTTACCATCCAGTCTTCACCTCATCACAGAAAACCAACTTACCATCCAGTCTTCACCTCATCACAGATCTAAAAAGATAGAAATCTCTTAAATCTCTCGCTCCACAGCCAAGCTGTGTTATGCCAGCCTCCCTCGCCTGGAGGTGGTTCATCTCTTGCAAGAAGGTGGTTTTGGAGTTGAAAGGAACAATTCCATTCCTGGTCAGGATGGTCAAGAAATACTTCTCAGATATTTAAGCTGAACCTTGAAACACATACATATGCACATAGTGATTTCAACAGAGAATGAAGAAAGGATTCGTGGTGCAGGGAAAGTGGCAGAAGGAAGACAGTGGTTGGGGCCAGGCGTAGGGAGGAGCCCCCCGCGCCCCACGGCGAGCGCGACACCTGCCTTCAGAGCTCTACTCAAAGATGGGGGCTGAGATTTTTTCCTACTTCCAGGAATCCTCGTTGAAGCAGTCGCAGGTTAGTTACACTTTGAGGGAGAATTTTATGAAAATGTGTTTGTGAGAGAGCTGTCCTTGCTTGAATGAATGTCTGTTTTCTAGCTTCTTAATTACATTTGATCCTGAAATTGCACTGTTTTCCTGGGCCTCACATTCAGGAAGGTTTCATTACCGTAACTGCTGTTTACTTAGGCGTTACTGTGTCACTTGCGCGCCACCCTGATCCCTGCGGTAAGAGAAGATGACATATAGGACACAAGCCCTGACCGTCCGTAAGGAGTTGACAGTCTCATAGAGAAGGAGTGGGGAAGGGCTCAGTAAAGAATTAGAGGATTCTAAAAGGAATTTATGGAAGGGCAGCTGGGTGCTCAGTTGGTTAAGCGTCTGACTTGATTTCCGCTCGGGTCACAATCTCATGGTTCGTGAGTTCGAGGCCCACATCTGGCTCTGCCGTGGGAACACGGAGCCTGCTTGGGATTCTGTCTCCCACTCTCTGCCCCTCCCCTACTTGTGCTCTCTTTCTCTCTCTCTCTAAATAAATATAAAAAATAAAATGATTTTATTGAGGAGAAGGAATTTGGGATATATACTTAAGGATACGGAGAGGAGAGAGTACCTCGAATGGTGGACACAGCAAAAAAATGAAAGTTTAAAGATTCCAAAGCAAGATTGAGCACGGGGTGGAAGTGAAAAAGAAGAGTGAGCTTTGTAAGTTATTAGCTCTGTGTGTGTGTGCGTCCACAGACATGCATTTGTAAGTGTAGGTACCAGAGCAGAGATGACATGTCCCCAGAAGATACTTAACCACAGGTGGCCTTTGGCTGTAGGCATTTAATCCAAGGCAGTAGGTCCCGCAAGACTAATAGCTATTGCTACTGCCAACCATGCTTTCTTTTGTTCTCAAATGGGAGGCTTAAGTCTCTGTGTCTTCGTGACCCTGGAGAGCTAGGGTCATCTCACCCATTTCCAGCGTGACGAGAGGATTGTGTGCACCATCACTGACCCTCGTACTGTTCAGTCCAGGCCAGTGAGCGGTCATGTTCATTTTACTTGTGTTCTAAGTTTATGGCAGTTAGCAGTTTGACATTCATTCAGTAAGCATTGACTCCCGCTAAAAGCTGAGTGCAAAAGAATAAGATTCATTAATTCACTCAAGAAAATATTTATAATGGCCCCACTGCGTATCAGGCACTGTACTTGCTACCGAGTATACCGGGAGTGAATAAAAGAGACGTATCCCGGTATTCCCGGGGCTTACGGTCTTCTGGGGGGAGAGTGAAATTTAAGAGACCAGCACAAGTAAACGTGCTGTTGCCATGGTGATGAGTACTGTCAGTGACGAATGCAAAAAGGGAGAGTCAAAGGAAATCTTCATTAGGTGGTTAGGGAAGGCCCCTGAGAAAAAGTCGGTGGCCGTGCTGAAGTCTGAAGAATGAAGAGGATGCGGCCGGAGATGATATGAGTGGGCGCTGGGGGCTGGGCCGAAGCGAGGAAGAGCTAATGAATAAGTGATTGAGAATGACACGGTTGCTGTTCTCTTACATTTTCTGGTGGGAATGGGCACACAACATTTGTGTTCCATTGTGACAGGTATGACGATGACCATGGTTTGGGTAAGTGCTGACGTGGTTGGAATCCTGCGCCCTGGCAAGGCTTTCTCGAGTAGGAGATCCTAAAGCCAGACCTTAAGGACAAACAAGAATATGTGGGGACACGGGGAGAGAGTCATTATGCAGCAGATAGAATCGGAAAGAAATGCCTGTGTGTTCTCAATGTTACCGATTGGGGGTGGAGAGTTATAATATAGGTAATGAAAATTATTTCTAGAACCTTAAGCCCAGTAAACATAAATAAATGAAATAAAATGCAGTAATAATCGCATTCAGAAATTGGATTTTTAGTTTTAATCTATCTTACAACATTTTAATATGCTAAATGCATGGTTTTGTTATCCTGTCTCTTAAAGATTGGTATACATAGAAAGCAGCTTTCGAAAGGCTGGGTGTTTTTCTAGGCATTTATTTTCAGTTGTGAAAGAATGCAAACAGGAAAATAGAAGAGAGTAATGGATTGCAATATACCTGTCACCTAAATATAACAATTAACATTTTTCCGTTGCTTCATTTTTTTGGCTGAAGTATTTTAAAAACATGACATTTCCTCCCAAACATGTAAATATACATTTCTTTAAAAATAACATTCACGGGGACATTCACGGGGACACCTGAGTGGATCTGTCAGTTAAGCATCTGACTCTGGCACAGGTCATGATCTCACAGCTCGGGAGTTCAAGCCCCATGCCGGGCTCTGTGCCGACAGCTCAGAGCCTGGAGCCTGTTTCGGATTCTGAGTCTCCCTCCGTCTCTCTCTCTCTCTCTCTCTCTCTCTCTCTCTCTGCCCCTCCCCTGCTTTCTCTCTCTCTCTCAAAATATAAAAAAAACATTTAAAAGTAGGAACATTCATGTAAATACACGTTTCTTTTGAAATAATATTTTCCTATATAACCGTAAAACATTGTCAGGCCTAAAAATATTAGCAATAATTGTTTAACATCACCGAAACCAATTCTAGTTTATTTATGTATCCATCTACGTATCTGTTTTTTTAATGTTTATTTGTTTTGAGAGAGAGAGAGCATGAGTAGGAGAGGGCTCAAGAGAGGGGAGAGAGAGAATCCCAAGCAGGCGGTCAGCACAGAGCCTGGCTTGGGGCTCCATCTCACGAACGTGAGATTGTGACCCAAGCTGAAATCAAGAGTGGAAGACTTAACCAACTGCACCACACAGGTGCCCCCTATTTATTTTTTTAAGTAATCTCTACCCCCAACCTGAGTCTCAAACTCACAATCGCAAGATCAAGAGTCGCGCGTGCTCACCACCTGAGCCCTCCAGGCATCGCCCCCCAAACCACTCCTTGTACAGGTCTCCCCAGTTACCCCCAATGGACTCCACATGGTGCATCTCATTGAATGTCTCTTAATCTGCAGTAGTTCCCTCACATCCCACTTTTTACTCTCCCACATGTTTTCTTGTTGAAAACGGGGCTTTTGTCCGTTTAATGCCCCACCTCTGGGGTTGGTCTGAGTGTGTCCCCTTCCCCATACTGTAAGCTAGAAATTAGGTCTGAAAACATTCAGGTTATCTGTTTCTTCTTCTTCTTCTTCTTCTTCTTCTTCTTCTTCTTCTTCTTCTTGTTTTTAAATTTTAAGTATAAAGAAATACAATTTAAAAAGTTCCATAATTTCACTTCCAGGATGACTTCCGTTCCTGTCCTGCCTCCCCAGGCCCCTTCCCCTTTCCCCTCACCCCCTTCTCCCTCCATAGGCAAGAACATAGAACTTAAAAAGTCAAATAGTACAGAAGGCCAGAAGCCAGGAAACAAACTGGAAGCTTCTCTCCACCTTTTCTCCAAGCCCAGCACTAATGATTGCTTCCTCTTTGTATGTGAAAGTCTGATTTTTTTTTTTTTAATCACCTCAAAGGTGACTTTTGGCCTAAAAAGGCTCCTGCAGCTTTGTGGACAGTGTTCCACTACTGAACTTCTGAAAGAGGGTCTTTTATTATGTTTTTTATTTTTTTAATGTTTTATTTATTTTTGAGAGAGAGAGAGAGAGAGGCAGCGTGAGCAGGGGAGGGTCAGAGAGAGAGGGAGACAAGGATTCCGAAACAGGCTCCAGGCTCTGAGCTGGCAGCACAGAGCCTGACACGGGGCTCGAACCCACGAACCGTGAGATCATGACCTGAGCCGAAGTCGGACGCTCAACCAACTGAACCACCCAGGCGCCCCTGAAAGAGTGTCTTTTAAACGCAGCCCTCAGGTGATTCAAACATTCCCACGCGATTGCCACGAAACTACACAATCCTACTTCTCCGCTTCGTGACTCCACACAGACAGCCCAGAAGACCGATGGCCATCTGACTGAGGCCAAACAGGACCTCGAGAATCCCTACAATCAGTAGGCCCAGGAACACTGATAAATGGATCGTCCTGTGTTTGTTTTCTTTAGAGTTGAAGTGAAAGCCAGAGTGCCTCCCGTTACTGGCGGTGCTACTGCTGATGGTGAGATCACTGATGTCAGAAGCAGCCACGCAGGTCTCCCTGAAGAACCACTGAAGATTGATGGGTTCCGGATGCATGTCGCTGAAATGCAAGAAACGATAGTATATATTCAGGAATATCACTTACCACGAAGAGAGAATGCAGCATGGTGCGTTTTATTACACTCGCAGAAAAGGATGGGTATAATACAACACAAGTACTTGGAAATACTGGACCAAGAGACTGTAGCTAAGTTCAAGGTTTCTGATCACATGTCCATGTACCCTGATAGCTACAAAACTTTCACTGATTATATAGCCCATCATTCGACTGGCTTTTCTTTCTTTCTTTCTTTTTTATTTTAACTTTTTTTTTAATGTTTTATTTATTTCTGAGAGAGAGAGAGAAACTTTGAGCAGGCGAGCAGGCTCCAGGCTCTGAGCTAGTGTCAGTACAGAGCCCGATGCGGGGCTCGAACCCAGGAACTGTGAGACCATGACCTGATCCTAAGTTGGAAGCTTAACCAACTGAGGCACCAGCCACTCCCCCTCCTTTTTTCTTTTTTTTAACTTTTTAAATGTTTGTTTAATTTTGAGACAGAGAGAAACAGAGCATGAGCAGGAGAGGGGCAGAGAGACAGGGAGACAGAATCCAAAGCAGGCTCCAGGCTCTCCGCAGTCAGCACAGAGCCTGATGCAGGGCTCAAACTTGTCAACCGCAAGATCATGACCTGAGGCAAAGTCGGACGCTCAACCCACTGAGCCACCCAGGTGCCCCTCATCTGGCTTTTCTATAGCAACTGTTCTTAGCTTGAGCCATATGAAATTTTGTATGTCAGAAATGGTTACATATTCATGCCATGTGGTTCACCCTAATTATATAGCATTCTTCTACTTGCTAAAGACATGCAAATTAAGGAGGCACCTCTTCCACGGAGCTCAGCCCTTAGTACAAAATTGTAGTGTTGTATCTGTTCTTAGACGAGATGTGCAACTTCTGCTGGCAAAAGGCACGTTCAGTATGTCTGATTACGATCCGTGTCCACTGTAACCAGGTCTGGAAAATGAGAGCTTCTAGTTCTAACGCTATCTACCCTAAGATGGTGTTTCTCAGTTTACTACAGACTAAAGCTAAGTGTTCTAAGAAAGTTTGCATTTCTGGATGCCAGCAGCATTTATCCTGGGAAGATGACAGTATTTTCAGCACATAGAATAGGAATGTGCTTTCTGCAGTTTGCCAGCAAGCGTAGGATCATTCTTGTAACTGTTTACTCTCTGTAACTGTCTGTGTCCCCAACTAGCGTGGCTCTTAGCTCCAGAGCTTAGCCTGGTGCGTGGTGAGTTGTCATCTCCTAAGGGACTGAGTGTGTACAGCATGGGTACTTACAGCCTCTTATTTTAAACTTCAGATCTATTAGGAAAGGAAATTTTTTTTTTTTAATTTTGATTCACAGCAAGTGCAGTATGCAAATTTTGAGAGGTTTTTATTTTTTATTAAAAATTTTTTTTAATGTTTATTTTTGAGAGAGAGAGAGAGTGCAAGCAGGGGAGGGGTAAAGAAAGAGAGAGGGAGACACAGAATCTGAAGCAAGCTGCAGGCTCTGAGCTGTCAGCACAGAGCCCGACGTGGGGCTCGAACTCATGAACTGCGAGCTCGTGACCTGAGCCGAAGTTGGGTGCGCCCCCCCGGAGATTTTTATTTTTTAATGTAGCAGGATAAAAGGAAAGGAGGGAGAAATTTTTTTCACATAACTGCAAAAGTGAATTCTGATTATTTTCCACATTGAGGAACATAGAGATAACTCATGGGTTAGATTGTTCTGTTCTTCTAGTTCTACATATTCATTGCCTAGATTTGGGTGCAGAACCATCGTACAAGAGTGAAATGAGCCATTTACAAGCAGCTTTTCAGTGCTGTGACTATAGGAGTTAAACCTGATTCATTCCCATGCCTACAGTGTATTTATAGTAAATGCATGAATCTATTGACTGCTTTTGTTTCTTTTAGCACTTATAAGTGAGGTTCTAGATTTTATGTATCATGCTTCTATTCAACTTTTTAAGCATTAAAGGAACATACACTTAGGACTTAGAAGTTTAGTTATCTCAGGGGGCGCCTGGGTGGCTTAGTCGGTTAAGCGTCCGACTTTCGCTTAGGTCATGATCTCGCAGTTTGTGGGTTCAAGCCCCGCATCGGGCTCTGTGCTGACTGCCAGCTCAGAGTCTGGAGCCTGTTTCAGAGTCTGTGTCTCCCTCTCTCTCTGACCCTCCTCTGCTCACACACTCTCTCTCTCTCTCCTAGAAATAAATAAAAATATTAAAAAAAAAAAAAAAGAAGTTTAGTTATCTCAGAAGCGTAGAAAGTCATTGCTCCCCTCACTTCCCCAGGGTGTATTCCATTACATTCTCGAAGGATCAAGTTTCTGAAGATAATGGTTCCTACATTTCCATGGGGTTGTGCCAATTGGGGCTAATGTGCTAAATCCCTAAGTGTGTGTGTCCCAGCCATTCCATCAGAGAACATCATGGCAGCACCACACTATTCTCATCTAACTAGCTACAGCACATAAGACAATCCCTGAAAATCTGGAGACTGACCTTAGGTTATTGAATGAAAATTCACAACTGGAAGTGCTGTTTGCAACTTGCGAGTTACAAATGAGAGGCCCTTCTGAGAGAGCCTGGAGAGATACCAGCATGCAGTACACGGCACCGATGACTGTGATTACATTCAGAAGTGACGACAGAAGCATCTGAAAAATAAAGGAGGCACCGATTGGCATATGTTCTTACATGTTCGTTCCCGGTCTGTTTCAAGTCTCACCATCACGTGTAGGCTTCTGATCACCTGCCGCTGTTCACTGCTCACCTGGCAGCCCCAGGTCTTAACATCTCTGTTTGATTAGGTCTGAATTGTAAAAGAACAAAGAGGGCGCTGCCATTTGATTAGACTCACAGAAAGTTTGCTGGGCTTGCCAGTGTCTCTGGAAAAGGTGTGCCTTATCCATTTCAAGGGACCACTGAAATCTGGTACCTCCTCCTCCTTCTGTGTAATCCCCACTTCACAGAACCTTGACTACATTTTTTTTTTAACATTTATTTATTTTTGAGAGACAGAGGCAGAGCACAAGTGGGAGAGGGGCAGATAGAGAAGGAGACACAGAACTGGAAGCAGGCTCCAGACTCTGAGCTGTCAGCACAGAGCCCGACGCGGGGCTCAAACCCATGAACCATGAGATCATGACCTGAGCCGAAGTCGGACGCTTAACTGACTGAGCCACCCAGGCGCCCCTCGACTAGATCTGAAGCACACACATTTTGGTGTCTGGTCTCCTGACTCCCAAATCTTTCATCCAGATTTGGCCCTTCATTCCACAGGGATCGGTCAACAGTGGAGTGTTAGAATTAGGTTTCTCAACCTCAGCGCTGTGGACATTTGGCCAATTTGTTCTGGGAACTTTCCTGTACCTGTTTGAAAGCATCCCTGGTCTCTACCCACTAGAAACCAGTGGCAGTCCCCCTCCAACCTGACTCCAAGTTGTTGACAACCAAAAGTGTCCTGGACATTGGTGAAGGTCCCCTTGGCAGGGACAGAACTGCCCCCGTTGGAGAACCATGCTGTGTTCAAGACAAAGATGATAAGCCTTTAAGCATCTTTCATTTCATGAATGAGAGAGAAAGCAGAAAAAAAGTGTGCAATCTGCCAGTAGGAAATCTTAGTGCCCAAATGAAGGTTTGTATAGGTCTATGTTTTCCAAAAAGAAGCTCTGTGTTGTTTCAGTGAAGTTGGTAATCAGTGATAATTATCACTTAAAATCTGCGGAGATGAAGGGAAGGAATCCATGTCCTTTTCCTTTGATGTGATAGTGCTGCCACTCTTAGAGGATTTAGGAGACCTGCCTTTAATGTGTAGGCAGAATAAGTGGCTACCTATGTAGTATATGTTGTGGGGTGTTGGGCTTTACATATATTATCTCATTTAACTCAAATAATCCCAAGAGATAGATACTATTATTCTCACTTTATGGATGAGAAAACTATAACTCAGGGAGGTTGGTGAGCTTGTCAGGCACTCATGGAAATGCTAGTGCTCGGGTTTTAATCATGACACCAAAATTCTTCCAACCGAAAGGACAGAATGATGGATTTGGAGTCTAAAAATCCAGATCCTTCTGTTCTACTGTGGCCTGTGTAAGATGCTTAACTTGCTCATCAAGAAATGTACTATCGCTGTTTTGGCCATTTATTATTTCTGACTCCTCATCACTACAAAGGGGCCTGGCTTTAGAAAAGTGATTTTGGGGATCTGAATTTGCCCGAGTCGGGGGTTCATTTAAATGACTCAGCCAAACCGAAACATCTGGAAACAAAATCAAGAAGTGGACAAAGGAGCAGGAAACAGTTAAAGTGGGCCAAATAGTAGGAACAGTTAATACAGAGGACAAGCCTTGGTGACCCCAGCTCCCACCCCAAGATCTAGCCTTTATCACCTTTATGATGCTCTGCTCTTTTCTCGACTCGGAAGATACGCGGTATGACTTAAACACCAGTCTTCCCATAGCTGCCACCAAGTGAGAAAAGTGTCTAGGGGCACTTTATTGCATCTAATCAATATAAACTGGAAATTTTAATTAAATAGCCAGCCACTGTTGTTAATAGAACATGAGCTGTATTACTGTATTATACAACACCCCCCCTCCCAACCACCACCATGGCCTTGGCACTCCAGACTTCCTGTAGCTCCTTAGCACATAATGATCTGTAATGTTGCTGAAGCAGGATTTCTAGTGATTTTCAAGTGGGGGTAGGGGGTTGGTGGGGAGCAAAGCCTGGTGCGTTAAGCCCTACACCTGTGTTGAAAGGTGTCTCGGTTTTTTCATCTCACTGTCCTCCAAGGACAAAGAAAACTTAAATGATCATTGAAAAGATGACTCACTTGCCATTAAAGGATACGATTCTTAATAGAGATGTGATTCGACAGAAAAATCTATAGGAGTGTTCTGACATTTTGGCGTTCAGAGATTTAGGAAGATCTCAAGATGTCTTTCTCAAGAACGTAAGTATAATATAAAGGTGATACAAAGTCAAACTGCAAATTATACTTTCAAAAATACCAGAGAGGGGAAGCTGAAGCCTAACATTTACTGAATACCTATAGTGTATCAGGAACAAAGATGGACTATAAACAATTAGAAAATAATTACAATCCTAGATAAATATCCCATGTCAGAAAAAGTTAATTTTTAAAAATATAAATTTCCTGTTATGGATATAAATATGTAATACAGATATAGATATGTATGGTTTTAAACACTGGTTTTCACCCCCGGGACCACAATTAGAATCACCTAGGGTGCTTTTGAAACATACTTTCGGGGAGCCAGTCATTCTGGTGGATGATTCTAATGTTCTCCTAAGGCTAAGTTTCATTGCTTTAAAACCTTCATCTCAGCCAGGAATATTTACCGTGACTTGTTGTTTATTGATTGACCCCCTTCCTTAGAGAGTATTGAAAGCCCTCAGTGTTACTTAATAACAATGGTCATGGCATAAGTAGTGTAAAGATTGTGAATTTTGGAGTCTGATGGATTTGGATACAAATTCACCTGCTTAGCTGTGCCACACTGACAAATTATTTGCTGTCTCTGGGGATCAGTTTCTCAGTCAATGAAACAGATCATACTATTATCCACTCAGTGCCTTTGAGAGAATTTAAATAAGATTGTATAGTTGGAAATTTTCTGAGCCCAATAACAGAAGATTAATAAATATTAACCTCCTTTACTTTAAACTTAGTTACAATATCATATATAATAGGTACATACTACACATTTGAGAAAATAACCCATTATCTTCTTTACACCGGATAAGGACAAATCTCCTGATCGTAGCAAACCAACGCTTAACAGAACTGAGGATACCTTTCCCCGAAGTATTTTATACACGCCATAAAAAATAACAAATAATTGAGACTCATGAAGTCGATTGCAGCTCTGAGTGTGACTTACAAATCCCCTTTCTTTAAAACTGTTAGTGACAACTGGAGATTGAGGAAAGGTCTGAAGACTGACTCCAAAGCTAAATTTTTATGGGGGAGGTGGGGAGGGAGAAAAGCTTCACACTTTCCGTATTACCACGTGATCATTATAAATGGCCCGCTTTTATAATGTGGTCCTGCCTCAGATAGTTCGGGAAGCTCTCCTGTTGTATAAGTAGCAGTTCGTGTGCTTTGGCTCCAGGCCAACGGTACTATACTCACCCCAATCCTGTTGTTACAGCACGCTCTCTTTCTTGCTGCCAAGGACATTGTTGTTGCTGGAACAGCCTGGAAATCACACCAACGGGAAAGATGAGCATTATGACTTCTCATCAGATGCAGAAGCTGTAATCCCCACCTCCCACCAAGTTGTGGGAAATCAAGTCTCAAGAGAACAAATGGGGAAATTTGGAAATATCTCCTGATCTTGTGCACTTCGGGGTCCCCATTTCAGCCACAAAGATGGCAGAAGGGGAGAGATAGGGGAGTCCAGGATAACGGCTTCAAACTCTCCCATCTACATTCTGGCTCTAATTTGTCTTTGGGAGACGTGGATTTTCAATGGATTAGAAGGAGTTATTTATCTATTATTCTCGAAGGCATGTTTCTGAAAGAATTTTTCGCACCGTCCAAAATTCCCTTTTCTTTTTCTTTTTCTTCTTATTCTTTTTTTAAGTTACTATAATCTACAACCACTTACCCAATTTCCCAAAAATTGCATCATTTAATCTGGCAAGCATCCAGAAAGGAAATTGTTGGGAACAGTTGGGAACTAAGAATTCTGTCACCACCCTCTCCCACTTCCTACGTTTCCTCATGCCCCCAAGGTCACCACGGTCAAGCTTATGATCAGAGAATTATTTTGGGTTCTGCATTCTCCTTTCTGCTCGCATGTCCATGATAGGTAATGATCTCACTTTACACTGATGTTCAGGAATCCTGTATATAGTGCATTCTATGTCGAGGGAGATACTAAGTGCTGAGAAGAGCTGTAAGAAATGATTCCACATTTTCAGGATTCAGCTTAAAATTTGAGTAATATCCAGTCAGCAGCTATGACTAGAAATTCTTACTGGAAAAAATGTTGTATCATTGAAGAGGAACATGGAAATTACTTCCTTCTCCCTAAGAAATGTTAGCTGAGGGGGTTTTCTGCCTTCTCAGCATAAGTGCCCTGAAAGTTGTTCTCTCTTTTTTCCTTCTACTCTTGTTTTCTAACGTTTTATTAAGTTCTAACAAGAGGCCAGGTACTGTCAGTACTGAACATGTCTTAGTTTATTCCAGCCCCTTAACAATCCTCTGAGGTAGGCACTATTTTACCAGGGAAACAACTGAAACACAAAGTTTGAGTGACTTGCCTAAAAGAGTGGACAAGTTGGGGTCCAAAGTTAGGCATTTGGGTTCCAGAGCCCAGACTCTTTATTTTATTAATGTTTGTTTATTTATTCTGAGAGAGGCAGAGAGGGTGGGGTGGGGGGAGAGAGAGAGAGAGAGAGAGAGATCTCAAGCAGGCTTTGCGCTGTCAGTGCTGAAATCAAGAGTGGGACGCTTAACCAGCTGAGCCACCCAGACACCCCCAGAGCCCAGACTCAACCACGATTCCACACTGGCCAATCCTAACAATTCTCCTCTCTTCCTGCATAGAATCTGTTCATTCACTTCCTTTCCCCCACCTCATCCTTCCTGCCACACACACACCCCCACCCCTTTGGCTCATCTCACCCTCATTTTCTAACTGCTCCTTCACTGATGCTTCTTTTTGAGCCCACATCTACCTTTGTTCTTTCGGAACATGTCTAAGATTTACTTACACCTTACAAGGCAGCCTTCCTGACAGACTTCGCCCCACCCTGACAGGTGCTGACTCCACATCACTGGTGGAGAACACTGCACTGTTATCAAGCTTTGCTTACCTATTGCCTGGAACGCCAACACCCTTATAATTCAGGACGCACACATACGTATGAGAGCCGAACCACTCAGGGGCATAGCTTAGAACCCCAGGAAGAAAAGGGAAAGAAACTTTAGCCTCTGAATAGGTATCAGCATTGATGGACTTAGCTTCTTTTGTTGTGCTCATAAGCCACACTGCCTTCTGAACTTCAGGAACAAATAATTTAGAACAGAAACTGGCACTGTGGTCCACCATCTTTTTTTTTTTTTTTAATAAATAAAGTTTTATCAGACCACAGCCATGCCCCTTCAGTTACATATTGTGTGTGGCTGCTTTTACACATCAATGGTACAGCTGAGTAGTTGTGAGAGACTGTCTGGCTCACAAAGCTTAAAATACTCTCTGGCATTTTTTGTAGAACAAAATTCCCAACCCCTGCTTCAGAAATCTAATGAATCTCTTAAAGTTAGAACAACATTAAGTTACAACATAAATGGATAAATCATTCCATTTTCCTTATTGATGGAAATTAAACTCTGTCTTGAGGATTAATTTATTTCAGAGATGCTGAAAATCTTTCAAAATCCCTTTCCCTTGCAAAGGTGTTTTATATTTTTTAATGTTTTATTTATTTCTAGGAGAGAGAGAGAGAGAGACAGCGTGAGCAGGGGAGGATCAGAGAGAGAGAGGAGTCACAGACTGAAACAGGCTCCAGGCTCTGAGCTGGCAGTCAGCACAGAGCCAGAGACTCAAACCCACGAACCGCGAGATCATGACCAAGCGAAAGTTGGACGCTTAACCAGCCACCCAGGCGCCCTGCAAAAGTGTTTTATAACATAACAATGACTTATAGTATGTGAGCCCTCACCCGGTTGACTTCATGACATCTTTTTTTTTTTTTTTTGGATAGAGAGAGTGCAAGAGAGCGTGAGACGGGGAGGGGCAGGGGGAGAGTGAGAAAGAAAATCCCAAGCAGGCTCCTCACTGTCAGCAGAGCCTGATGCGAAGCTCAGTGTCACAACCCTGGAATCATGACCCGAGCCAAAATCAAGAGTCAGAGGCTCAACGTACTGAGCCACTCAGGAGCCCCAGCTTCACAACGTGTTAACACATCTCTGTTACTCATTATGGGTAACTTAATAACTCCCTGTGTTTCAACCCATTTTGCCCATTCAGAATTTTGGAAGTTGGAGGAACTCTTTATAAAATAGACAGTAAAATGGGATTTTATTATATTTTTGTTTAAGTAACGTCTACATCCCACGTCGGGCTTGAACCCACAACCCTGAGATCAAGAGTTGCATGCCCCACCACTGAGCCAGCCAGGTGCCCATGGATGGTAAAATGTGAAAGTATATGTGTACATAGGTGACTGAATTGTAAATCTTCCAGATAATCTCCTGTGAAAATTAGTAATTATGAGAATACTCTTTCTCTTTAATTCCAAAGCATGAGTTTGTGTGAAATTAAAAATCATAATAGATTTTGGGGCGCCTGGGTGGCTTAGTCAGTTAAGCGTCCGACTTTCGCTTAGGTCATGATCTAGCGGTTCGTGGGTTCGAGCCCCGCGTCGGGCTCTGTGCTGACTGCCAGCTCGGAGCCTGGAGCCTGTTTCAGTCTGTGACTCCCTCTCTCTCTGACCCTCCCCTGCTCACGCTGTCTCTCTCTCTCCTATAAAAAAAATTTTTAAAAATATCATTAAAAAAAAAATCTTAATAGATTTTGTGTTATTTTAGCTTTTTAAAAAAATGTTTGTTTATTTTTGAGAGAAAGAGATGGAGCATGAGCAAGGGAGGGGCAAAGAGAGAGGGAGACACAGAATCTGAAGCAGGCTCCAGGCTCTGAGCTGTCACCACAGAGTATGATGCGGGGCTCGAACCCACGAACTGTGAGACCACGACCTGAGCTGAAGTTGGACACTTAACCAACTGAGCCACCCAGGTGCCCCTGTAGATTTTGTTTTTATAAAGAAGTAGTATTGTTCTTTTTTTTTTTTTACAGAAAATCATACTTTTATCCAGTTTTAGAAGTAAGGTAGTATATGAGTTTGCAAATGAAGTATAAGAAAGCCTTTTGAGCATTGAAACTCGGATAGAATACAAACTTTGGGGATTTTTCTACATATTCAAATATGAGAGTAACACAAAAAGCCATAGTTCGGCCTAAATACAAAAATTATATTTTGAAAGTTCTTATTATACATAATATCTTCTAAGGTGTTTAACATTCAACAACTTGTTCTCTGTTAAGACTTGTTCTCTCTTGGGGTGCCTGGGTGGCTCCGTCAGTTAAGTGTCCGACTTCGGCTCAGGTCATAATCTCACGGTTGGTGGGTTCGAACTCCGCATCGGGCTCTGTACTGACAGCTAGCTCAGAGCCTGGAGCCTGTTTCAGATTCTGTATCCCCCTTTCTCTCTGACCCTCCCCTGCTCATACTGTCTCTATCGTTCTCTCTCTGAAATAAATAAAACATTAAAAAAAAAGACTTCTTCTCTCTTATATTTAATAAGTTATTATTATGTAATAAGTGCACTCAATGAATAAGCACAATTAAGATCAGACTTCCAACTAATTCCTATAAAATAAAATGACCTTTCTATTTTTTTAGAGGAAAGACTTTAAGTCTTTTCTTTTAGTACCTGAAAAAAAGAACATGTATTGATTTTTCCACTTAGTAGATAATGGTTGAAAATAATTACGCAACATCTTTACTCGTCGCCATGGTTTCAAAAGATGAAAAGGTTCACCTCTCTTTTGAGTAAATCATAAAACCATAAAATGAATGTGCATTTCATGAAATAATAATGAATTCCACAACTTTTATTATTAGCTACTTCCTGCAAAATTCCATTTTAGAGGAAAATTTAAAATATCCTAACAGTTCTAGAAAGATTTCAAGAACTATGAGAAATGTGCTATCACAGGCAGTGAATGCTTCCTTATTAACTTTTCTTTGTATTAACAAATATATTAAGAGTTCTATATTTTGAATGATTCCCTTTGAAAAAGATATTCTCCGTATCCTATATGTATAGCCCAGGATCAAGAAAATGTACCTGTATTCTGAGTCTTTCTATCATCCATAAGTTTCCTTGTGAGCCTAGCCTAGGGCCTGAAGCTTAGTCCATAAAATGCCTATTGAACTTTTCAAGGATCTGTTTGCTGCTTCAATGACCTTCTACAAGGCTGCATAATAGAGATGGCCTTGTGTGATGCCGGTACTTCATTAACATTTATTGAGGATAATAAAGTAAATATAATCATAGAACCAGGAAGGTCAGATTCTCTGGAATTGTTTCACAGATTCTATTACCTTTCTCTGATCCAGTTTCCTGGCCACTTAAATGAATGAATTAGGTCCTGGATTTCATCTTCTCCCTTTGTCAGTTGGAGACAGCCGTTGAGGGTTATGGTGCTAATACTGGTGGATGACCACCCTTTGGAATCAGATAAATCTGGAATTGAGTTTCACACCCACTATGTGACCTTGCTAACATTCCTAGCCTTCTGTTTGCCGATCTGTTAAAGTACAAATAATAATATCTTCTTAGCCAGATTATTAGAGAGATGAAATGAGCAAGTGTAAAGCGTGACTCCAGTAGTTGGCACTTAATAGCACTCTCTGTGTGTCTTCTGCTATGTCTTCATCCCTCTGTTATCCCCCCCACCGCCCCATCCAAAATAAGCATACATAGAATATACATGTGTATTATCACCACCTCAGGCTCAATTAATGCTAGCAAAGAAATTGTTTTTAATGGAGATAGAGTTTATAGTAGATCCTGATATTTAAGGCTATGTGGGTTATCCTAATTGATTGTTTCAGGAACTTTTAGGATCCTCATGGAAATTGCCATCATTGGTAAAATTTGGCCTGCTATGGGGCATCTGAGTGGTTGGTTAAGTGTCCAACTTCAGTTTAGGTCGTGACCTCACGTTTTGTGAGTCCAAGTTCAACATCGGACTCTGCGCTGACAGCAAGGAGCCTGCTTGGGATTCTCTGTCTCTCTCTGTCTCTCTCTCTCTCTCTGTCTGCCCTTTGTGCATGTGCTCTCACACACTCCCTCTCAAAGTAAATAAATACACTTAACAACAACAACAAAAAAATACTTGACCACCTGCTCCTGGCTTCTGGTCTAAGCAGATGCAAGGAAGTTCATGCCACTCAGGTAGAGAGGAACTTCTAGAAAGGCAAAAAGCAGACACCATGATTGCATCATGGTGGAGCACTGTTGATCACTTTCTCTCAGTCTGGAAGAGAGGTCTCATGGTTGTTTGAAGAAATAGCTCTTTAGTAGCTTTCTCTACCTAAAATAAGGCGAATAGATTGCTCATGATGTTAAAGGAAAAGAAACCATCAACTTTTGGGGAATGCTTCCTAAACTGCTTTCTTGTGCCAGAGTAGTCTCAAATCCAACATGCCAGCCAAAGGAAGATTTTTAATCTAAAGTTTAGTATCTAATGACCAAAAGCATTTTCATATAAGTCTGAGATAAGACCAGGAGCAGTGTGCGCACGCGCGCGTGCACACACACACACACACACACACACACACACACAGACAAAAGCTCATTTCTCTGGCATTAACCAGACTCCCTTAGGTAGCACATCCCACCCCATATTCCTGTGATACTCCAGATACTTAGAGCCTAGTATTGGCAAAGGAAAGCTGAGGGAATGGATTCAAAACATCTTGAACACAATAAAGCCTAAACAAGCAGCCTTACATGTGAAGAAATATGATCGGTACCAACCCCACCAGCTTTGATCCAATTATTACATATTTTTTTGCCCAAGTCCCCTAGCCTATACTCCAGTTTATTTAAATGGTCATTCTTCAATGATGCCAGTGTACCATCCACTGCTTCTGACAGCATCCTGAGTCAAGGTGTAGCCCACCATAAGACTAAAAGTCTTTAGGAGGTAAAATAGGCAGGCCTTTCTCCAAATCAGGCCAAGTAAATGTTACTCACCATCAGCCCTGCTCCTATAATTCCTGGGAACCACCACTCAAAGCAAGAGATGGGGTTTTTGAAGACTTGACCTTCATCAACTAAGTTGACAATTAGAGGGATTGCGTTGAGACCTATTCCCAGTAGAAGAAGAACCAGCAAGCTGAATCCATTGCAGGATGTCCATCCTTCACAGCAGGTCATGGTTAGTCCCTGGTTCAATGAGAAACCCTGTCCAAGTGACTGTTTGGGTGGCACTGTCTTGCCTTTTATCCTGAGCCTTCTAGTTAAAGTTTAGAACTTATGAAAAATAATTACAGGAAGTAGTTCAGAGTCCAGTAGGTCAGGACATTATGATGAGAATTGTTAAGGAAGTAATTTGGGGGTTATTTGCACTTTGGTATGTATTTATTAAAGACAACCTTTTAGAGTTTGTATTAAAATAATTCCCTGATAGACACAAAAATTTCCTGATAATGATTAAAAACAGCTACTCCCACCCCAGACACTTGTGCCCACGCCAGTATTCAGTCTACACTGGCTTAATCTCTTTTTTTAAGTTTGTTTATTTATTTTGAGAGAGAGAGAGCAAATGTGAGTAGGGGAGGAGCAGAGAGAAGCCCAAGCAGGCTCCTCACTGTTAGCACAGAGCTCGATCAGGCTCAATATCACAACCCTGACTGAGACCATGACCCGAGCCTAAATCAAGAGTCAGGCGCTTAGCCAACTGAGCCACCCAGATGCCCCTACACTGGCTTAGTCTTGAACTGTGATCCAGTAAGACCGAAGACAAAACGCTTCAGGTCCTAGGCGAGACAATCAAGTACAGTAAGCATTCTGGACCCTTGGATTGATTGACATCAATGAGAACCAATCTTTGATGTGGCCAAAGAAACATGTTCATCTGCAATGACAGTTTCAAGCTCCTACCAGCCCACCCTTTCAGCAGGCGGCCATAAAGCATCATCCTCTCTGGCTTTTTCATTGTCATTAATTCTTCTCAATTTCTCTATCACACCTTAATGTACATAAGCCTCTTCTTCTGACCATGACATCATTAGTATAATTGCTGTTGTTGGCATGCCTCAACTTCCTGTCAGGTAGCAACTAAAATTGCAGGGACTCATGGTCACACTTGCCCTTGTGACTCACGTAGTAATGCAGATAAAGGTCACTCTCCATGGCTCCATAAGAGATGGAAGGTGAGAAAAAAAATCTGTAATTTATATTAGATACACTTATGCAAGAAAATAAAGAGATGAAAACTAAAAACAAGGGTTTAAGATATGCTTCTCTAATATATTTGACTAGTTTGCCTCAAAAAATAAAAACAAGAATATCCATTTTACATATTTTTTCTGTTGTATTGATGTTATTACCACCTATGAGACTTCCTTATTTGGAAAATGTTCAATAAGAAAATGAACATATATGGGGTGTCTAGGTGGCTCAATTGGTTAAGTGTCTGATGTCGGCTCAGGTCATGATTTCACAGTTCATGAGTTCGAGCCCCACATTGGGCTCTGTGCCGATAGCCCAGAGCCTGGAATTTGCTTTGGATTCTGTGTCTCCCTCTCTTTCTCTCTGTCTCTGCCCCTCTCCTGTTCATGCTCTGTCTCTCTCTCTTTGCCTCTCTCCCTCTCTCAAAAGTAAACATTAAAACAATAGTAATATGGATGGAACTGGAGTGTATTGTGCTAAGTAAAATTAGTCAGAGAAAGACAAATATTATATGACTTCACTCATATGTGCAATTTAAGAAACAAAACAGATGGACATAAGGGAAGGAAAGCAAAAGGAATATGAAAACAGGGAGGGGGACAAAACATATGAGACAAGTACAGAGAACAAACTGAGGGTTGCTGGAGGGTTTGTTGGCGGGGGGCTAAATGGGCAAAGGACATTAAGGAAAACACTTATTGGGATGAGCACTGGGTGTTATATGTAGGGATAAATCACTGGATTCTACCTACCCCTGAAATAATGATTTCAGGGATATATAGAAATATATATGCTAACTAACTTGGATGTAAATTTTTTTTAAAAAATTTTAATTTAAAAGTATAAAAAATAATAATAAAAAAATAAAATACAAAAGTTCTCACTTATACTAATTGGCTCAACAAGAGGGCTCTGCTTGTGGGAATTACTGAGAGATTCAGGCTGACAGAGGCACAGCCCAGCTCTCACAATTGTGGAGGCAGAGTAAAAAGATGTGCTGAGCCACATACAGGGTCTTAACATTTTGATCCAGAAGAGATCCACATCACCTCTTTCACATTTGCTTGACCAAATGGTCAGTCATGCTGGAGCTCAAGGGGCTGATGAAATCCAAACCAATGTGTGTCCAGAAGACCGGCTCTAATGCCTTCCCTGCCTTCCTTCGTCCTTCTCTGAGCAGTCCCCATTCCAGCCCAGAGCATGGATGCAGCAGGTGCTGTGGGGAGTGCCAAATGGCCTAGTGGAGTGGAGTTGGTGTCACCCGCAAGCTCAGGTGTCATGGTCTCGGAGAGTGGCACCCCAACCTGCAGAAACAGAGGGGCACGTGGTGTGTGTGACACGGGCCATGTCTGGTAATGGACACTGAAGCATTAGTTACACTTTGGGGTCTGAGCAGAAAATGACTCTTTGTACCAAATGGGTTAAGCACACCTCCCCCACCCCACCCCCCCATCAGCATAGCACACAAACCACTGAAAATGACTGATGGAACACCAGTTCAGACTACACACTGCAGTGACGCTGTGAGAAGGGGAGACTTTCATTGTGTGCTCTGTATACTTCTGCACGGTTGAGGTATCTAGAATAATTTCATACTGATTTTATTAAAATTGACAGTTAAAAACTACCATCCTGCTGAATTATATAAATTACATGACTACAGAATTATAATAATATATAAGTAAATTATGTATTGATTACTGAGATAACTGCATGGGAAGAGGTAATTACTTATTTTAAGATGTGGACTTGGCAATTTTAAATCTTTTCCCATCTCCAAAAGGAGGTTAATTAAAGAATTCCTTAGGTATTGGTTTGTTCAAAGGGACCTGAACTTGTTGGACTCGACCTGACTTCTAGACTCTTTTGCAGAAGACCAGAACTAAGTAGCATGCTTTGCAGGTGGCCATAACAAAGCCTACTTCCACTTGGGTTTGGTCCTCTTTACACTTGTGGCTAAAAGTAGGTACCTGAAAAATTGTGTGAAAATGTCGAGCTATAATCTGTATTATCAAGGGAAAGATATTTAGGGATAAAGCAGGAAAGGGAATCCACTTACAAATGAAGAGAAGGAAAAGAGCAGACAACATTTAAGGTAACTTTCTGACCCACATGCCTTCTTCTGTAAAAACAGTCCCCACAATTTACATGAGTAGGCCTTCTGTACCTCATTCATATTCTGGAAATTGCACCCTCCCACCCCCCGGTCATTGCTAATTGGAATGCAAGTAGCTACAGAAACTAAACTCTTCTAATCTCTCCCAAGATCTTAGAATTGAAAAAGACACTAGTGGGGAACATGGGTGGCTCAGTCGGTCAAGCGTTCAAATCTCAATTTTGGCTTAGGTCATGATCTCACAGGTGGGTGAGTTCGAACCCCTCATCAGGCTCTGCGCTGAGAGTGCAGAGCCTGCTTGGGATTCTCTCTCTTTCTCTCTGCCCCTCCCCTACTCACACTGTCTCTGTCTCTCTCAAAATAAAAAAATAAATTTTTAAAAATTAAAAAAAAAAAGAAAAGACAATACTTATTGTCTGTTATGCATGAAATGAGGAGGACACATATCAATTAAGATTAGGCTTTAGTTGCGTGTAAAAAGAAATTCAAGGTAACAATGGCTTACATAAGATAGAAATTAGTTCTTCATAAGGAAACAATCAGAAAAACTAAAAGACAACCAACAGAATGAGAGAAGATATTTGCAAACAATGTATCAGATAAAGCGTTAGTATCCAAAATCGATAAAGGACTTATCAAACTCAACACCCAAAAAACAAATAATCCAGTGAAGAAATGGGCAAAAGACATGAATAGACACTTCTCTAAAGAAGACATCCAGATGGCCAACCGACACATGAAGAAAAATGCTCAACATCACTCATCAGCAGGGAAGTGTAAATCAAAACCACAATGAGATACCACCTCATACCTGTCAGAATTGCTAACATTAACAACTCAGGCAACAACAAATGCTGGCGAGGATGCGGAGAAAGAGGATCTCTCTTGCACGGTTGGTGGGAATGCAAACTGGTGCAGCCACTCACTCTGGAAAAAAATATGGAGGTTCCTCAAAAAATTAAAAATAGAACTACCCTACAACCCAGCAATTGCACTACTAGGTATTTATCTAAGGGATACAGGTATGTTGTTTCAAAGGGGCACAGGTACCCCAATGTTTATAGCAGCACTATCAACAATAGCCAAAGTATGGAAAGAGCCCAAATGTCCCATAGATGGATGAATGGATAAAGATGTGATATATATATATACACACACACACACACACACACAATGGAGTATTACTTAACAATCAAAAAGAATGAATCTTGCCATTTTCAACTACGTGGATGAAACTAGAGGTTATTATGCTAAGCGAAATTAGTCAGAGAAAGACAAATATCATATGACTTCACTCATATGAGGACTTTAAGATTCAAAACAGATGAACATAAGGGAAGGGAAGCAAAAATAATATAAAAACAGGGAGGGAGACAAAATATAAGAGACTCTTAATTATGGAGAATGAACAGAGGGTTACTGGAGGGATTGTGGGAGAGGGATGGGATAAATGGGTAAGGAGCATTGAGGAATTTACTCCTGAAGTCATTGTTGCACTATATGCTAACTAACTTGGATGTAAATTTAAAAAAGAAATTAGTTCTTCATAAAAAGTCTGCAGGTAAGTACTCAAGAGCCTGAATAATAGCTGCCCTCCCTCAAAGACCCTTCCACCTATGGATCCACCATGTCTTTGATCCTGTCATTATCATGATGGAAATATGGCGGCCATAGCTATAACCATCATATCTGTCCTCCATTCAGAAGGATAAAGGAAGAGAAAGGCCCACCTTCTTTCTTTTAAAGAGCCATCTCATTGGCTACAATGGAGCCATGTGACAACATTTAGCTGCAAGGGAGTCTGGGGATTACATACTATTTATTTCAACTGATTTGTGCCCAGTTAAAATGGCAGGGGGTGGAGCTGGCAGGAAACAGAGGGAGGGCAACTCACAATCTCTCGCTTATATAAATTCATGAGTTATGCCAGGGGAAAGAGAGAAACGAGTTTGCAGAAAAGAAGGAAGTGGAAGAAGAGAAGACGCAGATGTGCAGAAAGAAATGAGAGACCAGGTGGCTTCAGAGTGAGTCAGAGAAAGAGTAGCCACCTGGCTTCTCACAGATTTTCTTCTTGATTCCAACCACATGCAAACTGACTGTAGTTTTTTGTTTTCTGTCAGATGCCTCTATATTATAATCAATTACCCCTTTTACACTATTTCAAATGGAATTCTATTTTTTACAACTAAAAAAAAAGCTAAAACTGAATGTCACAAAAATCAAGCATAGAAAAGAACAGAAGTAAGTTCTCACGTGCCACGCGGAAGCAGCAAGGGTTCAGGAAAAGGAAGGATTCTACCAAGACGGGTGGGAAGCTGGGATTCCTCTCGGCTCTGGAGGGTGGCTAGAATTTGACACGAAACAATGATCGAGGGGCATGTCATCTACCAGTGTCAGTCGCAGAAAACCAGAAGTCTCAGAGAGGTAATTGTGGAATTCTGTGTACAAAATTGTTGGGAGCCTTGGGGCGGGGAGGTGGGGGGTTTGGGGAGAGGGCAGGTTCTAGGCTGGCCTCCAGACCTAACTCCTAGGATCCAGCTGTGGAATGGGCGACTGGAGAGCTGTGCACCTCCTATAGTTAGAAGTCCCGGAAATCAAAAAGCCCCATCTGGAATAATTGAGTTCAAGCATATACAATTCCAGCTATGGTCCAGGAAGCTACCGCCACTGTGCTGCCACTGACCCTCCACAACCTCAAGGCTAGTGGCTGGACACTGGATCATTGAGTTTGACTTCTTCAGTTTTATGTAAAATGTATGTTTGGGTTAAGTCGTTAAGCGTCCAACTTTGGGTCAGGCCATGATCTCCCGGTTCACAAGTTTGAGCCTTATATCTGGCTCTGTGCTGACAGATTCAGATTCTGTGTCTCCCTCTCTCTCTGCCCCTCCCTCTCTCTCTCAAAAATAAATAAACATTTTTTAAAAAATTTTTAGGGGTGCACCTGGATTGCTCTTGTGGGTAAGCATTCGACTCTTGGTTTCCGCTCAGCTCATGATCTCACAATTTGTGAGTCTGAGCCCCACATCAGGCTCTGTGATGACAGCTCAGACTCTGCAGTCCTCAGCTCGGACTCTGGAGCCTGCTTCAGATTCTGTGTCTCCCTCTCTCTCTCTGTCCCTCCCCCACTCACGCTCCGTCTCTCTCTTTCTCAAAAATAAATCAACATTAAAAATATTTTTAAATATGTTTAGGAAAATTTGAGAACACTAGAAATTGTAACTAATGTACAGTGCATAACCATTAATATAAGTAGGAACATAAGTGCAGAAGTTCTACAGGCAGGAAAGCTAATATTTCAAAAACATGAAATATATGGAAAGCATTGTTTCATTCCAGTGAGTTCATTAATGTGGGATTTTGCACCCTCGGGAATGAGCTGTGGCCTTGTTTCTTTTTTGTTTCTTCTTTTTTTTGGCAGTGTGTATTTTGATTGCTAGATCATATTGGATTGAGAATTTTTATATATATATGCTGATATATATGTTCTATATATGTTTATGTGCATATATATATATACATATATATATATATACACACACACACACAGACACACACACAAATTTTAATGCCTACAATAGCCAAGGTAAATAAGGGAATCTGTGAAGTGGGGAAACTTATTGGAGTCATATGCAGCTAAAGCTGTAAAGGTTCTCATAAATTCTTAGTTCGGCCTTATTATTTTATAGACGAGTAAGAAGACCATAAGACTCAGGGAGGCTAAGGTGACATATTTGTGGTCAGGTTGCTCAGGCAGAGCATGAACTTGAATTTGGGACTTCTGGGTCAGGCATCTCTCTATTCAATTCCAAGCTTGACCTTTAGGTGAACCAGAAGGGGTGGAAGTTCAGAGTGTCTCAATCTCTACGTGGAGGAGTGAGCCTGTGCCCGGCAGCATGTGCCCAGAGGCCAGTCCGTGGGCAACCTGGCACTGCTGACAGCAGCCCTTCCTGCAGCCATATGAGCCACAGCCACAGCCACAGCCACAACAGCCACAGTGCTCCATGGTGTGGGTAGAGAGGACTCAAGAGAGGGGAGGAGGGAGACTCAGAGGGCAAGGCAGGCCTTCTGTGGGGGGAGTCCCTTATGTACCATCCTTGGCTTTGGCCTGACCAAGCACATGACTAGTTCCCTGTTTATTTCCATTTCCTTGGGCAAATTCTGCAGGGCCTTTGGTTTACTTCCTTGAGAAAACTGGGCCTCATAGCATAGCTTACTTCAGTTCCGAATTTACATGTTTTAAAGACATTGTTACAATAGGTTGATTGAGGGTCTGAAATATTTTACTGTCGTCTTTCTTTTCTGTATGACTAATGCTGGTCTGACTCTGAAGTCTAGATCTGAGTTATAAACACTGATTAGAATTATGACATCTGACCTTTTCCATTTTTATTCCATGCTCTCACTGATAGCTTTTCTCTTAAGAGAAAGGAAATACCCTCTGAAGCTGATGCATCTGCCAGTTATAAGCATCCAAGCCTAGGCTATTGCCAGACCTCCCACGTCCCAGATTCAAGGAAAAGATCCTGTAGGACCTTTCCCATCCTTTATCATGCTTCCTGCAAATAAACTAAGAGATACAAGGAAAGTCTCTCAAAAGGTAGTAAGAAGTTAGCCAAAAGAAGACCAAATTGCAAGACTTTGGGTCATGGAGTCAAGCCTTGGAGCTGCTGGTGCTCCTCAAGCCATGTGCAGTGTCACAAATGTGAGCGAGTAAATGTAGACAGGCCTATAGGCTCTGCACAGCCCAGGAATGCGGGCCATGAGCATGGTAGCTTTCCCCAGAGCATGGAGGCTTTCCCTAGAGTATGGTGGCTTTCCTGAGAACCTGGAGGCTTTCCTCAAGGCATAGTGGCTTTCCCCAGGGCATGGTGGCTTTCCTCAGAGCAATGGAGGCTTTCCTCAGGGCCTGGTGGCTTTCCCCAGGGCATGGTTGCTTTCCTGAGAGCATGGAGGCTTTCTCCAGATCATGATGGTTTTCCTCAGGGCATTGTGACTTTCCTCAGGGCATGTTAGCTTTCCACCAGGACATGGTGACTTTCCCCAGAGCATGGTGACCTTCCCCAGGGCATGGTGAGTTTCTACCAAGGCATATATATTTTTTTAATTTTTTAGAATGTTTCATTTATTTTTGAGAGAGAAATAGAGACAGTGTGAACAGGGGAGGGTCAGAGAGAGAGGGAGACACAGAATCCGAAACAGCCTCCAGGCACTGAGCTAGCTGTCAGCACAGAGCCTGATGCGGGGCTCAAACCCACGAACCGTGAGATCGTGACCTGAGCTGAAGTCAGACGCTTAACCGAGTGAGCCACCCAGGTGCCCCCCCACCAAGGCATATAAACAGGATGGTAGGAGTAATTGGAAAAACTTACTCAATATAATTTTGTATTTGGCAAATTAAACATGTATTACCTTCAAAATACAACAGAGTGAAGTAAGTCTTGTCTGTAAGCTGCAGGCCCTCAGGCAGCTGAGGAGGAGCACACGTACACAAGTCATTTCAATGCAACGTGCTGAGCCCTGTTGCAAAGGCACGTCCCAGGGATAGGCCCTCCTTAACAGAGGAGGTTGGGGGTGGGGGGTTCCTCAGTAATCACAGCAGTCTTCCATGCCCCAGGGGCATCCTTACACACGGGCAGTAGGATCTCTGGACCCTGCACGTTAGGCTCTCACATGTCACCAGCACACGAAAATAAATCTACTGAAGAACACAAGGGTCCCTCTATCACTTACGATCCAGAGCTCAGCCTGGGAGCCTAAGCTTGTGCCACACGAGATGACTCACCCCCTGAGGCCCCGGGGGAAGTGGTGTCCTCAGCCCTCCCCCATGTCCCTGCAACAGGAGCTTGGTGCTTCTGTCACGGAGGTTTGAGGGCTGATTGCTTCAGAGTGTGTGGAAGGAGGGTTTGTGCGATGGAAATACTTAGGCAAGAGAAGACAAATTTACTTGCTAAATCTTTCTCAGCACAAATACAAAATATTCTCGTAGAGCAAAGCCTGACTTTAGGAGCGACGAGCATCCATTGTCTGGCTTCTCCTGGGGTTCTAAGTAGTTATTCCGGGTGCTCCCATGTTAGTGTGGTGTTTGCAACAGTTGCAGGAAGTAGCTGAGCAATATTTACAGTATTGCACAATTTATATTCCTCTTTGATCTGTTTACATGTAGTTCTAGACATAATGCATATGAAATAGCCTATTGATACTTGGGCAATGAATGGACATTAAACACTACCCTCTTCATCTATTTGATAAAATATAATTAGGCTAAAACATTTTCAGGTTTATTTAAATAATTTTTGGGGCACCTGGGTGGCTCAGTCGGTTAAGGATCCAATTTCGGCTCATGATCTCACGACTCATGGGTTTGAGCCCCACGTTGGGCTCTGTGCTGACAGCTAGCTCAGAGCCTGGAGCCTGCTTCGAATTCTGTATCTCCCTCTCTCTCTGACCCTCCCCTGCTCACTCTGTCTCTATCTCTCTCTCTCAAAAATAAATAAAACATTTTAAAATTTTTAAATAATTTTTATTTAGGGGCACCTGGGTGGCTCAATCAGTTAAGCATCGAACTCTTGACTTCAGCTCAGGTCATGATCTCCTGGTTCATGAGTTCAAGCCCTGTGTCAGCCTCTGCACTGACAGATAAAGAAATAAAAATAAACTTTAAAAAAATAAAGTAATAAATATTTTTTATTTAAAATGTGGATATTGGGGCACCTGGGTGGCTTAGTCGGTTGGTCGTCCGACTTTCGCTTAGGTCATGGTCTCGCGGTTTGTGGGTTCGAGCCCCGCGTCGGGCTCTGTGCTGACTGCCAGCTCAGAGCCTGGAGCCTGTTTCAGTCTGTGACTCCCTCTCTCCCTGACTCTCCCCTGCTCGCGCTGTCTCTCTCTCTCTCTCTCCTAGAAATAAATAAAAATATTAAAAAATAAATAAATAAAATAAAATGTGGATATTCATTAATTATAATTTGTTTTTGTCTTTCAGCTTTATAGGTAATTTTGCAGATGTTTTTTCAAGAAAGTTAACTTGTAAGCATGTGAAAAATATTTCGAAATTTTTTTACTTTTACAATTCCTATGTTTTGTCCTGCTGATAAGATTGATTCAAATTTTGTACAGTTGAAGTACTATTACATTTCACTTTTAATCCTTTAGGCCATTCTGAAATGATCTGGAAGGAAAACATTCTGGAAAAAAGATAAAATAATTTATAAAGTATGTGTATCTCTATGTTACTACTCATCCAAACAGCCTGACCCATCAACAGAATACGCAGACATAATGCAATAGTGATTAACTGCAGACGCCTTTGATATTTTGCCAAAAATCACAGGTTTACACATATTTTTTTCATTTGGTTGTTATGAAGGTATATTTGACAAGGCAGAAAGACTGAGCATATTTTAACAATCTGCTGGTGGGATTTATCACTTTTTAATACTGAGACCGCCGACGTGCTGGCTTTCATTTGCACTCAGATCTCGCCCTGCGAATGATCGGGCTGGGCTTGCGCACAAACAAACGTGGAAGGCGTCCATGAGCCCTGAGAGCAGGGTGTGCGTGGGACCAGCGATGCGGGGTGTGGTTGGAACACAGGGGCAGGAAGGAGCTGGGAGGGAGGAGATTGGTTCAGAATGCAGAGGCCACACTCCAGGGAGGCTTGAAAACCACTCTAGGCCCTTTGTGTCCATCCCGTGGGTGACTGGCAGCACTGGAAGGTAAGACAAGGCGGGAAGAAGTCACAATAGTCCAGGAACCGGTGAGCTGTTCTTCCCACTGGGCAGTCAGTTATGATGCTCAGAACCGTATCTTCTGGGATCAACCCCCCAAGATGCTATTCCTCTTTAACCAAAGGATGGGAGGCAGGATTTGAATGGGTCAGATGAAGAAGATCTGAATGAAGCAGATCTTGCTTTCATGCGGAGTTCCCCTCCATGCCATTGTGCATCCTGAAATTACCTGAGGTAAAAAATACTTAAAAAGAAACAAGAGCACGTTCTTTTGTTTTTTAAATAGTTTATTGTCAAGTTGTTTTCCATATAACACCCAGTGCTCATCCCCACAAGAGCCTTCTTCCATACCCATCACCCCCTTCCCCTCCCCCCACCCCATCAGTCCTCAGTTTGTTCTCAGCATTCAAGAGTCTCTCATGGTTTGCCTCCCTCCCTCTTCCCAACTATTTTTCCCCTTCTTCTCCCCCATGGTCCTATGTTAAGTTCCTCCTAATCCTTCTATACGTGCAAACATATGGTATTTGTCCTTCTCTGCCTGACTTATTTCGCTCAGCATAACACCCTCAAGGTCCATCCACGTTGCTACGCATGGCCAGATTTCATTCTTCCTCAGTGCCATGGAGTATTCCATCATATAGATAAACCACATCTTCTTGATCCATTCGTCCGTTGATGGACACTTAGGCTCTTTCCATGATTTGGCTATTGTGGAGAGTGCTGCTATGAACATTGGGGTACATGTGCTCCTATGCCTCAGCATTTCTGTATCCCTTGGGTAAATTCCTATCAGTGCTACTGCTGGGTCCTAGGGGAGTTCTATTGTTAATTTCTTGAGGAACCTCCACACTGTTTTCCAGAGGGGCTGCACCAGTTTACATTCCCACCTACAGTGTAGGAGGGTGCCCTTTTCTCTACATCCTCGCCGGCATCTAGAGTCCCCTAATTTGCTCATTTTAGCCACTCTGACTGGTGTGAGGTGGTATCTCAGTGTGGTTTTGATTTGTATTTCCCTGATGAGGAGGGATGCTGAGCATCGTTTCATGTGTCTGTTGGCCATTTGGATGTCCTCTTTGGAGAAGTGTCTGTTTATGTCTTCTGCCCATTTCTTCACTGGGTTGTTTGTTTTTCAGGTGTGAAGTTTGGTGAGTTCCTTATAGATTTTGGATACTAGCCCTTTATCTGATATGTCATTTGCAACTATCTTCTCCCATTCCATCGGTTGTCTATTAGTTTTATAGATTGTTTCCTTTGCCGAAGAGCACATTCTTTAAAATGGAATATCTGATCATTCGTTGCTCATGGGATTGTTGGAGAGAGTAATTTTGAGGGGAATGCTGCTGGATGTGAAATTAGGAGGTGGCCGTGATGTATTAGGAAAACGCACAAAGGGTGTGAGGTAGCCCCCTCCAGAAGTTTGATTTGTACAGGTCCTTCTGACTTCATGGATCCCCACAGATAATTTCTTCCTGCCTAATACTGCCAGTATGTGGTCATTCCCCTGATCCTGTATCACATTCCACATTTCACTGGGAACATTACTCGTTGAAGATAAACATCGTTAAATTAATGGGATCCTGATTTTAGTCCACATTCAACATAATGGGAAACTTGGCATTCATCTTCCTAAAATGCTCAGCTCCGCATAGGCTCAAAAAATAGCCTCAAAAAAAGTGGGCTCAACTCAGAACAGTGGAATAGGGGGTAGACAAGAGATCACTTTCTCTACCTTCTTGGCCGAGAGGAAAGAGAATACTCATCTAAGGGAAAGACATCGATTAGAGTGAAAGAGAAAGCAGGAAGAAATGCATGGTTTGTTTTAGTGTTCCATCTTCTCTGAGGCGGAGCAATAATAAAAGCCTCCAGGAAAAGTTTGGAGTAGCAATTCTAATGGATTCATTTATTAAGTATCAACAGTAAATGATCATGACTGAAATGATGGTGAGTTGTCTTGCCCATTAAAGTCACTTTCCATACAGTTGCTAATTCAGTAACCATCATGGTTTAGACATAGAGTATTTGACTTTGTAATTTGTAATGTGCCCATAGAAGCACGTACAACAATGTTTGCAGTATTGTTTAGAGTCATGAAAACTTGTAAGCCTTTGGGGAGTTGGTTGAAGGATAGCTCATTAATTTAATTCTTTCAGCAAATATATACTGAGAATCTACCGTGTAGGCTCTGTTCTAAGCAATGGGATAAATTAGTGAACAAACCCAACACATATCCCTGCCCCACAAAACTTCTACACTCATCGGAAGAAACAAAACATAAATATAATGGGTAAATATGGAGTACGTCAATGGTAAATTCAGTAGAAAAGGAAAGTAATATAAGAAAAATTAGAAGTGTGGGGTGATTTTGTACTTTCAAATTAAATCATGTCTGTAACCTGTGTTTCATGCAGCTTTTTAAAAATGAGATAAATGCAGGGGCACCTGGGCGGCTTAGTCAGTTGAGCATCTGGCTCTTGATCTCAGCTCAGGTCATGATCTCACAGTCATTGGATTGAGCCTCACATCGGGCTCTGCACTGACAGTGCTTGGGATTCTCTCTTTCCCTCTCTCTCTGCCCCTCCCCCGTGCTCATGCTATCTCTCTCTGAAATTAAATGAATTGTTTTAAAGCTTTAAAAAAGGAGAGATAAATGCATAGAGTACATATTGAAAAATCTCTATGACAAATTAAGAGGGGAAAAAAGCAAGTTACAGAACAATGTGTACTCCTTTAGGCAAGTACATGTGCGTGTGTACATGTGTATGTGTGTGTGTGTGCCAGAAAATAACAGAAAGGACACACGAATCATACTTCTGCAAATCTCCCATCTCCCCACCACCCAAACTGTGGCAGAACACACTACATGTGTCACTTTGTCCCGGGAGGGATTTTCCAAACCTGCCTTTCATTGACAGGGACCATTTGAGCGTCCACACTTCAGATCTCCCCTTGCCCACTCAGTGTGTAATCCTCTTCTATTTCTTCCCGTGTTCTAAATGTTTTGTGGAGAGGGAAGACTTTTTGGGATGTCTGGTCCACCATACTGCCAGAAATGGAAATGATCTGTAGAAAATTCTAGAAAGGTATATAAAGTTAACATTAAAGTGAAAAACAACAATTAGATTTGTTGGTTTTGTATCTGCTCTTGAAAGGAATGTATTGAGAACTGGGTACCACATCACGGGGAAAGAATTCCTTGCCTATCAAAATGCTAGGAGAAACCTTCAGGAAAACTGGCAGAACCTTCCGGCATAGAGAACATTGTCTCAGGCAAAAACATGCCAGAAAACTTGCGATCACATTAGTCATTCCTTGTTCTAGAAACTAGCGCATAGTTGAAATTATAACCTGTGTTTCATTAACTCTAAAATAAGATCACTTATATGCATAATGTTTCATTTCTTTTTTTTAGCCTAGCAATGATTACTTTATTTTTTATTTTTTATTTTAATTCCAATACATTTACCATGCAGGGTTACATTAGTTTCAGGTATGCAATGCAGTGATTCAACAATTCTATATATGACTCAGTGCTCACCACGATAAGTGTGCTCTTAGCCCCCATCAGCTCTTTCCCCCGTCCCCCCACCCCTCCCCTCTGGTAGCTGTCAGTTTGTTCTCTACAGTTAAGAGTCTGCTTCTTGATTTGTCTCTCTTTTTCTTTGTTTGTTTATTTTGTTTCCTTTTCTTTGTTTTTAGTTTCACTTTTAAAGATAAGGTTACAATCAAACTTGTTACTCAATTATTTTGCTGCGAAGCTTGGGTGCCTATTTAAATTGATTCACTTCAAGTTATCTGCCCTCTGTACTAATTGCTCCTGGATAATGAAGACGCTGATGTTCCAATTTTAGAGGTGAGATATTGAGACTCAAAGAGGCCAAGTACTTTGCCCGAAGTCCTCCAAGCAATGGCGTCAATCTGGGATTCTGAGCCAGGTGCCGGGGACCTCAGCTAACAACAGGCTCTGTCCATTCCATGTACACGTGGCCTGGACCTGAAGCCTCACTCCAGCCTGACTCTCATCTTGCCAGCCCCCTGCTTGTTACTCAGCCCTCTCTCCCATATCTGGGCCTCCTGCTCTCTTCGCCCCTAGGAAAGGGGGTCTGGTTTTAAGTTTCCTTTCCTGGCTTCCACCTTCAGGGCAGAAGCTCTCTGTCTCTTCCTCAGGCCCTACCCCCTTGAAGCCCCAGGTAAGGGACCTTTAGTCTGGTGGAGCCTGATTCAAATGGGCCAGTCTCCCTCTGAGCCCAGAGCTGACAGATGAGAGGTGTTAGAGGCCACGTTTATGACTAGCCTGGGGCTGAAACCTTGACCTGGCCAGTTGGAGAGCTGAGTCACTAATGCTTTGTTCTCTCTACCATTCCCTGACCATGGGTCCAGTACCTGGGTTCATGCCACAGACCTATCATGTGTTCTGTAAATAATTTATAATATGAATGACTGGTGACTCCTTCCCTCTGTTGACATACATGGTTGATAACATACTCATGACAATGTTATAAGGTATATTGTTTCCAGATTATTTACTTAATGTACAGAGTATGTGTTCTGCCCCTCCAGGAGCCTAGACTTTCTGAATACACAAAGAGTAATAGATATACAGAGTTAGAATCAAGTCCCAATTTTCATGGACTGGGTGTCCACAGGAGATCAAATAACCAATGATCGTGTGGGTCCAGTTGCTAGAGACACTCAAACACTGTATTAAACTAGATTTCATCCATCTAAAAATCATTAGTTGTCTGTCTTATCCTTATAGATGCTCAAGAAAAGAGATTATTTAACCTCTCTTGGCAAAGATTTTTTTTCCCTATGTAACTAACCTGAACGCTTCTGTAGCTTGAGGCTGCTCCTCTACCCACAGAATGGGTGGGAAACATCTGGCAAAAAATAAGAAATCAAAGAGCCCTTCAGATTTTAGCTAATAATTACCAAATTACCTTTTAGCCACTTTTTTCTTTACCAGAATATCTTGTTCTAAGTTTTACTATTTTTATTATTATTATTTACAAGTCCTTAGTTCTTTCTGTTTCTTCAGTCTGGTCCTGCCCATTTCTCCTCTTTCCTGTTCAATTCCCTCCCCTTCCTTAATCCCCCAGCCTTGCCCCAGACCTTCCAAGATAAAATCCAGACTCGTTAGGGTAACTTACAAAAATCTTTCCTGGTTTGGGTGTGGTTTGCCCACTACCCCTGTCCTTCACCACTTTCTCCCTGCCCCAGATCTGCCAGACTGACTCTCTCTCTCTCTCTCTCTGTCTCCAAAATATGTGTTCCCACCCTAGGACTTGGCATTCACAGTGTATATCAGTTGGAACTGAATCCGGCCAGAAGCTCTCTGTCTCTTCCTCGGGCCTTACCCCCTCGAAGCCCCTGGTAAGAAACCCATAGTCTAGTGGAGCCGGATTCAAATGAGCCAGTCTCTTCTGAGCCCAGAGATGACAGATGAGGGGTGTTAGAGATCACATCTCCTATCCTGTTCCTGAGAAATGCACAGATTTCGAGTCCTTCCCTCTTGGTCCTCAGGAGTCCTTTGGATGGTTACTTACATGTGAAACCTTTCTGCTACAGCAGTTGAGAGTCCCACAGGACCACCCATTGAGGCCTGCCAGCATGCATCCACAAATAGTGGATTGCATAAAGTACTCACTGGCACAGAGATTTAGAACATGACTCTAAATCAGGTGGCCAAATTTGAGTCTGGACTCTGCATTTTCTTGTTCTGGAGTTGAGGGAGCTACTTAACCTCTCTGACCTCCACCACTCTGTCTGATGCCTCCCCCTAAGGCCCCTAATGAGCATTCAAAAAGCGTGATCGAGTTCTCTCATTACTATTTTTCCTTACCTAAAGCAAGGGTCAGCAAACTACAGCTTATGGTCAAATCCATTGTTGGCATGGTCTGTACCGTCCCCAAGCTCAGGATGGTTTTTACATCACTAGAGTGTTGTCAAAATAAGAAAGAAATAATAAAAGTATGTGGCAGGGACAGTAGGTGGCCACAGGGCCTAACCGATTGGCTGCCTGACCCTTCCAGAAAAAGCTTGTGACCCTGTTCAAAGGCAGAACTTCCTTTATTTGATTGATTAGAAAGAAACTTTTTTCTTTGTTTTGCAAGTTTATTTATTTATTTTGAGGGTGAGGGACAGAGAGAGAAGAGAGAGAATCCCAAGCAGGCTCTGTGCTGGTAGCACAGAGCCCTACCTGGGGCTCAAACCTACAAACCATGAGATCGTGACCTGAACCGAAATCAAGAGTCAGACGCTCATCCAACTGAGCCACGCAGGCACCCCAAGAAACATTTTTCTTAATTAAGAAAATAGTTACTAAAGTCTGGGATGGTGATGCCTCCCATTTTGGTTTTCTTCTTCAATATTACTTTGGCTATTCGGGGTCTTTTGTGGTTCCATACAAATTTTTGGATAGTTTGTTCTAGTTTAGAGAAGTATGCTGGTGCAATTTTGATTGGGATTGCATTGAATGTGTAGATTGCTTTGGGTAGTAATGAGATTTTAACTATATTTATTCTTCCAATCCATGAGCATGGAATGTTTTTCCATTTCTTTGTGCCTTCTTCAATTTCCTTCATAAGTTTTCTATAGTTTTCATCATACAGATCTCTTATATCTTTGGTTAGATTTATTCCTAGGTATTTTATGGTTTTTTGTGCAATTGTGAATGGGATCGGTTTCTTGATTTCTCTTCTGTTGCTTCCTTGTTGGTGTATAAAAATGCAACCGATTTCTGTACTGTTGATTTTGTACCCTGCAACTTTGCTGAATTCTTGGATCAGTTCTAGTAGGCTTCTGGTGGAGTCTGTTGGGTTTTCTATGTAGATTATGGGGGAGTGGGAGGAAGGCAAACCATGAGAGAGTCTTGAATGCTGAGAACAAACTGAAGACTGATGGGGGTAGGGGCGAGGGGAAGGGGGGTGATGGGCATGGAGGAGGGCACTTGTGGGGATGAGCACTGGGTGTTATATGGAAACCAACTTGACAATAAACTATTTTTTTTAAAAGGAAGAAAATAGTTACTATTATTCTGGGGAAATTTTGAAAAAAATAAAAGAGGTGACTAGGCCAGTTGGCTTTGAGGAATAATGTCCAGATGGGCCTCACCCCAGACCCCAGAGATCCTGGATTTGTCTCTGTCTTGTCCTAGGATTGACTCCCACCCACGTGTGACTTACAACACACAGATTAGCTATGAATGTGCCTTAATGGCAGCTCTTGGAAACACTGAATGGATTACCAGGTAACGATTCATCTTGGGGGATTTCCAAGATGACATCTGCAGCTTCTGTTGTCAGCCTGGGGGGCCGGCTTATTCTGAGAAGAGTAGAGGCCAGGAGGGAGGCACGGCCTCTACATCTCCCCCTGCCTTCCTGAGCTCTGCCTCCTCCTGGGATCTGAGCCTGGACACTTTCAGGTCGGGACCCGGGTTGGTGGATGTCCATCGCACCAGATTCTGTCTTGATCCTGTCCGCTCCTATAGAGAGCCCTCTTACACACAATTCTCTGGTCATATGTGTCCTCGTTACTTGAATGAGAAATTCTTCATGAACTCATGTTCAATAGGAGCTGAGTCATCAAAGTGTTTTACATAGACAGATGCATCCGCTCATAGAGTCCTGGGTAAACCCAATGGTTTATTGTAAATGCTAACTCCGTTCTTCCACAAGGTTTTTTCCAGTCACTCCATTGGGACCCTCTCCATACCATTTGCTCCCACAGCACCCACCCCCTGCCCACCTTTGCTCATGTGTCTGGGACTGCTAGAGAAACCCAGTGTTGTTACCTCCTACTACAGTGTTCAGTGGAACATTTCCTTTCTCCCATTGACATTCACAGGCAGATTCCTTAAGATGCTCAACAGCCACTAGGTCCTTTGATTTCATCGGAAGGCAGTGGTGATTACGAAGAACTAAAGATGTGTTTCGGTTACAGGGGTCGGGGTGGTATGAAAGAGAGATGTATAGAAGAGGGATCTTAACCTAACTTGTGGGTCAGGGAAGGTGCCCCTGGAGAAAATCGCTGATATCTGACGTCTGACCAGGAGGGGCCTCAAATGTGGAGGAACGAGAACAATGCAGGGAAAGGCAAGGACACATTGAGAGAATCCGAGATAGGAAGGTTCTGGACTTAGAGGAGCTAAAAGAAAGCTACAGCTTGTGAGCTGTGGACAAAGGGAGGAGGGAATGGCTTGCAAGGTGACGGCAAGGTATGAGGAGGACATGGCAGGGCCTGTGGAATGCTGGACTCTGCCCTGAGAGCAGGGGGTACCACAGGGCGGGGGTGGGAGTGGGGGAGGGGTTCCATGGACCACAGTGCATAGACGGCTTTGGAAGGGGATGAAGATGGAGAAGGAAGATGCTGTGACCGGAGGAGGGTGGGACAGGCCGGATGTAGGTAGAGTGACGGCGGGGGAAAGAAATCATGGGGTTGAGCATTTTCTTAGCAGGGACTCTAAGGTCGGTAAGGGAGGGGTGAGAGCCAGGCCTGCACCAGGTTCTGAGTGACCCGGCGTGGGGGGTCACTGATTTGCTGCTGGGTTGTTCTGGTGAAGACAACATTGGGGGTCAGTGGTGAGGGATTGGAAATGCTTGTGCATAGGGTCATGGAGATGCCACGTAGGCTGTGGATGTGCCTGAGACCCAGAGAAGGACCAGGTTGGGGGAGCCCCCACAGGACCCGCCATAGGAGAGGCAGAGCTGTGGTAGGAAAGCCAGGGAAGGTGCCAAGAAGAAAGAACATTTCCAGAGAGAACGAGCAGCTCTGAGAAGGCAGGTCTTACAAAGAGCTAGAAGATGAGGAGGGCTGGACATGGCGCCTGGATTTAGCAACGTGGGGATCTGAAAGAACCTTCTGGATGGGGTGATGGGCTCGGTTAGAACCAGGCTGAGCAATAGCGGTTACATGTAGACTTCTCTTAGATTCTCCACCCAAGAAGAGCCCCCTTTCAGGTCTCAGAAAGAGGTGGGTGTCTTCAGGAATCACTCTGAAATGCTAATGGACCCACCAAGCTGGGCATCTTGCATCTTACGCCTTAGAAACTGGCCTGGAGAGGACAGAGTCCTTGTTGGGTTTTAATCTCCTCTCTTTTATAGTAAAAACCATGAACCTGAGAGCTCTGCCCTCTACCCTTAGCTTCTATTTACTTTAAAGAGAAATCAGAAAAAAAAAAAAATTCCCAGAAGAATGTAGTGCAGAGCAAGCCGTACTTTGCCTGTGCCCATTACGCAGGTATAATCACCACTGCCCATCAGAGACCCTTGAGGCAAAGATCAGATTTACACTGTCACTGGGGCCAAGTGTCCTTTGGTCAGTGAGTCTGGGATAAGGAATAAAAAGAGAGAGGGTGTGGGGGGGCGCCTGGGTGGCTCAGTTGGTTAAGCATCCAGCTCTTGATTTCAACTCAGGTCATGATCTCACGGTTTTTGAATTCAAGCCCGAGTCTTGCTCTGCACTGGGAGCATAGAGCCTGCTTGGGATTCTCTGTCTCCTTCTCTCTCTACCCCTCACCTGCTCACTTTCTGTCTCTCTCTCTCAAAATAAACAAACATGTAAAAAAATAAATAAACATTAAAAAAAGAGAGAGAGGCTTCTTTTCACAGAGATAATAAAGACAGACATAGGAAGTGTGTTTAAAGGGGTATGAGAATGTGCTACCCCAATATCTCGCTTATCTGCTGGTCACTAACATGGCCTATGGCTTTGCCAGCAGCGCTTTGCTCCTCTGAGGTAAGGGTTTATGTCCCATTAAAAACAGGGTGCTTCTCAAAGCACTTTCTCCTCAAAGGCGGAGAAGGCATACGGGTGAGTAGGAAGGAGGCATAGTACCGAGTGAATGAGAATCCAAAAGGGGACATAGGAAAGGCAAGCCTGACTTACTTCTCGAGTTTGCTGAGAGGCAGCCAAAATAAGGTTTTTAAAGGCATAGTCTGAGCATTCACGGTCTTTTGTCAGTAAGGTATTCTACCGGGACTGCTTCAAAAGGATGTCCAGGCTGTGCACTGCACACCTTCAGAGGCATTGTCTATACTGCATCCAGGGCCCCCTGCTGAGATCCTAATTGCAGTTTTCTGCCACTTTTGCACCTGCATGAGGTGTATCAGTAAAAAGTATACCCCTTCAGTGCCAAGAGCATCTTTATTCTTTATTTATAGTATGTAACCCAGGACAACACATAATTTAGTGTTCAGAAGATGGTTTTTATAATGTTGATGGTCAAAGTGTCTTAAAAAAAAAGAAACCCCAATAGAACAGAAGTTTGGGGCCAACAGTCTCATCCAGGTCACGCTTGGGCCAGTGAATAGGAGAATTTCAGATTCTGGTGCTTGTCAGGCTATGCCAGAAACCCACCTTGCACCTGCTTAAAGGGGTGGGGAGGAGGGGGGACAGGTCACGGTTAGAGATCTGAGGTCCTGCTGCCTCCCTGAGAAGGTATGTGAGCAAGACAAACAGTCTTAACGTTGAGATTGAGAGTAACCCAGCGGATGGGTTTATTTCTGCAGATTCGTGTGTGTGTGTGTGTGTGTGTGTGTGTGTGTGTGTGTGTGCAGTGTGAGAATGAATGAACAACACAGAAAAGGATATGAAAGGTGATTCAAAAGGCAATACCTTGAGTATGAAAAAGCTGGAAAAGCATCCTACGCTTCTACTTCATAGTCTAAATTGCAGTTTATGGAGGGGCGCCTGGGTGTCTCAGTCCGTTAAGCATCTGACTTTGGCTCAGGTCATGATCTCACGGTTCATGGCTTCAAGCCCTGTGTTGGGCTCTGTGCTGACAGCTCAGAGCCCTGAGCCTGCTCTAGATTCTGTGTCTCCCTCTCTCTCTGCCCCTCCCCCGCTCGCACTCTGTGTGTCTCTCTCTCTCTCTCTTACAAACAAATAAACATTAAAAAAATTTAATTTCAGGGGCGCCTGGGTGGCTTAGTCGGTTAAGCGTCCGAATTTCGCTTAGGTCATGATCTCGCGGTTCGTGGGTTCAAGCCCCACATCGGGCTCTGTGCTGACTGCCAGCTCAGAGCCTGGAGCCTATTTCAGAGTCTGTGTCTCCCTCTCTCTCTGACCCTCCCCCGCTAGCTCTCTGTCTCTCTCTCTCTCTCTTAAAAATAAACATTAAAAAATTTAATTTCAGTTTATGGAAAATGTCCAGCTCCATTACAAAGTAGAATTTTCTGTCTGAGAACCCTGGAATGTGGATTCCAACAAGAATTGTGCCTTTACGTTATTTCTTTTAAATTTTCAAAGCTCTGGGTTGAGGAGTCGGTACTATCGTCACAACATTCTGGATTATTCTGGCCAGACCGGCATGTTTGTTCTCCCTCCCCCACGAATGCTGAGATCTGTGTGCCTGAGAGCTGTCAGAAGACTTCACTTTCCTGGGGCTTTCGCGGGAGTTGGAAAGGATTTTGTCAAATTGTGGTAGACACCAGAGGGCGGTATGTGCTCAGCCGTCAACCGCGCCAGGAAAAGGACACTACCGCCTCCTGGAATTTTTGGCTTACGTCCTGGAGCTAAAAGGAATGAATAAAATATGTTTGGGAGGGGCAAGCTTGGCCCTGAAGTCTAATCAAAGAAGAGGCTGGATGTAAAGTCAGCCTGTAGGCAGCCTATCCGGAGCCGGGAGGAATTCTTGTCCTTGAGTTCAGGACACTTGGGAAGTCTGTGCCACAGTCCAGGCTAAGGATGACTGTCATCAGGACTTGTCCTCTGTTGGGACATTCAGAAAACAAAACAAAACAAAACAGACTGCAGAGAATCAGCAGCTGTGTCGATCACTGATCACAAAACTTTATTCTGAGAAAGCCCCTCATTCCTTCTAGGAAAATGTACCGTGTGTTTATCTGCTACGTGCCAGACCTAAGTCCTGAGTCTTGAGTCACCTGGCCCCAGCCCCTGCCCTCCTAAAGTTCGCTCTCTAATTGAAGGGAAGGATGCATAAATAAGGACACGAATCAAAAACCGCAGGCACATACTTTCATCTATTAGCTTCTTTTCTCTCCGAGCCAGGCCCAACCAGCACTAGCTTACATTATCTATTCTTATTCTGAAAGAGAATGCGAGTCACACACATTCGCGATGATCGTCGTGGCTGCAGGCCAAAGTTTTAGAGATGCCATCTGGCTCCAGGGGCTCCGACTGCACAGTGGAGAGTGGGGATCAACCTCTTACTGAACGCAGCGAGGGGATGCGGGGCATGTGTGTGGCCTTGGCCCTAGAGCCGATCCCTGGCTCGGCCCGCTTGCGCTCCACTGATTCGGGGGTGTATTTGACGAAGCGAACAACACGTGCCCCCCTTGGCGGTACCTCTCCTCCTCCCTTTAGCCAGAAGCCAACACAGACTCCTCTAAGTGCCATGCAACATGGCACTTCTGTGGGCAACCGTGGCTACCTCAGATCCCTGCCTGTAGTACCGTGCTTTGGCCCCCTGCCAGCATTGTTAGTATTCTAGAAGCTCTACTGCCATTAGTTATTTTGAAAAAGTGGGCTTTGAGGAAATAAGAACAGAAAGGCTCTATCTGTTACATAAACTATTACCCCCTTCCTCATATACATGGATCACCCATTAGATGGCAAAGCCCAGAAACCTTCCCCAGAAAAAACTTCTTTATTATTATTATTTTTAATATTTATTTATTTTTGAGAGAGAGGGAGATAGAGAGTGAGTGGTGGAGGGGCACAGAGAGAGAGAGAGAGAAAGACAGAGAGTCTGAAGCAGGCTCCAGGCTCTGAGCTGTCAGCACAGAGCCTAATGCAAGGCTCGAACTCAGGATCGGCCAGACCATGACCTGAGCCGAAGTCAGACGGTCAACCAACTGACTCACCCAGGTGCCCCAAGACCTCTTTCATCATACAGTGACTGTTGTCATGACTCTATCAGGCCCTTCTTATCCCTACTGAGTCAGAGCAGCATGTTAAAGTTTGGGGCACATCACCCATAGCGTGTGGCTGGCCTTCCAGAAAAGGTCAAAGGGCATCACAAAAAGAGCTTTTTGGCCACGTTCCTCTACGTAAACCTTGGCTCGTGTCTGACAAACAGCCTGATGGAAGTGCTCCCCTCCCCTCTGTCCACGTGTTGACTGAGCCGTTTTGCTGCTAATCCTTTCCAATAATTCCAGTTGCATTGCTGAGTTCTTCTTTTTTTTTTTTTTAGATATATCAATCCTTTTTATTTTATTATTTTTTTTAAATTTTTTAAAATGTTTTTTATTTATTTCTAGGAGAGGGAGAGAGAGACAGCGTGAGCAGGGGAGGGTCAGAGAGAGAGGGAGTCACAGCCTCTGAAACAGGCTCCAGGCTCTGAGCTGGCAGTCAGCACAGAGCCCGACGCGGGGCTCGAACCCACGAACTGCGAGATCATGACCTAAGCAAAAGCTGGATGCTCAACCGACTAAGCCACCCAGGCGCCCCAATGTATCAATCCTTTTTAAATTTTTAAAAATTTTTAAAATTTATTTCTCAGAGAGAGAGAGAGAGAGAGAGACAGCGTGAGCAGGGGAGGGGCAGAGAGAGAGGGAGACACAGAATTCGAAACAGGCTCCAGGCTCTGAGCTGACTGTCAGCACAGAGCCTGATGTGGGGCTCGAACCCACGAACCGTGAGATTATGACCTGAGCCAAAGTCAGACGCTCAACTGACTGAGCCACCCAGGCGCCCCAGCATCACTCAGTCTTGCATCTCTGGGCTCAAGGCATTAGCAGGTCACAGCCTGGGCACAGGGAACAATCGTACAGTGAAAACTGTGCCCGGCCAGTGACACGTTCCGAACCAGAGGCGGGACTCTTAGCTTTCGAGTCACTTCAGAAGAAATGGGAAAGATGAGGATGGAGAGTGGATGCCATGACTGAAAAGGCACCTTGATTAGTTGAATAAACTGGCAATAAGAAGGAAGATATAACCCTAAACACATTTTTTTTCCTGTTCTAGCTCAGTTTTGGTGTCAAGTCCAAATTTTGTCAGATACGCATGTCTTCATCTGTCAGCACCATGTCCCTTGCCAGGAGTCTTCATTCCATCCATCAGGCATAATTTCCAGACCTTGTCTTTCCTGTCAGAAAAAGTTTGATTCATCATTTTCCTCAAGCCTCGAGAGAATTTCTTACTTTAGAGAAGTGTCAGGGAGAGTGATTTCGTGACAAAAATAAATAAGCATTACAGCTCTTTATTGGTATGTAATTTAAATAATTACTTAATAGGTAATAAACCGTGACTTAATTTTGAGTAGGGAGTGCATACACATGACACAAAATGTAGAAAGTTCAAAGGTGGGTACAGTGGAGAAACCTCCATGGGCGCTAGGGTCTTACATCTTCCTGAAGACAGTCTCTATATAAATTGGCAGAGATTAGTCTTCAATTGTCTTTTGAGACCATCTTTCTCTAACTTCTAAATTCAGATGAATTCTGGCAGCAGTATATTAAAACATACGTTCTGGTAAAAAAATGCACCACCACGGTTGTCCAATTAAGGCTCTGATGCCTCCTGGGTGGCTCAGGTCATTTGGGCTCTGGACTCTTGATTTCGGCTCAGGTCATGATCTCACAGTTCGTGAATTCGAGCCCTGCATTGGGCTCCACACTATCAGTGCAGAGTCTGCTTGTGATTCTCTCTCCTTCTCTCTCTGTGCCTCCCCCTACTTGTGCTCTCTGTCTCTCAAAAGAAAAAAGTAAACTTAAAACCAAAAAAAAAAGGTCTGAGGCTAGACTACATAATTTGTTTGGTTTTTGTTACACTGCTGTAACAGAAATGTGACTGGATGGTGAATCAGTCTGGAAACATCTTAGGGACCCTGAAGCCAGCTACAGCACATTTCCCGTGACCTCCGATCCAGTTCATCATTCCTTACTTATGAGTATTAGTCATTTCCCCCTTGAAATGAAGAGAGGAACCTCAAACCTTGAAAATGAGGGAATGGAGACTTTAAGATGAGGTCTTTTGTTATTGTACCTGGGTGGCTCAGTCATCTGACTTTGGTTCAGGTAATGATCTCACAGTCTGTGAGTTTGAGCCCCACATTGGACTCGCTGTTGTCAGCACAGAGCCCACTTCAGAACCTCTTTCCCCCCTCTCTCTGCCCCTCCTCCACTTGCATTCCCCCCACCCCCCAAAAAACCAAAACTAACAAACAAGCAAACAAAAGCAGGGGTAAAGCTAGCTGGGCTCCAAATGGCCATACTCCAAGAGGGGACACTTGGTCATTGGGAGCACATCGGGTGCTCCAGGAATTGGCTGGGTCTGGGAGGACACACTGGTTATGCTCCCAAAACTTAGAGTTGAATGGAACCATAGCAGCTCGGTCAGGTGGTGTGATCTCAAGTTCATAGGCCATGCTGGCCAAACCAACACAGTGGCTCTGTCCAGCTTTTGCCCCCACAGCATCACTTCCACACAAGAAATCAGTTACCTCTTTTTCTACATTATGTTCTACCTCATACCAGCCCCAAGGGAAAGCTCTCCAGTCCCAAGAGTGGATCAACTTCATCTTTCTCTTCTCATATAGCATCTGAAAGACTGTCCTATACAAAGTAGTGTCCCATAAATGTTGACCAAAATGAGGAAATGGGAAGCACCAAATTTCTTCTGCAGGATATACCCTTATTTTATTGATGTATCATTTTTAAAGTTCTTCACTTTTTTTTAAGGAAATTTTTTTAAATGTTTTATTTATTTCTAGGAGAGAGAGAGAGAAAGCATGAGCAGGGGAGGGTCAGAGAGAGAGGAAGTCACAGACTGAAACAGGCTCCAGGCTCTGAGCTGGCAGTCAGCACAGAGCCCGACCCGAGGCTCAAACCCATGAACCGTGAGATCATGACCTAAGCGAAAGTCGGATGCTTAACCCACTAAGCCACCCAGGTGCCCCTAAAGTTCTTCACTTTGATCTGGACTCAAAGATACCTGGATGCTTAATTGTTTTTGTTTGATACTTTTAGATGTCAGAAAGAAGAGTCTGACTTCCTTGCTAAGGAATTGGCTTCAAGAAAAGATGCATATCAACTTTTAAATCTCCCATCTCGGCACTTTGAGAAGGTCATTCTTGTGTGCCCACTCCCCGGCTGTGTTGCAGCCTGGAAACTGTAAGGTGACTGTAAGCAACTTGGTGACCTCAAGTTCCACAAATTCTCAGCTTCTTAAAATTTTTCTTATGTTTATTTATTTTGAGGGAGAGGAAGCACAAGTTGGGGAGGGTCAGAGAGAGAGGGAGACACAGAATCGGAGGCAGTCTCCGGGCTCCGAGCTGTCAGCACAGTGCCCGACGCGGGGCTCAAACCCATGAACCGTGAGATCATGACCTGAGCTGAAGTCAGACGCTCAACTGACTGAGCCACCCAGGTGCCCCCTCAGCTTCTTCAATCTTAATGTATCAACACGTTGTCTAATTTCTCAGCTGCTCCTGTGGTCCAACTGTTTATCTGACTGAAATGTTTTATTTACAGGTTGACAGTTCTCGGTCCCCCTAGAGGGCAAATTTACCCCTCATGTAATAAGGACTCCCCTCCTCAGGGCTACACTCTATCTGGCTGGAAAGGAATTGTGGAGATGGGAAGGAAGTCCTTTTATTCAAGTTTATTAAGGACACAAAATAGATCTAGGATCGTGGGAGATAGGATTCTTGGTCCTTCATTGCCTCACATTGACCAGCCAGGAGCAAGAGGGGACCTACTGGGGAAAAACTAGGGAGTATGAAGATCTGAAGTCTTTCAAGTGTTCTCCGAGTCCAACATGCTGGGGCAGTAGCTCAGCCAAGGTACTCAGCCAAGGCACTCCTGCTCTTGTAGGAGTGGGCAGTGTGGAAAGACAGACAACCACATGAAGCATAGCCGACTATGCCTCCTTCGATCCCTGGAGCCCCAAGAATCCTTGACAGTTACCAAGCAGCCTTAAGGTTCTTAAGGTTCAAGTTATTCCATTCCAGCTGCGTTTTGACTCATTTGGTTTTCTGTTCAGAGGCAAGCAAAGGCAAACAAACCTGCCCACTCCTCCCTCAACCCCACTGAAAAGAGACGTGGGATTTCTTGTGGTTTTATTTTCACCGATTGTTCTCCAAGCAGAAGTTCCATTGCACAGAAGCATTTCCCTGTGCCTAATGTGGTTTGCATCTCAACTCTTCTGCAGTGTGGAAACCAAGCCCAAGACCTTGACCTTTAACCCTCTGCTGGGGGGGAACCCTCAGGGCCTAGAGCAGCCCGGTGCCCCCTGATTCTCCCTTCCTAGTTCTGCCAGCACTGCTCCAACCCAGACAGAAATGAGTAGGGGTGGAGACATTCTCCCTGGTGACCAGGTGGAGTGGGAATTCTGTCTTCGGGGAAGCAAAATGGGGGAAGAATGAACATGTGTGGCCCTTGTTTCATTCTGGTGTCTACTTTTTAGCTACTTCCACTCAGCTCACCAGGAAGGCTTTCCCTGACCCCCACAGCTAACATGCTCCCCTTCTGCCCCTCACTATCAATCTCTATACTGTTGCCTGCTCTGTCTTCCTTTTCTAAATTTATTTATTTTGAGAGACAGTGAGAGTGAGAGAGCGAGAGAGCGAGGGTGAGAGAATAAGTGGTGGAAAGGCAGAAAGGACTGATAGAATCCCAAGCAGGCTCTGCACCATCAACACAGAGCCTGACACGGGGCTGGAACGCACGAACCATGAGATGGTGACCATAGCTGAGAAGAGTCAGACACTTAACCAACTGTGCCACCCAGGTCCCCCTGGCTTGTCTTTGGTGCCTGTCTCCCCATCCAGAACGTGACCCCAAGCATACGATTGGGCTGACTCACTGCGGTGCCGCCACCCCTGAAACAGTCCCTGTCCTATTCGTAGGCACATAAGAAGTATTTGTTAAATGAGGAAGCATTGCTAACGCCAGCCCTGTGTCAGTCCCTGTCCGTAGGCCATAATTTAACACAAGTGTTAGCATTATCATTTTACAGGTGAAAAAACTGAGGAGTGATGAGATTCAGCAAATTATTTAAGGTCACACCGTTCGTGAGTAGTGGGCATGGAATCTGAACCAAGATTGTCTCCAGGGTTCTAGCCTCCAGGGTTCTAGCCCTTCTTTTATACACAAAATTAAAGAAATACATAGAGTCCAGCATGGTCAGTCTTCAAACAATCTCAACTTTCCACACAGGCAGAATTTAGGAAAATGGAAGGAATGGAAATACACATGGAAAACCTTCCTGAGGGTCACATCTCAAACTAACCAAGCACAGGGCCACCTGAGTGGCTCTGTCAGTTAAATGTCCGACTCTTGGTTTTGGCTCAGGTCATGATCTCAGGGTTTGTGAGTTTGAGCCCTGCATCAGGCTCTGCGCTGACAGCATTGAGCCTGCTCGGGATTCTCTCAATCTCTCCCTCTCTCTCTCTCTGTCCCTCCCCTACTGACACTCTCTCTCTTTCTCTCAAAATGAATAAAATAATCTTAAAAGAAGGTAAACTAACCAAGCACAGCCTAGAACAAAATATTCTGAACTGAAGTCAAGTCACTCTCAGTACCTCAGAGAGTTTAATTATTTTACTTAAAGTTCTTCAAGTGCCTCGCAGGTGTTGATGGAGGCTCCAGAGTGTGCCGGGCTCTGGGCTGAGTGCTCAGATATGAAGAGAACAAATGACAGGATCCTTGGGGCGCCTGGGTGGCTCAGTCAGTTAAGCATCTGACTTCAGCTCCGGTCATGATCTCATGGTTTGTGGGTTCGAGCCCCGTGTCAGGCTTGGTGCTGACAGCTCAAGCCTGGAAACTATTTTGGATTCTGTGTCTCCCTGTTTCTCTGTCCCTCCCCTGCTCACACTGTGTCTCTCTCCTTCAAAAATAAACATTAAAAATTTTTTAAAACAAAAAGACAGGATGCTTGCTTCCCTTGGGTTTACTGTCCTCCAAAGTAGACAGACCTCAGTCAAACACATAACTTTGTGATGATAAATGAAGAAGAAACGTATGGTGTGCTCGGGGAACAGGGGCAGGAGAGGCCCCTCCTGAACTGTGGGGCAGGGAGGCCAGCCAGGGCCCATGAGCCATGGAAATGGTTTTGGGATGGAACTAAATTTATCCTAGGGATTATCGCAGTTAACGAAAAGCAAACGGTAAATAGCCAGGACGTACCACACAAAATTACGGAAACAATGACAAGTGGAACTACAAAGGAAGGGTTAGATGTACGGAAGGGCCGGAGCTGTATATTTGGAAGTCCTCAGCTTATAGAGGGTAACTGACATTGGAAGTGATGAGATCACCTTGGAAGAAATTATACCTCAAGAAAGGAAGGGAGCCCCTTAACGCACTGGGCTTTAAGGCCGTAGACTATTTAGTGGTTGGGAAGGGGAGGAGGGACCAGCAGCATAGAGAATTGAAGGAGTGTGATCTCACTAGAGCCCAGGGATGAGAGACTCACTAGGGGGTTACCGGTGTGGAGCCAGCCCTGCTGGGGGCAAGTGAGATGAGGCCGTTGGTGACCTTAGGGAGAGGCTTTTAGGTGGAAGGATGTAGTGAGGATAAGGAGATGAAGGGACCAGAGGAAGAGGACAGTAAAGACCCGCCATGTGCAAACCTGGTCCACAGGCAAAATGTGGCTGCAAGCCCAGTTTTGCAAAGTTTCATCGAAGCACAGTGAGATTACCTACCTAACATGCCCTCTGTTATGGGCTGAATTGTGTCCCCCCCAGAATCCGTATGTTGAAGTCTTAGCCCTCAGTCCCTGAGAATATGACTGTTTTTGGAGATGGGGCCTTCAAAGAGGGGAGATGAAATGATTAGGGTGGGTCCCAATCCTATATGAATGATGTCCGTAGACAGAGAAAGAGATTAGGACTCAGACAACACAGACAGAGATGAAACACTGCCTGAACATGGAGAAGAAGGCCTTCGATAAGCCAAGGAGGAAAGCCTCAGAAGAAACCAGCCCTGCCCACACCTTGACCTTGGACTTCTGGCCTCCAGAACCCTGAGAGAATGAATTTCTCATGCTGAGGCCACACAGTCTGTGGGGCTCCATTCTGGCAGCCCTGGTGGACAAATACAGTGTGTTCAGCTGGCTTTGTGCTACAATAGTCGCTAACAGTTGGGTAATTGTGACGGGGACTATATGCAGAGCAAGGCGGAAAATATTCGCGAGCTGGCCCTTTATAAAAATTGTTTGCTGACCCATGTTGCAGACAATAGCTTCAAGGTCACATAGCTGGTACATTCCAGAGGCAGGATTTGAACCCAACGTGGCCCCGGGGAAGCCCGTGCCTCCTGGAGCTGCCACCTCTTCTCAGCCAGGAAGGCAAACGCTGAAAGGGTGAAGTCAGCGTGGTCCTTTCTTTTCGTCAGTTCATGCTCTGTCCTACGGGCAGCTGTTGTGTGGAAATGCTGAGTCATAAATAATTCTTACATTAATGCCAAGGCAGCCGGAAGGGAAATGTCAGTAGGAAATGGTATTTCAAATAAGTGCAAATTTCATAATTCAACCCATCTTTTAACACTATTTTTCATTCAGCGGTTTTCCCTTAACTTGAGTTGTGGTGAAATGTTAAATGTGGAAGAAACATGCCTTCATTTGGACATTTGGCCCAGATACATTCATGATATAAACATGAAGGCATTCTCCTGCCCTTTTAAATGGGCCACATGGACCAGAGCAAAGAGAGGGACAATCGGTCCTATTTATAAAACCTGATCCTTGGATCCTTAAATCACCCAATACAATCACAGTACTGTGACATCCTCTGTTGCAGCTTGTACTTGAAAGCCTCCAGGAAGCTTCGATTCCTTCTAAACAGAAGGGCTCATTAGTAGAATGTTATCCTTTCAGGAACAGATCACACAAATCTGCCCTTGCCATCAGCTTCATTCCCAGGAAAGCCCTTCCCAGGCAGTGTCCAGAGAAACAAGGGGTGAATAGGTGTCAGTGGCCACAGGGCCAGGCCGGTGGGTTAAAGAGAGAAGCCAGTCAGGTGAAGAAGGCTCCCCCATCCCCGCCCCCACCCCCAGCACATTGTGGCCACCAGGAAACAGGCCAGCTGTTCCCAGATCTGCTTTTTCACCAGAAGCCGGAAATCCAGATTTGATCTGAAATTTCTCAATTTCTAGATCTTGGCAATGAATGAAAATTTAAAAAAAAAACCTATGCCAGACATTTTTTTGTCTGTGGGCGGGATCCAGCCTGGGCCCCCAGTTCATGACTCCTGCCCTGGTCAGCCCGTATTGCAAAAGTGAAGGTCGAAATTGGCCTGAACTCATTTGTGTTCATGTTTATGAATTTCCAAACCTTGCTTCAGCAAAGGTCTGCACGTGTGTATTTTGGTGGCTGTATCGGACCCACCCGGTCTTGTGACCAATGTCTCTCTTCCCTATATTTCTGGATACTGCAATTCGTGCGGATCTCTGAGCCACTGCTGTTGGAAATGTCAGCTTCTGAACTGTGTGTTCCCAGGCCAGGAGTCGGGCTAAGCGAGGCCAACAGGAAGGATGGGACTGGATTCTTCTGTCACCCTAACAATGTTTTCTAAACCTGGAGTGAGGCTTCCTGACTCGATCTCTGCCTCTCTTCATCTGAGAGTTGCCAAGAAACAGGAGAGGGGATCCTAAAAATACAAGTTTTGTCGTCTCTCTGTTCTTTCTCCCCAAAGCTTTTCTCCACTAAACGCCTCTACGCAACTCCTGAATCTCCATTTGTTTTTCTCGTCTGTTCGTTTATTCATTCACTCAGTAAACATTTATTAAGCAAGTGATATGTGCCAGGCACTATGTTACATGCCAGGAAAGTCAAGATAAGTCAGACTCGGCCCCTGCCACCGAAAGGTTTATGGTGACACGGGTTCTTGGGTGATCCAGGACTGAGGCTCGAGTTTGTCTTGTGACCACAACTCCTACCTACATAACCCCTCTCCCTCCCCACCCCCTCCCAGAGATGGTGAATTTGGCTTGGGAAGGTGGAAGTGGACAATAGATGCCAAAATTGAAAGGGAAACCTGAGCTTCCTTAGGAGAATAATTTATCATCATGGTAGATGCCTTTAAACCAAATGATTTGGCAAAGGCATTATTATACTTTTTTTAAAATTTTTCTTAATAGATTTTATTTTTCAGAGCAGTTTTATATATATTCACAGCAAAAGTGAGCAGAAGGTACAGAGATTTCCCATATATCGCTATCTACAAACACACAGCTAACAACACCCCCGACACCAGAGTTGTTCATTTGCTACAACCCATGAACCTCCATCGATACATTCTCCCCCGAGTCCATAGTTGATATTAGAGGTCTCTCTTGGTGTTGTACATTCTGTGGCTTTTGATAAACACATGGCCACACAGATCTCCCATTATGGTGTCACACAGAACAGCTTCGGTGCCCTGAACATTCTCGGTGCTCTCCCGATTGGCATTATTTTCGAAACTTTGAAATGCCTAAGAAGGGGCTCAGTAAAATGTCTGTTACCCAAGGGAAGGGTGATTGGGTCAAGTTTAGGAAGTGAGTCGGTTGTTTCCTATCAGAGTTCAGGGGGTAAGTTCCAGTTTCTCCTGCAGGAATATGAGAGATTCACTCGAAATAAGTTAAAATCGTTGAATAGCATCAGGCAGTTAACTGACTAAACAGCAGCAAGGCCATCACGAAGCCACTATCCCCCTTTTTTCCCCTCCTGTCACATTTACTGTCCTGAGCACGGGAACCCTCGGTGATTAACACATCGAGAACACCACTTCTTTGTTCAAGAAAGATAATCCTAACTGTTAATTTGATTGGAAATTCCTTATTGCAGTGAGGAACAGCTATATTTGCTAAGCAGATTTACCAGAAAAGGAAGGCATCTTCAGTCCAGACTCTACCGGGCTTATATTTTTGGAAACCTTAATGAACAAAACTCAATAAGACATTTGCAAAACTGCTTTGATATTAAATGGTTGGATTCATGTCCTTAACTGTTTATAGCTGCATCAATTTTTATTTTATTATCAGAATAAGTGTCTGTAGATTCATAGTTTAAATGGTTCTAGAATTGAAGTAGATAGGGGAAATTGAGGTAGTAAATGCTGCATTAACAATTCCTGTGACCATAGTTAACAGACACATGAAAAGATGCTCAACATCCCTCATCATCAAGGAAATAAAATAAAAACCACAATGGGATACCACCGCACGCCTGTCAGAATGGCTAAAACTCAGGAAACAATAGATGTTGGGGAGGAAATGGAGAAGGGAACAGTTTTGCACTGTTGGTGGGAATGCAAACTGGTGCAGCCACTCTGGAAAACAGCATGGAGCTTCCTCAGAAAATTAAAACTAGAGCTTCTCTATAACCCAGCAATTGCACCACTAGGTATTTATCCAAAGGATACAAAAATGCTGTTTCGAAGGGGTGCATGCACCCCAGTGTTTATAGCAGCGCTATTGACAATAGCCAAAGTATGGAAAGAGCCCAAATGTCCATCAACTGATGAATGGATAAAGAAGGTGTGGTATATACGTCCAAAGGAATATTACCCAGTGATCAAAAAGAATGAAATCATGCTGTTTGCAACAACATGGATAGAACTAGAGCATATTATGCTAAGCGAAACAAGTCAGTCAAAGACAAATATCATATGATTTCACTCATACATGCAATCTAAGAAACTCAACATGAACATGGGAGAAAGGAAAGAAAAATAAGATAAAAACAGAGAGGGAGGCAAACCACAAGAGGCTCTTAAGTACAGAGAACAAACTAAGGGTTGCTGGAGGGGTGTGGGTGGGGAGGGGGAGGGGCTAGATGGGGATGGGCCTTAAAGAAGGCACTTGGAATGGGCACTGGGTGTTACACGGAAGGGATGAATCACTGGGTTGGACTTCTGAAACTAAGACTACGCTCTATGTTAACTGGAATTTAAATAAATAAATTTTTTAAAAAACCTCACAATTACTGTGACCTAATTTATACCTGGGCAGTCAGTGAGCTATCTTCTCTCGGCCCCAAACCTAGCCATCCACACCCTGCTCTGTGATTCTGGGGCTGGACCCCAGTTTTGCTCTGGAGTCGGTTCCCTGGAAGGCTCTGCCCCCAAGACGCTGAAGGAGACTGCAGGGCTGGCAGAGGGAGGACTTGCTCCTTTACCGCTTCCTGCTCCTCTGAGCAGAGTCCTGGCAACGCTCCTCCCCTCTGACAGCAGCTTCCGAATTCAGTCCGAAGTACTTCCACCGCCCAGAGAGCTGGTCTCATCACATTCCTTCAGGAAGCCATCTTTGGTCCTGGTCTGAGTTTCAGCTGGAGGGGAAGGGGGTTTCCTCCAACATCCCAGAGTGAAGAGTTGCAACCTCTTCTCTTTCCTTCCAAGCCCTGGGGTTGATGGCTGCTTCCTCCAGTTACCGCTTCCATGACAGTTGATGGCTATCTCTCTCTATGCCATTTCTGTTATCTAGTCAACAACCCTGCGCTGAGTCAACAATTAAGTTCTCTCTGTTCAAATGTCTCCTGATTGGACCCTGACTGACATCCACCTAAAGTTTGCTGTGTGCTTGTGTTCATTCAACTAGCACGTAGTGAGTTCGCTGTGCCCCGGGTACTGTGTTAGGTGCTGGGGGATTCCGTGAGGACCAGGTCAGACAAGCTCCCTGCACTCATGGCAGGGGGGCGGTGGGGGGCGAGAAACAGACACTGCCAGGCTGACGGCTGTGCTCCGAACCCCCAGCTCCCACCACGCGACACCCACAATGATCCAGCCCCTTGGTGTTTGTTTTTACCCCTGTGCTTGTCTCTCCTAGTTATGTTTTCGATTATTCAGTGAGATAGTTTATAACTCAACGACACATAGTGCTCAAAGGATGAGCTTTCTTTTTATAAAAACTAAATTATGGCGGGGCACCTGGGTGGCTCTGTCAGTTAAGCTTCTGACTTCAGCTCAGGTCAGTGGGTTTCAGTTCAGTTCAGTTTAGTTTGTGGGTTCGAGCCCCATGTCGGGCTCTGTTATGACAGCTCGGAGCCTGGAGCCTACTTCAGATTCTGTGTCTCCCTCTCTCTCTGCCTCTCAGGCTCTGTCTCTCTCCTTCAAAACTAAATGAATGTTAAAAAAAATTAAAAATAACAACAAATAAATTATGTGAAGGTTACTATCAACAGTGATGCAAGTGGATAGATATTACATGCCTAAGAAGGGCATCTTATCTCTGTGTGTCCTTTCTCCAAATCCACAAATCCAGTCTCCTGAAAAAAACATCAGATATTGGGAGACATTCTACTGATACCTGGCCGGTACGTCTCAAGACTGTCAAGGTCATGAAAAGCACGAAAAGACTGAGAAACATTCAAAGACCAGAGGAATCTAGGAGATGTGACAACAAATGCATTGTGGCATGGGAGTTCAACCCTGCCTGGGACAGAAAGAGACAATGGACAAGATGGCAAAATCCCAATAAAGCCCGGACTTATTATTAGTTACCAATAATATATCATGGCCGGTTCCTTAGCTTTGACAAATGTAGACGTTAATGACCTGGGAGAAGTGGGACCAGAGGTACTCAGGAACCATCTGTGCTATCTTTGCAACTTACTTGCAAATCTAAAATTACTCCAAAACAAAATGTCTGTTTAAAAAAAACAACAACAACTAAATTACATGCTTTGGAAGATTTGATAATTGTGGGTTGCTTTCAAACAATGCTGTTAAATTAGACGTGGGTAAGACCTAATTGTAAAAGATAAGGAAAATATTTTAAAGCTTGCTTTCCAAGTTCCTTTATGTTCATGCTCTGCTTTAAAGAAATGGAAGCCAAAAATAAGAGATGAGCCTATGATGCTGAAGCTGAATCAACAAACTCCTATTCAGGATGATGACCTTGTCTCTAGGTTAAAACTCAGGCAAATGGGAGGCTCCCAGGTGGCTCAGTCAGTTGAGTGTCTCACTTTGGCTCAGGTCATAATCTCATGGTTTGTGAGTTCGAGCCCTGTGTCGGGCGGGCTCTGTGCTGACAGCTCAGAGCCTGGAGCCTGCTTTGGATTCTGTGTCTTCCTCTTTCTCTGCCCCTCCCCTGCTCATGCTCTGTCTCTCAAAAATAAGAAAATGTTAAAAAAATTTTTTTAACTTAGGCAACGAACATGAATTTACTTATATTTTCATGAAAATATGTAACATACATATATCTCATTTTTTATGACCCCCCCAATTTTTGTGCCTACCAACTACTGGTCTCAATTGCATTAAAGAAGACTGCTTCTACTAAAAACTAAAACAAAATAATTGCAGGGTGTAGGTCTCAAAAAACTAGGCATGGTGTAATGAAGAGTGACCAGGCAAGGATGGGCGTCTTTCTTAGGGAGGTCAGAGAAACTCTCTGAGGAAGTGACATTTGAGCTGAGGTCAGAATATGGCTTAGGGAACTTGGGTTGTTGGAATTCAGTGATGGAGAAAGGCACACAAATAAATAAATGCAGCAGTGTCTTGAGGTGGATGCGCTGACATAGAACAGTGGGGACAAGGGGGGGGCTCCTTCCTAACTGGGGGTGTCAGAAAAGGCTTCATGGGAGGTACTGCCACACAGCAGTACTTTGAAACGAAGGCATTTCCCAGGTAGATGTAGGAGGGTGCAGGGCGGCTTTAAGTAGTGTGGGCAATATTAGTAAAGTACAAGGGTGTGAAACAGCCTGTCGTATTTGGGAAACAGGGAGGAACAAGGTCAGATTTATGTTTTATTTTATTTTATTTTTTTGAGAGAGAACAAGAGTGAGGGAAAGGGAAAGGGAGAGAGAATCTTAAGCAGGTTCATGCCCAGCAGAGCCTGACCCAGGGGTCAGTCTTAGAACCGTGAAATCATAATGAGCAATCGAGAGTCAGATGCTCAACAGACTGAGCCACACAGACACTCCAGATTGATATTTTATTTATCTATCTATTTATTTATTTAAGTTTATTTACTTTTGAGAGAAAGAGAGAGAGACAGAGCATGAGCAGGGGAGGGGCAGAGAGAGAGGGAGAGACAGAATCTGAAGCAGGCTCCAGGCTCTGAGCTGTCAGCACAGAGCCCAACATGGGGCTTGAACTCATGAACCATGAGATCATGACATGAGCCATTGTCGGATGCTCAACTGGCTGAACCACCCAGGTGCCCCCAGATTTATATTTTAAAAAGAATTTAGAGGCAACTGGGTGGTTCCTGGTGCCTGTTTGTGCTCTGTCTGTCTCTCTCTGTGTCTCAAAAATAAATAAAACATTACCTTTTAAAAAAAAAAAAAGAGGGTTTAGCAGCAACTGCACTTTGCTACTTCAAGTGTGGTCCCAGGTCCAACAAGCATCAATACTGCCAGAGAGTTTGTTAGAAATGCAGAATCTTAAGACCTTTCCAGACCTACTGAATGGACATCTATCTTCATTTTAATAAGAATCCCAGATGATTCAGATACAACATTATAGTTTAAGAAGCATCATCTAGAAGATGCAATGGAGGGATGTGTTCAGAAGTTAAGAGACAATTTGAAGAAATTTTAATAATCTGGCCAAGAGATGAAGATGTCCAGTGCTGAAGCACTAACACTAAGGAAGGAGAAGAACAGATTGTTTTACAGGTTTGGGGGATGGAATTATAGGACTCGAAAACTGATGTAGCTGGCATGAGGAAGTGGGGAGCTCACATGACCTTCACAGAGGGTGGCATTCCAAAGTCAGGGGCGATCCCATTATATGTACACACAGCCATTACTAAAAATTAAATTATACACATTGATAATGAAATAAAAACATACTAAATATAAAGGTAATAAATTTTCAAAAATCATCACTCTCTGTTTTACTACGTCTTACTATTATCTAAGCTCTGAGGTTACTTGTGTTTACTCTGTGTGTTTGATGGAAATGCTACATAATGATGTAGTGCTTCTCTTCCTCACTTCAGGGTCGATGATGCCACACTAATCCCTTGAAACCTGCCATGTTGGGAACATTTTACACTATGGAAATGGGAAAAAGCTACAAATCAGGATTTAACCTTGATACTTTGTTGATTGTCTACATTAGGAACAAAACTAGATCAGAAAACTTTTACTATAAAGGGCCGACAGTAAATATTTCAAGCATTCTGGGCCATACAGTTCCCATCCAAGCCTTCAGCTCTGCCATCAGAGTGGGAAAACAGCTATGGACAATACATGAATGAATGGGCTTGTGTAGGACTTTATTGACAAAAACAGGAAGCCTCCTGATATTTTGTTTCTGCTTTTGCTTTTTGCCCCCAGCCATAGTTTGCCAACTCCTGGTCTAGACTTAAGAAAGTGGTGGAGAAATTCTTAATAACGTAAGGTAAACAGGAAAGAGTTTCATGTCTGTAGCCATTACTTTGGGAGTAGCATACAATCTTGAACCTTCTGATTCAGCTGAGAAGTCATCCACATCATTGGTGAATGCGTGAAATTCCAAGATATGTCTTCCTTGCTTCGTATCAACTGTTATAAATAAAAATAATCATATTACCAACATCCATTGTTGGAGCCACGCTTTTCCATCTGTTCCACCATATGATGGCTATGCTTACGAGAGGTCAGTAAAAACCAACAGAAGCACTGGGTAAGAATTTACAATAAAGATTATTATATGTTTTATTGTATTTGTACACTTTGTGTCATGCATTCTTTATAGAAGTAAAAGCCCTAATGCACGCATGTGCATGAAGGTTCCCTTTTTGTTTCCTGGAGAGCTGGTTGCTACGCATCTATCGGCACACCATTGCTCAGGTTCTGATTTCGGTGACAATGTTGTGGGGTTATGGGATACATAAGAGCAGTTTTGCAAAGTAAATGGAGTCCTGTTTTCGACATATTCCCCATTGTAATATGCTACTTTCAAAAGGTTAGAGCAGAGCCCACTTAGGGCCCAACCCCACATTCCATGAACAACCCTAATTTCTCACCAAATCTTGAGTGGAATCAAGGCATTTTCTAAAGCCATTGAGTATCTGCTCACATCCCCGTCCCCTACTGATATATATGGGGACACTATGCAGGCTGTTTACTTTCAACCCTGAAGATGTCGCCTCTCCCATAGAGCACATGAAGACAAGACGCTGATCCAACTCATTTCTCTCTTTTTCTTTTTGTTTAAAAAACACCAAACTCTTAACAAAATTTACCTTCTTAACCATTTTAAGTATATAGTTCACTAATGTTAGGTATGCTTGCATTGTCATGCAACAGATCTTCAGAACTTTTCATCTTGCAAAACTGAAACTCTATATCCATTAAATAACTGATTGAACTTTTAAAAATAGAATTAAAAATTTATTATAATTCATAGACTTAGACTCAAAGGTAATTCCTGGAAACAGACTCAGAGATATAATGAGGCCCAATATTCACACACACAAAATATATATATTTTTAATATATATATTTTATATATGTGTATATATTTATTTTATAATATAAACATATATAGTGTATATAACATATATATTATGTTATAGTATATATATATGGAGTATATATAACATATATATTATGTATATATGTATATATATGTTATATATACATAGTATATATAACACATATATTATGTATATATGTATATATATGTTATATATACATAGTATATATGTATATATAATATATAGTGTATAAAGTATATATATTTATTTATATATTCTATATACGTAGTTTATATATTTTATCATCTATACCTACCTGTTCAAGCACTGTTTAACTAAGTCCTGGCTTTCTTTCTTAAGTTACTTCACTTTTAGGGCAAAAGAGCTTGGGTCCTAATCAAAGATTCTCACCAATACATAAGGTACTCTTGCTACTAATGTTCTGTAACTCTCTGTTGACTGACTTTTCTTTTTAAGTTTTGTTTATTTCGAGAGGGAGAGAGAGAGCACGAGTGGGCGAATGGCACAGAAAGAGGGAGAGAGAGAGAATCCCAAGCAGGCATCATGATGATAACATAGAGCCTGACTTGGGCCTTGAACCCAGGAACTGTGAGCACATGACCTGAGCTGAAATCAAAAGTGAGACCCTTAACTGACTGAGCCACCCAGGTGCTCTGGCTGACCTTGTTTTGTAGTGTAACTGTTAGCTGGTATCTATGAACTTACTTTGTAACTGTATTTTTACTTTTGACATAAGACAGTATCTAATTTTATTTTGAGCACCTAATTTACGGCAGATACTGGGCTAAGTCTCTTCACTGTAACATTTCATTTAATCCTCACAACAAGCTAAAGAAATAGGTACTAGTTTGTTCACTACTTTACAATAAGGAGACAAAAACATAGAATGCTTACTGACAAGGGTCACGTGACCAGCAAGGGTCTGGGGCAAACTTGGACCAAATTTGGAGTTTGAGATCTTCATCACGAAAACACAGATTGTCTTTTCTGTACTCCCAGATCCGATTTCCAGATAGAAGCACCAGCGTTGACTTTCAACTTGAGGTTTAGCAATCTAGGGATTGCTGGTCCCAGGAGAGAATAGGGATCATTTCTTCCCCTTTATCACTGCCCCATTCAGCCCCACAACCATTTCCTAAGACAGGGACCCAAACAAGTTGCTCAATCCTTTCCCTTTGTCCCTCCCGCATGGTGTTCCCAGGGTGGTTGCACCCCTGAGCCCTGCACCCTGAGGTAGACTTCTTTCTGTCCTGCCAATGAAGCTGGGGGGCGGGGGGGCAGGATATTGAAATGACTGGCTCAGAAATTATTCTGGGCTCTTTTCTGGGAAAATGAAGCCTGCTTCCGGGTTTCCCAAAGGGTGTTTTGCAGAACAAGAAGAGTTTATGTGGAAAAAAAGTGTTCTGAGTCATTTATGTGGAATGCTACAAGTTACAGTTAATCGTAAAGTTAAATGTATTTTAATGAATGCAGAACATCTTAGGACCTTGAATGGGCCCGGGTAGATTGTGACCCTCTCAGGATGGGTAGAACATCAGTCTCAGAATCTCTTTTCCTACGCATATCTATCGCTCACGACTATTGCTCTTGGGAAGACACCTGATAAACAGTTCCCAAGGATGATCCCCAAACGGGATGAAATATAGCTTCTTTCATAAGTCTGATGCATTTCTCTTCTTTAAGGCAAGAGTGTTTATTCTAATATTTTAGTCCAGGTACAGCACAGTAGGGAAGGGAGAAAGATCTCTTGCTCTGTCTTCTTAGTTTCTCCAGCTGGGGTTCTGTAAATCTGGCTAAAGACAGATGAACAAGAGAAAATAAACAGAAGTTGATTAACCTGTGCATCATGCGCAGGGAGTACATGGTAGTACTTGGGAACAAGTAACCCAAAGGGGCTTCTATACCATTGTAGGACAAAGGAAGAGGGGTCTTCTCCCCTTCTGGGAGGGGAGAAAAGTTATGGCAAGGCAGTAAGGAAAAGTATGGTCAACAAGGATTGTTTAGTAACATTTATTATGGTGCCTTTCCACTGATAGTTCTTAAGGTTAGCACAAATTTCCTTCATGAAAGGGAAACTTGTGCCTTGTTTTTAAAGCTTTTCCTTCTTCTTCTGGTTCTCAACATGATTCATATGCCAAAGAGGCAATGTTTTAGGGTGGCAGATCCTGGTGCCTTCCCGCATTTTCCAGCTTCCAATCCTAGGCGAACTTTAAACCAGTCATTTTTGCCATAAAGTAAAGTTGGGCGAGGTTCTAAACTGAAGCTTAAACTGGTCTCATACACAGTCGGGAATGTCAAATCCAGAATCTGTAATCTGTTCAGTTGTAAATGATGATAAAGGAATCTACAAGTTCGTTCACACAGATGTTATTACTACCTGTGAAATAGAGTTATTCATTTACTCAGAAATCCCTAGGTACTTAAGCAAACAGAAAGTATTTCTATCTATTAGCTGTACCTGTACCCTGTTACCGTGTGCACTCCATGCTGGGGAGAGTTTTATGGATAGTCCCAGGAATTCGTTGGGGACCCGGGAAGGAAACATTTCCTATCTCCCAGTAAGCCAAAACCACAATGGAAACAATGTAAATGTTTCCTCTTATCCAAAGAATGTCCCCTGTTGCACTGTAGAAAGTAAATATGACAATATTGTTAGTTTGGGAAGCACGAGGGAGAAAAATGACAAAAAAAAAAAAAATGAGGGGGGTAGAAAAGTCTCTGCTGCGTACCCAAAATCCTGAGATTCAGAATCATGGGATATCAGATTACTCTGGGTATAAGACTGTAACTCTTCATCTTGTAGATAGGGAAACTGAGCCATGGAGAAGAAGCGTGTACAAGGACGCCTGGTTATTTTGTTAGAACCAGAAGGAAGGAAAGCTGGCACATTTCCAGCTTACTTTTCTGTTAAGCTCTGGCCGCTGGAGGCAGCCGGCATCCACATCCTGCTTGTTAATGTGGGTCAGGTCCAAATCCACGTGCCAATCAGAAATGCTTCTACCTGTACTAACAGCTTTTCACTCCTGAGGTTTGCGAGCCAATTTCTATGGTACATGCTGACCCTGGCGGCTCACCTTTCTTCAAGCCTTTGGTAGTGCGATGTAAAGGCATCAGAATCTCTTCACAACAGGGGACAGTCCATTTTGCAATCCCTTTCCTAAGTTGAGTTAATAGCTGAGCTCCTGTGGGATACAGAACAACAGAAATCCTATTATTTAGTGATCAGAAATGGCCCTAGTCCTAGTTTTTCATTCCCTTTGAAGGAGCCAACATGCTTTTCCTCTTTTTTCTCTTTTCATTTTTATATATATACACGTACAAGATTTAGGAATTGTTTTATGTTGGAGATATCTTTTATTGGCAAAAGGGGCTTGTTTTTTAGGTAAAAAATATTTGCAGCTGTTTAAAAAGCAAGCAAGATTTGAATGGAAATGTATGTGCCTATTTGCAAACTACTTAAAATAGATGAGATAAAAAGACATAACTTGTAACAACTTAGTAGCTATTGGATTTCATGTATCAGGTTAGGCAATCCATCAATCCATCAATCAACATAAAATTATACACATAAAAACCGGAAAGGTTATCTGAGTAATAATAAGTCACAAAAATTATCATACAATACCAAAATGAACAGAATTTTGTTTTGTTTTCAAAGTTTTTTTTTTTTGAGAGAAAGAGAGAAAGCAGGAGAGGGGCAGAAGGAGAGGGAGAGAGAGAGTCTCTGGCAGACTCCGCACTGATAGCACAGACCCCAAAGTAGGGCTCGAACTCATGAACCGTAGTATCATGACCTAAGCCAAAATCAAGAGTCAGACGCTCAATTGACTGAGCCTCCCAGGTGCTCCCACAATGAACAACATTTTGAAAAAAAAAAAATCAGCTCTGTTGAATGAGGTATGGTTGCAAACAATGAAGTTCATGCATTTAAGTTTGATGGCCTTTGACAAATACATATATTTGTGTAATCGTTGTAACCATGATGACAGTTAAGATAATGAAATATTTTCAGCCTGTCGGTTCTCTCATATCCATCTAAGGGTAAGATACAATGATCTTTCTTTTTAATATATTTTTTATTGTTTATTTATTTTTGGGAGAGAGAGATAGAGTGCAAGCAGGGGAGGGACAGAGAGAGGAAGACACAGAATCCAAAGCAGGCTCCAGGCTCTGAGCTGTCAGCATAGAGCCTGACACGGGGCTCAAACCCATGAACCATGAGATCATGACCTGAGCCAAAGTTGGATGCTTAACTGACTGAGCCTCCCATGCTCCCTTGGCGATCTTTTATCCCCTAATTATTTATTTATATTTCCTAAAAACATGAATTCTCTTGCATCACCATGGGACAATAATCAAAATCAGGAAATTAGCACTAAAACAATGTTATTATCTTATCTGTAGACTTTATTAATGTTGTCAATCGTCCCCATAATGTCTAATTTTATAGCAAAATAATGCAAAATTTAAATCTAGTCATCCCTTTTTTGTGCGGTGGGGGGCAGGGAGATGGTGAGAGAGAGAATCTTAAGCAAGTTCCATTCTCAGCATGGAACCCAAAGGGGTGTCTTGATCTCAGGACTGTGAGATCATGACCCGAGCTGATGCCTAAGCGACTGAGCCACCCAGGTGTCCCTGCATCCAGTCACCTTGTCTCTTCAGTCTCCTATGATCTGAGACATTTCCCCAAGCCTTTCTTTCTCATGACATTGGTACTTTTGAAGAGCACAGGTCAGTTATTTTGCAGACTGTTCCTTCACTCAGGTTGTCTGACATTTCCTTGTGACGAGATTCAGGTTACGCAGACGGGGCTGGACCGTAAGAGTGATGCCAGGTTCTCCGACTATCCTGGCAGGAGCATATGCTGTTGATTCATCGCAATGTTGCAATGTTAATTTGGGTCATTTGGTTAAGGTGGTGTCTGCCACATTTGTCCACTGTAAAGTTACTGGTTTGTCCTTCATAATTAAAAAGAGTTTGAGGAGGAATATTCCCTGATATCCATCGTATGATTCAGTACCATGTCCTCATGAACAGTCTTCTCTGAAAACAGTATAATCTCAATTGGGCAGAGTCAAAGGAATGGAAGTTGTTCTTTGCTAAAGTGTCGATTGCTCCCTACACCCTGGGGGAAGGAGAGGATTTAAACAGTGTTTGAAAGTTGGTATCAGGAATTTATCTTTCCAAAAAAATATTTTAGGGTCTACCTGAGGTTCTAAGGACTGGTCTTCAACCCTGGGATCTACTGTAGTTGGCCATTAGCACTGAGGTTTTGATACCGCAGTCTTCAAGGGTTAAGTCGACATCAACTTTGTGCTTAGAAAGTCAGGAAAGCTTAGGGGGCCTGGGTGGCTCAGTCGGTTAAGTGTCCGACTTGAGCTCAGGTCATGATCTCGCGGTTTGTGGGTTCGAGCCCCGTGTCGGGCTCTGTGCTGACAGCTCAGAGCCTGGAGCCTGCTTCAGATTCTGTATCTCCCTCTCTCTCTGACCCTCCGCTGTTCATGCTGTCTCTCTCTTTCAGAAATAAATAAAACATTAAAAAATAATAACAATAAAAGAAAGTCAGGAAAGCTTATATCTTTTAGTAAGAATTTCAACAAGAATTGTTAATGTGCTGAAAAAAAAATTCCATTTCCTATTTAAACTTGAATAAAACTTTCTGATCAATCAATATTCTCTGGAAACTCTATAAGAATCTCTGTTCCATCTTTGACAAACATATTCCTAATACCTAGTGTTTGTTCCACATTTGATTCTTATGCTTTTCCACATATATGTGAAACTGTATTAATGGGCCACTAGATTTTCACCACAATAATTTCCCTTGTCATTTAACCTTCTGGGTTAACTGTTTTTAAATGACAATTCCTGGCATCAAATCATGTGGTAATTAATGGGCAGGAATGAAGTTCATTCTTTAAAATCATCTTCTACAATATTTATTTTGTTGTTTCTTTAGAAGTGTGGGAAAATGTGCTACACATATTTCTCAAAGCTGGGCTGTTACCACTTTAACAAACAACAAAACGTCCAGATTCTAAATGCTTACTCATCGCCCAGGAAAGCTTTTACAGCTTTACATTAACAGAAGTGCTGGCTCCCCCCAGTTTCAGATGTCTTCATTTTATGTTTTGTTAAATAAGAAGATTTACAGGAGGATATACATCTGAGCATTAAGTATGACTGAGAGTCTATAGCTTCCTGTTCATTTACACCCACTGACAGATTAGGAGAAGGAGAGAAAAATTTTTTTCTCTAACAAAATCAGATGTGGAGAACAGAGAAGCAGCAGTGAATGGGGGAGGGTGGGGAGAGTCCGGATGCTTATTTGGTATTCTCTCCCTTTGTGCCCTTCCCTGACTCCCACATTGACTATGAACTGCTCTCTCATTGGCGCTTCCCCACGGCCTTGACCAACCCACCCATTGTCCTATGGCTGTGCTTAGCCTCCACTACACGGAGGACTCTAATTCTTATTTGTGTCTAGGACACCTAGATAGGCTCCTGAGACATGTCAGGCAGTTGAATGGACAACTAAATGCTTCAGAGGTTTGATTAATATCATATAATATTTGATAGGCAGAAAGAGACTTAAAATAATTTAGTGCAATCCAACTTTTAATGGAAGAGGAAAGCGACTCCATATATTTAAATGAATTGCCAACGTCACCAACTATTTAGATGATAAAACAGGATTAGGACTCATCTGGTACTTTTTCTCTCCCTTTTTCTTTTTTTTAAAGTTTGGTTTTATTTATTTTGAGAGAGAGATAGAGATCAAGTGGGGGAAAGGTACGGACAGATGGAGACAGACTCCATACTGTCAGTGCAGAGCCCAGCGCAGGGCTCCAGCTCACGATCTCATCTGAGATCATGACCTGAGCCAAAATCAAGAGTCAGACATTTAACAGACTGAGCCACCCAAGTGCCCCAACATCTAGTATTTTTTCCAAAGCAATATGTATGAGTAAATTTAGGTCTTTCAGGACTAGACAAAAAAAAATTAGAGAGAGTGTAGAGAATCACCCTCCCCCCAACCCCCACTCCCGTGTTCTTTACCTAGTGTTGATATAGCTGAGGTCCCTGGAAAAATTCACCTTTTGGGAATAACAGCCTTGAAGGTGACAGACAACCTCTGTCAACCTTCGTGTCCAAGCAGTGTTCCCCAGGGAGTCATCTGGAACTTCCTCCATCTGAATGACATTTTCCATTTTAGAATCTAGTGCATAGATGACTCTCTGGTCATATTATTTCTGAATTCTTGTTCTCAATAATGTCTCCACTTGGAATGTGCTCTACCTACTGAGAATTTTCCAAGACATGGATAGATCAGACAATGTTTAAATGTTGAGTAAACAAGAAAGTTGCAGAAGGATTGAGTATAGTCTATGACAACACTCATGTAACTTTTTTCTCTACTTTTTAGTTACGTACAATAAAATGTATGCTTTTGGGTATACAGTTCTGTGGGTCTTGAAAAATTCATACAGTTATGTCATTTTCACCACAATCAAGACACATGAGAATTTCATCTCCCTGTCCCCCCTAAGTTTGCTTCTGCTACCTCTTGGTAGTCAAATCTCACCCTATCCTCCCAGGTCCCTCCATGCCCTGGCATCCACTGATCTGTCAGCTGTCACTATAGCTTTCTCCAGAACATACTCTCAGTGGAATCATAGAGAATGTAACCTGCTGAGACTGGGTTTCTTCACTCAACATAATGCCCTTGAGATGCACCCAGTTGCTGCATGTATCAAGTTATTTTTTTCATTATTAGATAGTATTCCACCGCATGGATAGAACTTGTTTTATTTATCCATTCCCAAGTTGAGAGGCATTTAGGCTGTCTTCAGCTTTTGACAAGTAAAGATGGGGTGAGACATTTGCACACGAGTTTTTGTGTGAACATAGATTTTCATTTCTCTCAGGCAACAGCACAGAAGTAGGCTTACTGGGCCGTACAGTAAGTATATATTTAACTTCATAGGAAACCGTTAACAGCAGTATCCCTGTCTGGGAGCTGCACCTCCTCGTCAGCACATGGCATTGTCAGGCTTTGTATTTTTTAGTCATTTTAATAGCTATAGTAATATTTCATTGTGGCTTAGTTAGATTGTTTTTCTAATTACTAACAATTTGAATCTTTTCAAGTGGTTATTTGCCCTTAGTATATCTTCTCTGGTGAACTATTTCCCCAGTGATTTTGCCCATTAAAAAAAAAAAAAGAACTGGATTGTTTGTTTCCTTACTGTTGAATTTTGAGAAGTCTTTATATAGTCTATGTAAAAATCCTTTGTCAGATGTGCAACTCGCAAATACTTTCTCCTTTTTCCTTTTTTTTTCTCTTAAAGTATCTTCTGCAGTGCAAAAACTTTTAACATTGATGTTTAACATTGATGAAGTCTAACTGATCAATTTTTTCTTCTGTGGATTATTAGTATTTGCATCGTACCTAAGAGCACTTTGACTAACGTATATTGTTCTCAAAAAAGTCTTCTAGCTTTATATGTTACATTTAGATCTATGATCCATTTTGGATTCATTTTTGTTATAAAATGTGATGTAAATTATTAAACCACAAAAATGCCACTCAACATAAAATAAATGTGAAGATCATGGAGTGGGAGAGAAGACCACAGAATTTGGTAGAATTTACAAAGAAGTGTTCAACATGAACCATACCACTTTATTTCCATAAAGTTAATGATTCTTGGAGTTATAGGTACATGTAATTTTCCCTATTTCCCTAGCCTAAGTACAATTATAAAACCTGGGCATTATATGTAAAACAAATGTAAGACTCTGGGGGGGTGTCTGGGTGGCTCATTTGGTTGAACATCTGACTCTTGGTTTTGGCTCAGATCATGATCTCTCTGTTCGTGAGCTCAAGCTCCACCTCAGGCTCACTGCTGTCAGCATAGAGCCGGCTTCAGATCCTCTGTCCTCTCTCTCTGCCCATCCCCTGCTCATGTTCTGTCTCTCAAAAGAGAGAAATCTTTTAAATCTTTAAAAAAGATTTCTAAAAATTAAAGCACAACACAACAAAAAATTAAGACTCTGAAAGTTTGGGGAGAAGAAGGCAGGCTGACTAGGAACTTCAGTTCTCCTGGAATGACATAGTGCTAAATCTCTGGGTTTTCTTTCTGTCCTATATATATTCCAGAGAAATCCACAATTATATCTGGAGATTTCAACACTCTGCTCAACAATTGACAGAACAACTTAACAGAAAATCAGCAATGAGAGAAGCCTGGGTGGCTCAGTTAGTTAAGCCTCCAACTCTTGATTTCACCTCAGGTCATGATCTCATGATTCATGAGATAGAGCTTTGAGTACAGCATGGAGTCTGCTTGGGATTCTCTTTCCCTCTCTTTCTGCCCCTCCCTTGCTTGAGTGTCCACTCTCTTTCTTTCTCTCTCTCAAAATAAAGAAATAAATATTGAACTGTTAAAAATTAAAAAAAGAAAATCAGCAATGGTATAGAATTCAACATTCATAGCCAACAGGATTTCACTGGTATTTATAGAACTCTTCACCTAATAACATCAGAATACACATTTTTTCCAAGTACCAATGGAACATATACCAAAATAGATCATCTCCTGGGCCATAAAGGAGAACTCAAAACATTCAAGAGAATTGAAATAATACAGTGTGTTTTCCAACCACAGTGGAATCAAACTAGAAATCAAACATGGAAAGAAAACATGAAAATCTCTGAATATTTGGAAACTAAACATGCTGTGAAATGTCTCAAAGGAAAAAAAAGTTACACTGGCCTTAATGAAAATAGAAATAATATAACATAAGAAAATTTGTCCTCATGAAGATTATGATTTTCTGTATAGAAATTCCCAAAGAAAAACCAATCAATCAGTCAGTCGATCAATCATTTCCTAGAACTAATAAGTGTATTGAACAAGGTCACAGGATACAAGATAAACTTACCACAATCAATTTCATTTCTATGTACTAACAATGAACATGTGGACACTGAGATTAAAAACACAATACCATTCACAATTGCTTTAAAAAAGGAATTACTCAGGTGTTAATCTAACAAACATGTATAGGACTTTGTGGAAAATCACACAATGCTGATGAAAGAAATCAGAGAAGATCTACTTCTTTGAGAGACACACTGTGTGCATGGATTGAAGACTCAACAGAATGATGATGTCAATTATCACCAAATTTACATTCAATTTTAACATAATTCCTATCAAAATCCCAGCAAGAACTTTTGTAGATTTAGAGAAGATTATATTAAGATGTATATGGAAATGGGGCATCTGGGTGGCTCAGTTGGTTAAGTGTCCGACTTCAGCTCAGGTCATGATCTCTTGGTTCATGGGTTCGAGCCCTGCATGGGGCTCTGTGCTGACAGCTCAGAGCCTGGAGCCTGCTTCAGATTCTGTGTCTCCCTCTCTCTCTCCCCGTCCCCTGCTCATGCTTCATCTCTGTCTCTCAAAAATAAATAAACATTAAAAAAAATTTATATGGAAAAGTAAAGGAACGGAAACAATTTTGAAAAAGGAAAATAATGTGGGAGCAAGTAGTCCACCTGATTTTAAAACTTATTGTACAGCTGCAGTAATCAAGATTTGTGTGGTGATGGTGGAAAGCTACACTTGTAGATCAATGGAACAGAATAAAGAACCCAGAGATAGGCACACACAAAATGCCCACGTTATGTCTGATAAGAGTGCAAAACAGTTCAGTGGAGGAAATATAGTGCTGGAGCACTGAGACATCCAGAGGCAAAAATATGAACCCCAACCTAAATCTGAAACCTTATAAAAAATTAACCCAAAATTGAGGTCATTGGGTGACTCAGTCAGTTGAGCATCTGACTCTTGATTTTGGCTTAGGTTGTGACCCTGGGGTTGCGGGATTGAACCCCACTTTGAGGGGTCCATGCTTCACGTTCAACATGGAGCCTGCTTGGGATTCTCTCTTTCTCTCCCTCCACTCCTCTCCTCTGCTTACACTTTCTCTCCTTCTCTAAAATAAAAAAGTAAAAAAAAAAAAATTTAACAGAGTGGATAGTGGATCTAGTTTAAAATGTAAAGCCAAAGAACTTTTTGAAGAAAACACAGGAAAAACTAAAGGATCTAGAGTTAGGCAAAGAGTGCTTAAACTTGACGAGAAAAACTCAGTCCCTAAAGAAAAAAATTAACAGATTGGACTTCGTAAAATGAAAAATTCTTTCTCTGCAAAAAAAAGAACTAGCATATAGTATATATAAAGAGCTCTCAAAACTCAACAGTAAACATAGAACACCCCAATTAAAGAAAAAGCAAATGACATAAAGGGACATTCCACAGAAGAGGATATACAGATGGCAAATAAGCATATAAAAAGATATTCAACAGCAGCAGTCATTGGTGCAGTGCAAATCAAAACCACAGGGAGATATCATTAAATACCTGCCTGGATAGCTAAACTACAAAGTAGTGACAACACAAGATGGTGGCAGGGACCAGAGTAACTTGATCACTCATCAAACTACTGGTGGAAATCTCATAGCGTACAGCCTTTCTGAAAAAGAGTTCAGCAGTTTCTTGAAAAATTAAACATGCAACTATCACAACCCAGTGATTGCACTCCTGGGCCTTCATCCCATAGAAATAAAGGCTTATGTTCACACAAAAACCTGTACATGAATATTTGGAGCAATAATAATAATGGTTATTAATAATAGTCCAGAACTGGAAACAATCCTGATGTCTATCAGTGGATAAATGAGCAATAGTCATGGAAGACTCTTTAGCAACCTCAAAAAAAAACAACTACTAGCACACAGAACAGTGTGGATGAATCTCCAGGGAGTTAATGAGAAAGCAAATCCCTAACGGTCACATAGGTATGGTTCCATTTACATAACATTCCGGACACGATGACAGTATGGAAATGGAGATCAGATTAGTGGTTTCCAGGTTTTAAGGAGAGGTCATAATGCGAAAGATGTTTTGTGTGATTATAACAGGGCACCATCAGGGATCTTTGGGATGATGGAAATGAATGTTCTGTGTCTTGACTATATCAATGTCAGTATCTTAGTTGTGATGTTGTAGTATAGCTTCGGAAGATGTTATCATTGGGTGAATCTGGGGAAAGGTTACATTTCTCATATTTCTCATAACTGCATGTGAATTTACAATGATCTCAAGATAAAAAGTTTAATTAGAAAAATGGATCTGAAGCAAAAATGGCAACATGTATTTATTAAAATAGTACATGAGTGCTTATTATATAATTTTCTGTGTGTTTTATGTCCAAAATTCCTTTGTTTGAAAAAAAAAGTACTTCAAGACTCAGGTCAAATGTCACCTCTACTCAAGGCTACTGTCAGTTAGAATTACGTTAATTGCTCTTTCTCCAAGGCTCTATGGGGACAGAATCAGAATGAGAGCATCTTATGTCTACCACTGGCTATTCGTCTTTCCTCACACCCCTTCTTAGCCCTGGATTTAGTCCAGGGCTTTGAATATAATTGTTATTCTTATTGATACTGTTATTATTATTCATTTAGTTGTGTTCTAGTCTTCTAAGTTAATAGGAAAGAAAAAAACCCCACATGGTTTGAGTCTTCGTTTGATAGAGAAAACAAAACAGGCCAAACAAATATAATAAAAGTTGTACAGAAATTCAAAGAAACCATAAGTTTCTCGTGTGAGGAAAGTACCCACAGTGCACTTTGTTTGTCACAGCTGCCGCTTTGCCCAAGAGGACAAGATATGGTCTGTGGAGTGGAAATTCTGTTTTTGCTCCTTTGCTGCTGGCTTCTCCGCCTTTGTGTTATTCCGAATGCTTTTGGTGTCAAGTAGCAGACGTTGAACTTAACCGCTTAAATGGCGAGTAGCTGCCTTGGCCCGCAGGAATGGGAAGCCGGACTGGTGTTGTGGCCGAGGTGGCTGCATCTACGACTATAGTTTTAGGTCCCCAGGCTCTGCCCTCCTTGTGGGCTGCCTTCACGGGTAGGTCAATGTCAAGACGTTCTGGGCCTCATGTCTCTCCTCAGACAGAGGAGACTTAAGGAAAGCTCTCTCCTCACCTGGGTTGCTCGCTGGCCCATTGCTGAACCAGATGCTGACAGCAGGGCTGGGATTCTGAACCGCCCATGCCAGGCGCTCGGCCGCTCTGATGACCTGACTGTTGTGCTGAGCAAAACTGAGATTCGGGAGTGGTGATGGAAGCTATTTCCCTATCAACCCTCACGCAGGTGGCATTTATGCCTCTCTCTTTCTGCAGATTTACCGTTTTCTTTCTTTTTTTTTTTAATGTTTATTCATTTTCGAGAGAGAGAGGTAGGGCAGTTTTGGGGGGGAGGGGGGCAGAAGATCCGAAGCAGACTCTGGGCTGACAGGAGCGAGCCAGATGTGGGGCTCAGACTCATGAGCTATGAGCTCATGACCTGAGCCAAAGTCAGATGTTCAACCAGCCGAGTCCTCCAAGGGCCTCGGCTCAGTTTTATTTCTATTGGCGCCAAGGGTTCTGAACTGATTTGAATTTAAGAGAAGGGAGGAACTTCTTCCACGCGTTTTCTGTCCATGATGATCTATGCTAAAAGGCCCTAGGCTAGGGCTAGATGGGGAATGTTACCCACTAACCGTCACAAGGAGGGGTCCCCAGACTTGGGGAGAGATGACTCAGGCAGACCTCTGATTCCATGTGGATAGCAAGCCAGAGAATGCCTGGCAGGTGACAGGCAGCCAGGAATCTGTCACCAGGTGACAGTCCCTTAGTGGGGTGGGTGAAGTTGGTGAGTTTCCCTAAGAGCAGACTAAAGGCCAGAATGTCAGTACGAAGACTCTCAGGGGGCAGCCCCAGATACAGTAGTGTGTTTCTGGTATGTGTTTAAAAGTACAAACGTTGAAGGTACTTCCAGGGGGTACAGGAAACCAGCCAGAAAGAGGGCTGGGATAATGATGCATTCCTGCTTTAGGATTTAAAGGGAATAGCTAAGGTCCTGCATCTTGAAGTAACAAGATACTCAAGGTCTACGCGTCTGCTAATGAACATCCCAGTTCCGTGCGATCTCCTTGGATTAGCAGGATAATGTTACTTTCAGGCTCCACTGCGTTTCACTACATGAAGCCTTTTTTGTAATTAAAGAAAAACAGCTACAACATTCAAAGTGAACTTGGGAACTTGGATTAAAAGCAGATAAACAGAGGACCCACTGAAGGCTGGAGACAATGTTATTTAATGTCTGCCATTAATATTAAGAGATTATTTTCTCTAATTATCTCACTTATTTGACATAGCTTGAGATATTTATGGGGCTGACCTGGTAAAGACTTAGTGGCGATAAAAAGTACTGTGAGCTCTGGAAATAAAAAAATAAAAGGGAGAGAGAGAGAGAAAGAGAGGGAGAAAGAAAAAAGAATTGGGGCACAGAAAAAATCATTTTTTCTCTCTTCTCTCTGACAACTTCTAGAACACATGAGGAACTATTAATAGTGCCGGTTTCTGAGCAAGGGGGCTGGAGGCTGGGCAGGTAAGGAGAGGAAATTTTGCTTTCACTACTGCTCTGTGAAATAGGCACTTTTTTCATTCACCATGAGCTGAAATGACTATTGCAATTTGTAGAAAATAAGTAAAACAGAAAGAAAGGAACAGAGTTCATTAAGTGTATTCTGAGTTTAGGGAGAAAGTTGGGACTGGATTTTTCCGCTCTCAGTTGTGTTATGACCGTCTTATTGTCTTGCCTGTGAAGAATTCGTGTTTGAATTATCCTGGGCAGCCTCACTCAGTAGAGGAAGAATGTAAGTAACTGATTTTAATAACAATAAAGGACTCAGATCCTAGACTGTATCCTTTGTAAAGATGCTTCACGTGCTAAATATCACCAGGAAGTCTCCGCTAAGCCTTAGCTGCACTATTGTCATAAATACCCCAGGAAATGCCTAAAGATCAGGCACAGCTCATTAGGAAATGTAACAGTTATAACTGAACGCAAGTGACAGATTTTAATTCAGCTTAGCCCAATAGTGCAGAAAAGTCCAACCTGGATTCTGTTTGGGGCAGGGGAGGGGATAGGATGTCATAATCTAGGCACAATTTCAAGGAAAGAATGACTTCTTAGCGGGTTACAGAGTAAATGTATTTAAAGTTTCACATGGGCATGTATGATTCTGCTACCGACATTGAAAAGTTAAACAAAATTCCCTGTATTTAACAAGGATTTGCGGGGAATCTGGCTTGCTCCTCACACTTCCAAAACATCTGAGCTAACCTGGAATTTGTAACAACTCTTTGGTCTTTGAAAACATAAACTCAAATTAGATTCCCCAGACCAGAAACTCAAAGCAAGCAAAAATATTATGACAAGTGATCACCTCAAGCTAATGTATTTGTAATACTGCTTACTTTTTTCATGCTAGTATTTTGGTAACAGTTCATAAGATAAATTGTTTTATCTGTTTTTCCCCCTTTAGACTGTCACTGAAATCTACATTACGTTGAAATCTACACTGCAGATGAGAACAAGGCCAGGGCTAAATTCCACAGAAAGCTGGAAGTTGAAGAGCCAACCAGGAGCATCTTTTCAAACTTGCAAACATGAAACATTTAGTTATCTTTCTCTTTTCCTTTTATTTCATCTTTCCTTCCCTTACTCTACTGCTCCATTCTATCTTCTCTTCTCTTTTCCTTTTTTACTTCCTAAAAAAAGAATGAATGCTGGATATGATTTGGGGTGAGGACAGGTGATAGTATCTATTGAATACTTTTGAGATGGTTGCTACCGAAAGGTTTTCACTTAAGGTTTTGACGTTGAAGATCTACCCTGCCTATAAAAACTTTTATTTGAAGAACACGTAGAAACAAAAATATAAGCTTCTGATTAACAACAGGGCTGTAATAATTTAGGCAAGTGTGACGGTTTCTTTTCCTTTAAGTCTCTCTAATGTTATTTACTTGATCTGGAGACCTACGAAATTTAACGGTCTACCTCTTGAAACGGTCTACCTTTTGCGATAACTACAAAAGGCGCCTTTGTTTCTCTGTATGAGGTTTCATACTTTCTGAGGTTGGGACTAAGAACCAGAGTTAGTAGGAAACTATTTTAAATAGTTAATTTCAGAATAATGTGTGCTCCTTGGAGCCATGTAGTCAAAGAATTGGCTTTGCTTGGGGCTGAGCGAACAGTTAGCAGGAATAAAAGCTTAGGAGAAAGCGGAAACCAGTTTCTCAACCTTGGCAATAATGACATTTGAGGCCAGATAATCCTTTGGGGGGTGGGGTGGGGGCTCATGCAACGTAGGATATTTAGCCGCATCCCTGGCCTATACCCAACAGATAGTCTTAGTGCCTTCCCCTCCCCCAAGATGTAACAACTGAAAATAAAATGTCTCTAAATATTGCCAAATGTCTCCTGGGGGTCACAATTGCTCCCCATTGAGAATCACTGACCCAAATTCAGCAGAGTAAGTGTTTAATGGACAGTCTCTGGGAGTTATTTCAGAAACTTAAAAAAATTAAAAACTGTAGCAGAGTATAACTGTACACGCCTCTTCATTTTCCTTGGTCATTTGCCTAGGATGACCTGTCACAGCCTCTCCCAGGGGACACAGACCCGCTCCAGGAATGGGTTTTGATGACCTAATAGATCTTTTCCTGTCTCAGTATTCTGGCTAATGACAGCATAATCAATGTGCTGATGCTGAAAACATGCTGAAGAAACAACGGGAACAGAGTCAAATTCTCCTGAAGAAAGATTTTTTTTTTAAGTAACCGGGGCCAAACACAACATTGCAGTGTACGTTTTTCATAAGGCAGAAAACGTTAGAGATTCGGCCTTTTTATTATGGTCCTGTCCAGCCCATATCCACATCTAGATGGAGCTCAGATATAGTGGCAAAAGCAGAAATCTTGAAATATGTAACCAGGTGGCTTAAAAATCACAGCCAAATCTATATATTCAGTTTGGCAGGAAAACACCTTCTTTCCTTTTTTGGGAAAGATATCACACTATGCCTCCCAGACTCTGCTGAATTATGAAATGCAGAAATTGAGACGCAGGGACAAAAAAGAAACCACTTTTTCCCTTTCTTCTTATCTTTTCCTTTTTCCCCCCTCCATTGTGGTGTTCACAGATATTAGAAAAGTTGATTCAACACATCTGGATTGTGAAATCAAGCACGAGGCATGGATGTGTTGGTACAAGTATTGCGCACTGTCAATGTTCAATTGAACACTGAGAATCAAGCAGCTGCCCTCTCTGTGGCTTGCAGAACTTTTCACGTTGTACAAACCGGGGACAGGTCTTTTGTTGTAAAAGCTGAACATTATTCCATGAAACGCTTCCTTAGGGGGTGGCTGGCCAACTGGCTACCCCGGTCATGTAGCATGATGTGCCTGGAAACGTCTCCTTCTGCTAGGAGAGGTAAAGAGGGGGTCAGAGAAGGGGCCGGCCAACTGATAAGAATTTCACTTCATTGATAATCATTATTATTATTTTTGAGAGAGAGAGAGAAAGAGGGCACAAGTGAGAGAGAGGGGCAGGGAGAGGGAGAGAGGGAGAGGGAAACCCACAAGGGGCAGAGAGACAGAGAAGTGAGGCTCGTGCTCATCCGATGTGGGACTTGAGCTCACGAACCGTGAGATCATGACCTGAACCAAAGTCAGATGCTTGATGACTGAGCCACCCAGGCGCCCTCACATTTTGAAAATTATTAATGTTTCCTCAATCTCAGTAACAGAATTTACCATTAAAAGCCTGACCTTCAAGTATCCTACACTATGAATAGATGAGATTCTCTCTTCTGTCTGCCTCCTGGGTTTTCCCATGTCTAGCTTTAACCCTGGTTGTTTCCTTTGTCTGGGTTGGTCTTTCTTCATAGGGCCAGTGCCCTCCAAACCCTGCCCATCTCAACTGCCACCTCCTCCATGGAGTGTTCTGTCCCTCATTCATTGAGACCAAGGAAGTCACTCAGAGCTGCCTTAGCACATTGTCTTCCTACTCCTGGATACTTCTCCCTTCCAGCAAAGGATCTGTCTCTGGTTCCTTGCTCTGTTTCTCATACCATGTGGCTTAGGGCACTGTATCCAGTAGATAACATGTTAACTGACTCTTTAGATACATATCCATGTCTGAAGTTTATTCAACTCTAAGCGTGTCTGTCTGGAGGTCAAGATAACGGGGTCAAGCTCCCCTCCAACCCCATCAGTTGAAGAAACACAAATATGGGTTTTAGTTCAACTTGCTGGACTAATGTTGCAATTGTTCCCTGTGCAAACATGTGTCAGCATTTTTGCTGCCATTCTGACTACAGATCTGTGATGAACAAACTCCCTAGTAATCACAGGCTGCTTCTTGAAATGGGGCATGTTATTAAAGACACACCATTCTTTTCTTTCTATGTTGTATAACAAGCCAACTTGCTCATTCATATTTAGAAATATAAAAACAATTATGTCACCTAATCCAATCCCTTTACAGGGATGCCACTGCAGGAGAGATGTTGAAATGATCCCATGTCCGACCTTTTTGAAAGATGAGAAAGAACATTCTAGAAGTGAATTCTCACAAATCAGGAAGGACGATGTCTAGAGTTCCTAAACCCAATGGCTTGTTATTTATATAAATTGATATTTGGATTAAAGGAACTATTTGAGCTGAATATTTCTAACCACAGAAGGAGAGTTAGATTTCTTTAACTTGGCCTGGCTCTGAGTTTCTCTGTCTTCCTCCTTTTGAAGAACTGAATGTTGGCAAAAACAGTTTCATGTTTTCTGCCAGTTTGTGGTCATTGCCTCTTTTTCAGTATTTGAGATTCGTTCAAAATTTATTCTGTCTCCCAGATATTGTGCTGTTTGTTGGGTCTCAGATAGTACTGGGGAAAAGGTAATGGTATCTGGTGGGCAGAGTATGGAAGGACACCTGATTGGGGTCCTGGTTCTACCACTATTGGCAATTTGGTTTGGGGAAAGCCAGTTAACCTCTCCTCTCCCTCCAGTCCCTTCTCTGGGAAGTGACGACAATAACAATACTTACCTTCTAGAATTATTGCGGGATTTTAATGAGATAATGCAAGTGAGCATGTATCAGAAAGTTGTTCAATGCCATGTCAGTGCCAATGATGGTGTCACCAGACTCTCTGGTATCCAAACCTGACATTCATTTCAACAATATTTGGTGTTTATGAACACCTTCTCCGCCTGTGGTACAGGGAAGGCAAGCAAGAGGGGCTGACCTTGCCTTTGGAGGGCACTTAACTTAAAAATGAAGTCGAGGAGACACGTGAGTTTGGTCACCATTGCTTTGTGAATCTGGAAAAGCAGCTTATCTCTCGTGAGTCATGGTTTCTTCAACTGAAAAGTATAGTAGTAACACCTACTTTTCAAAAACAAAGAAGACTGTACACATGAAGTATTGAACCCAGACTCTCCCTGTGTAGTTGTTCAGTAAATGGTACCTTTCCAAGGGAATAAGAGAAACACCAACCCAGTAGTCAAGGCTTCAAACTAATAAACAAGAGCCAAGAACCAACCATTCCATCTGGTTGAAACAAACAAACAAACAAACAAACAAACAAACAAACAAACAAAAATCTGGCCAGGCTTCACTTAAGATTGAAATCTGGCCTGAGGCTTGAAGGAGAAATAAATTTCTGCATTTGAAGATAGTGGTGGCAATGAGTAATAAGTGCCTGCATTGTCTGGAGCACTTTACATGCACTGACTCAGTTAATACTCACCAGACACGGTCAGCATTTTCATCTACTTTGCAAATGAGAAGATCGAGGCACAGAGAATTGAGGTGGCCAACCCAAAAATCCCTTCTCTGTCCATAAAATACTGCTAATCTTTGATTAACCCTGGAGATTCATCTGAAAAGCTTTCCTTAGTCACCTCTCATCAAGTCTTAGGAATTACGTGTACTTTTTTAAAAGGTTAGACCTGCCATTTTGTTAGGCCTGCACAAGAGAATGCCATTGTGTTCGTGTTCAATTAGTCACATCGGCATTTAGGTTGTGAAAAGTACTTTGGCAAAGTCCATTGAAGGAAACAAGAAAGGCCCGTCGGTCTTTAAAACACAAACTGCTAAAAAAATGCACATTTTTCTTAAGAAGCATAAAGCCTCAGTACATAGAGTTTGCAACGCGATTTTGCGTGAGATTCCTCCCCCCCTCCCCCAACCCCACCTCTCAAATTCAGAGTTTTATGGAGACGATCTCCTTGGGCTTCAAGTGTCGGGTTTTCTTTTAAATAGAATCATGATGTCTTTATATATCCCAATATCGTTGGCATATAGATTCAAGATGGCTTCCTCTGCAGAAGTTAATTGGCTGGCACGATGGTTATTCACGGGTAATACATTCCCTGCCTTACTGTTACCCTTGGGCCTGGCGTTTCATTAACAGTCCAGAGAGCGTGTCTCACGAAGGCTTTCTGGGTCCTCATCACATGAGCTCACCTCTGCATGCAAAATTAGAGCCACTGAAATGTAGTTCGCATAAATTATTCCATCATTCAACCACAAAACCAGGTTTCTTTGGGCAAAATATTTCTGACTCTTAAGTAACTTCCCTGTATGCACATCTGCTTCCCAACCAATGAAGGCAAACCTAATGCTCTGTTAGAGGGATCTGGGCAACGCTTTGTTTTTCGGCCCCAAAGACCCAAAGGTCAGCTGGGAACATATTTAGTTAAAAAAAAAAAAATTCTGTAAAAACGACTTGCTGGAAATGTTATCAGTTTTTCCTCCCATAAAGATATGTAAATTCCACCAGTGAGTAATACACGAAGGAGAGAAATAAATGCCAACATTTGTGTTTAGCCTTTCTACAATGTTGATTTTTCCCTCTGTTTCCTTACTTCAGCAACCATTGGGGATGTTTTTGCTACTAATCAGTACTCATCCCAAAACAAAGGCCTTATTCACTCATTTGTTTATTCATTCAACCCTTTATGCATCTCATATATATATATATATATATATATATATATACATATATATATACATATATTTAAAGTTTATTTATTTATTTTGAAAGAAGCAAGCAAGCAGGGGAGGGGCAGAGAGAGGGAGAGATAGAATGGCAAGCAGGCTCTGTGGGGTCAGCGCAGAGCCCGAGGTGGGGCTTGAACTCAGAACTCACAAATTGTGAGATCATGACCTGAGTGGAGATTAAGAGTCAGATGCTTAACCAGCTGAGCCAACCAGCTGCTCCTATGCATCAACTATTAATTGAGAACCTCTTGAGTGCCTAGCACTGTTTAGGGCACTTGGAATACATTCGTGAAAAAGAAAATTAGTGGAAAACATTCCTGCCCTCCTGGAGCGTGCCTTCTCACGGGAGACCGTTGCACAGTAAACAGTAAACAGGGCAAGTATGAAGTGCCCCGGGAAAAGTAAAATTAAAACTCAAAACAAAAAGGAGGAGAAGGAAGATAGGCTAATGGGGATGGTGTGTAGGTTAAACTGGGCCATCAGGATACTCCCCGTGGAGAAGCGAGGGAGGTGGCCAAGCAATACCCAGTCTAAAGCAGAGTGAGGGCCCCAAGGAGGAGCCTGGTGTCTTTCTGATGGAGGCAAGAAGGTCGGAGTGGCTGGGGCTGAGAAGACAGGGGAAGGAGGAGCCTTGTGGACAGGATGACAGCTGGGGGTGGGGAGGTGGGGTGTAATACGGGATTTTGAGTGGCAACAGGACATGATCTGAGTTAAAGCCTCAAAAGACCCCTCTAGCATTCGGTTGAAAATGGACAGTGGAGGAAGGCGAACATGGGAACAAGAAGACCAAATGATTTCTTAAACAGAAATCACATCAGAAAGCATGAAAACCGCTTTGATCTGCATCATTTGAACCCAGATTTTGAAGAAGAACACAAAAGACACCACACCCCCTCGGTTCAGCCCCTCTCTTGCACGCCCCTCTCTTGGAAGAAAATGTGGTCACCCTCCTCAGCACAGGCTGCAACTTTCCTAGCCTGTGGCTTCTTCCACTTTGGTGGAGCACTGCATTTAGGCTAACTTGGTAGCTCCCTTCGGGGGCTGTACACTTATGCCACAGAAAGCAAATCATCAGTCAAGGGGCACCGAGGCAAACATAGGGTTGGAAAGTTCCAGAAGTAGTTCTGGAATGCTTGGTGATGCAAGCAAAGATCAGAATCAAGAAAGAGGGCCACCCCTGGGCTCTACAGTCAACATGGTCTAACCTATAGAGCAGGTACATAGAGCCGCTCTCCTTTGATATTTAGAGTGATGAGATGTGAAGTACCTCACCGTCCCTACTCTGTCATTGCCTTTGAATTTCATGAGGCAGCTTAGACATGCATCAATTTTTTCTTTTTATTTATTTAAAAATGTTTATTAATTCTTTTTAGTAATCTCTATGCCCAATGTGGGACTTGAACTCGTGACCGTGAAATCAAGAGTCGTATGATCCTCTGACTGAGCCAGCCAGCAACCCCTATTTTTTTCTTTTTCAATATCTAACAGTAGGGATGTAGTCCAGAGAGAGATTGAGAGAGAGAGATCACTGTTATAAAAGAAGGTGTCAAACATTAAGACGCAAGACTTATGGGCAATAATGATGTTGGGCTTGAAACTTCTAAAGGACTGTCTTTGTAACCAACGTAAACATAAGGAAGTCAGCAAGATAATTCTTGGGGCTGTCTTCATTATTTCACATGACTGAGAATGTAGGAGCACAGCTTTAGAAGAAATCTCAGAAGATATCACCGTCCTGGAAAGGGAGGTCTCTGGGCCTCTGCTGAAGCCAGTAAAGCCATCAGAAAGTTTAAATGGGACTGCGGGGATATGTCTACTCACAAGGGATAGGAAACAATGCCGGAAGGTCCTTTAGCCATAGAATGGCAAACAGGTTGCAGACCGCATTGCCTCCTGGGAGTAACTTCTGGAGTGCTGAGTTGTGAAGGATCCTGAGGTGTTGGTTTGGACATGGTACCATGTGGACCAAGGATGCCTGCCCGAGGTGGAGGGGGTGGGAGTGGTGTGCATGGACCACGTGTTTATCATTCCTGACTGGCTGGTCGTCTTGCCTTCATATTTGCCTACATGTCAATCATCTTAGGGGCGCCTTGGTGACTCAGTTGGTTAAGTGTCCTGCTCTTGATTTTGGCTGGGGTTGTGATCTCACAAATCGTGGGGATCGAGCCCCTTGTGAGGCTCCATGCTGGACATGGAGACTTCTTGGGATTCTCTCTCTCTCTCTCTCTCTCTGCCCCTCCCCTGCTCATGCTCTCTCTCTCTCAAAATAAATTTAAAAATATGAAAAAAATTGGAAAAATAAATCATCTTAGAAAAATGAGGTGCTATTCTATTTTTAAGAGGTTTGCAGAGGACATTATATAAACTTGTTTCCGAAATGGAAATGCAGAGATTGCCACTTAAAATAAATCCTCCTTGCATTATCCGAAGCTTTTGTTGCTTTGATGTAAAAAGCTCTTTTCCTTTGTCTTGACCTTGGTGGACATTGGAAGAGCGCCGCGTCCTGGGAGCCCACGGTGGTGTCCTGGCCGCCACGTGCCTCTGTGGGAGAGACCTTGGACTCTCTCGTTGCTCTAACCAGAGGCTCCTTCAGTCCAGGGTGTCCCTTCTCTCGGCTCCCTCACCCCCGCCTTTGTCACCCCTGCTGGCAAACTGGGGTCTTTGGACTGAGACAGAGAGAGCCTCAGGGACTTGGTGTGTCGTGGAGAATCTGCACCCTTTTCCTGCCTCTACCTACAGATCTTTTGGGGGCCTTTTTTGCTTTACCTCTCAGAGACTGCTCTCCCCACTTGTCAAACGAGACGGATTTTAACCTAGGCACACGGACTGGCCTGAGATTATAAGTTATATGTTCAGCACGTAGTTCAGGGATGACATCTTTTATCAGAGGCTCAGGATGAGCTGTCACCACCACATTGTTAGGAGTCACAGGCATAGGTGATTTCTAACATTCTTTCCATCTGAAACATGGCATGTGAAAATCCCTCCTCGTGTTCGGATCACTGTATCTCATGCTCACAGCTGCAGAATGGGGCAGAGCACTCTTCCATTTCTTACAGAGAACAGGCCCGTCTTAATATTAAAGGACCGATATTAATCAAATTTGCAGAAAATGACTAAGGCAGACCAAAAACGTAACCTGGGTGAGAAAGAGGAAGTAGCATTGTTAAAAGTACCTTGAAAGCCCATGAGTATGAAAAAGGACACATCGTTCTAGAAGATTCCCTTGTCTTTTGAAGGTCATGCATCAGAGGCAACGTCCATGGGAGACGGGAGATGGTCCTTGAGGGACCTGGAAAGCAGTGACGGTGGCCGACCCTATCCCAGCTGTGGTCCAGGGGAGCGTTGGTTTCACTGACTGTATTTGTTTTTAGGGCTGTTAGTTTCACACACTAGGTAGCTGAAAACAACAAGAATTCATTCGCTCACAGTTCTGGAGGCTTGGAGCCCAGCATCAAGGTGTCAGCAGGCCCACGCTCCCTCCAAAGGCTCTAGGGAAGAATCCCAGGACAGTTTCTGGCTATCGCGACAGCGTCACTCTGGTCTCTGTCTCCGCTGCCCACGGCCTCCTCCCTGTGCGACTGTGTGTGACCTCTCATCTTCTTGGAAGGGCACCAGTCACTGGATTTAGGGTCCACTCTGAATCAGGAAGATTTCACCTTCACCTCTGCAACTCATCACATCTTCACAAACCCTATTTCTATATAGGATCACACACCTGACGTCCCAGGTGAGTGGGGGACGCGATTTAACCCACCACGCCAGCACTGTTGGAAGTTTTTCTCAAATCAGATTGTACTCGTGTGGTACTTAGGATATTAAAAAAATAACAGTAATAACAAAAAAGCGTGTTCTGGGAAGCCAGTGTGTACGTATACACACACATAATATTTGCTCACTTGGTCCGGCTGCATTGCAGGTGAGGTCATGGATGGGAAGACAGGAGACTATAATACTAATACCTAACAGTTGTAGAGTGCTTACGATCTTCCAGACACTGTTTTAAGTGCTTTTGCATGTTAAATCACTTAATCTTCACAGCGCTCTTATACAGCAGGGGATAGTATCATTCCCGTTTTACAGGTGGGAAAACTGACATACAGAAAAATTAAGTGACTTGTTCAAGCTCCTGGGGGAAATCAGGATTGGAATCCAGATGGTCTGACTCAGAAATTGCACTTATAACTGTCCTGCTGTATTGCTTCTTTGTGTGTGCAAAGCACACTAGGAAATGTAGGTGTGATTAAAAAGAACTTCTCACCACTTCCTAAACACTTGCAGACACACACACTCCCCATCCCCCTCCCAAGAGAACAGTAATAAACGTGCACATAGCTTCTATGGTTAGATGCGTTTAGAGCATTTAAACTGCCGAAATCCATTGAACTAGATGCGGTCAGATATTTGTTTGGAACGGATGAAAGCGAGTAAGGACTGGGTAAAGTACAGTTCTTCCTGCACATCACCGATGCCCTTACAGGTTCCCCAGACCACAAGTGATTTCGGCCAAGCGTGACAGTATGACATCATACTGGTCAAAGAGTAGCCACATATGCAGGGTGGGGTTTCACTCACAGCAGCTTCTAGCAAACGGCTGCTACACTGTATTTGGGGTTGACCTGGTGCCTTACAAGCCAACACACACCGAGGGAAGAAAAGGGAATTCGTAGGCCTATTTAAAAGAAGAAGAAGAAGAATGATTGCAGTGCTTACATAAATGCCAGGTGCTGTGCTGAGTATCTCGCCTCCTGCGATCCTTACCACAACCATCTGATTCATTGGTAGCCTCAGGGCTGGGATGGTGACTAATAATAAAGTGGTAGGTTATCCTGCTGATAAAAATGGCAATGAGCTTGTTCCTGTAAACTTCCTCCAGGGGCTTCCCAGCCTCCAAAGTGGACTTGGCTATACGGTGCTGTGCATACTCTGACAAATCCGTCTGGCAACAATTACCTAAAGGAATATTAAGGACGTTTTCACTGTTGGAGCTTGGCGTGTGTGGCTTTTCAGATAATTTTTCTTATCTAAATAACTTCTGGAGAGGAAACAGGTCCTTCGAGTGTACAGCTTGAAGCTCTGGGCAAAGGAGGCATCCTCCTAAAGCAGAAACTTCAGGCTAAACCAGCTCAGTTATGGCCCCGGGCGTTTGTACCCTCAGAGGCCAAATCATGATCAGGCACGCACCCACACCGCCTGACTTCTCTCCTGTAGGATCCGCTGAGTTGCTTAGAGCATCCCACAGACAGCGCAGTGCTGACCCTGGAGAGTATTAAATCGTGGGCTCTGGAGTCAAATGACCACGGCAAATCTCAGCTCCCTCCCTTCCCAGCTGTGTGACCTTGGCAAAGTCCCCGACTCGGGAGTCTTAGTTTCTTCATCTGTAAAATGGGCACAACAATAAAATGTAGCACCAAAGGCTGGGCGTGAGGATGAATGGGGTTACCCTCCAGCGTGCGCTCGGCATAGGGCTTGGTGCCCAGCATCAGGAAATGTTAGTCATTGTGACTGGGATGCGAACCACGGAGTTCTGTGCATTGCCTGCCTTCTCCAGATGAGGTGTGGTGGCAGCATGGCTCAGCGGCCCTCAGGAGACGTGTCTCTTATTCAGTTCACCTCCTGTTGTATAAGGAGCCATTCTGCCAGCATTAGGTGAGAAATAGAAAAGGAAGATGAGTCTTTGCAGAAACCCACTTTTCAAATGTCTGCGTCCGACCCCTTCCAAACAGAGGGCTGATGGGGAAGGTCTATTTGCCTTTACTGTAAGTCCCACAGGCCCTTGCTGGTGTTTCTTTCCTGACAACTCGAGCAGGTTTCTCTCCCCACAGGGGCCCCTTTCTTTCCCCCGAACCAGAAGGGAAGGTCCCCTTTCTCTCCACAGTAATGGGCAAGAACAACGTCCCATTGACAACGTGAATGGAGCGTTTCTTACCCCGAGTCTCTTCCTGCTGCGAGGGCAGAGATCTTTTCTCTCTCCCTCGGCTGTGAAGACCATGAGTCCAGCTCTCCAGAGGCGGCCAGGGCAGGGCAGCTCGGGATGTCAGATTCCGGGACCATCTGATGAAGGAAGGGAAACTGCCCTGTTGCCCAGGCTCCGCAACGGGCCATTTTACAGGCACGCCATGACTTCTGATTCGAGCAAGTCCTAGAATTTTCCCTGGGACACCTGCCTCTGGACGTGCCTGCCCCAACCACCCAGTAACGTCCCCTGCTTTCACGCCACCTTCCCTTACCCGGCTTCATTTTCTATCAGAGCGCTTAGCATCACCTGGTCCATTTCTGTCAATGTGTTTATTGTGTGTTCTCCCTCTTGTGGGGACACCCGTTCTGGGGGAGCGGGGACTCTGTCTCGTTCACGGCCGAACCCCTTGTGTTTGGCACCATGCCTGGCAGACGGCAGGTGCTCCGTGGATATTTACTGAACGAATGAATGAAGTCTGAAAGGTATTCTCGTTTTCCCTCTGCAATCCAGAAGATGCCTTTCTGATAAACAAGGAACTGAAGTCTAGTGGCAGTTGTCCTGGGCTTCCAGAATGGCCAGGAGCAGTCAACCAACCTGGCGTGATCCTTTCAGGGCTTGGCAAACTAGAGATGCAGTTTATGACTTGATCCCTGCTCTCTGGGCAGACAGAGTTCAGCTGCTAAGGCAAGACTCACAAAGGACAGAGTAAAGTGAACCCCAGCAGAAGAGAAGCTGTCCATCACCTCGGACAGCTGTGGAGGAGGGGGGTGGGGGGGCAGGTCACCGCCTCTCTGTTTATCCTGGCACCTGTAGGGAGAAGGAAGCCAGGTGGCTGCCTGGTGCTGAGGGACTAGGGTCCTTGGGGTGTCTAGTTTCTTGGCGCTCTCTGCAGTCTACCCAGAAACCACACTAATGTTTCCAGGAAGTATGCACTGACTACGCATCGTCTATAGGTTTTTTCCCCCTCTTTCTCTCTAGCTGCTTCTTGCAAATTAAAAAGAGAATCAGAAAGCATTGTTAAAAATAATCAAACCACAGCTAAAGGAGGCTGCTAGCAACAGAAGAAGGGGGGGAAAAACCCAAACGAGTTTAACATTATTCCGCCCATGCTTTATACACGGGGGCCCTGTGATTATTCATTTTGTGAACCCCCTGCGGGGGTCTGGGGAAATTAATGGGGCCACAATTAGTTGCCTTTGCATTACTTAAACAGGCCATAAAAATTAGCATTGGTTTCTGTGGCCACCAGGTGGAAAAAGACAGGCCGTGAGGAGGGAGGGTGTCAATAAAAAGGAAAAACCCAGGGCTCCAGTTTTCCCAGACTGTAAATGCTCACTGGCATCAGGTAACTCCTCTCAGAATCGAAATCAGCTTGGGGCATCGGGGGTCCTGAAGGAAAGGAAGGTAGGAGGGCCCGAGAATCAGAATCAAGGCTGTTGAACAACAACCCAGACTTACCAGCCTGAATCTGGTTGCCTCGGGGAGGACAAGGAGCTTCTGAAACGATGGTTCTCCAAGTTGGGGGCTGGGCAGAGACCTTGGCACTCAGCCCCAGAGAGGGCTCCTGCCATGTCAATGTTTCCAAGGCTCCCAGTAGATTAAAACATGACAAGGTGTCAAAATGGGGCCACGAAGACTGTGGTGTGTTTAAAAATACTGATGCTTAACAAATTAGGCCTTTTAATACACAAGCAAATCAAGGAAACCAGACAGTGGTGCTATTTGCAAGGCGAATGAATCCAGGACTTAAAGGAGGAATTCGGGGTGTGCTGCAGGTAGTGAGGATGGGCATGGGACATGCGTGTGCCTCTGGCAATGACTTCTTTCTATTCTGTCGGAAGGTCGCCTTGACCCCATGGGTAATGCCTTAACCCTGTGGGTAATTCACTTAGAGATTATCATCCGATCTAAATTTGAGTTCTCCTTTTTTTTTTTTAATGTTTTTTATTTATTTCTAGGAGAGAGAGAGAGAGACAGCGTGAGCAGGGGAGGGTCAGAGAGAGAGGGAGTCACAGACTCTGAAACAGGCTCCAGGCTCTTAGCTGGCAGTCAGCACAGAGCCCGACGCGGGGCTCGAACCCACGAACCGCGAGATCACGACCTAAGCGAAAGTGGGACACTTAACCGACTAAGCCACCCAGGCGCCCCTAAATTTGAGTTCTCCTTGAATGGGGAGCCCACCTCTCCTCACTCAGACGCCCTGAGCCACGGATCCACTGCCGGCCCCCCCACGGTATTTCTCACTGCTTGTCCTGCTTTGTGTCAGGGAGGCCACCGAGGGGCCTCCTCTCTGCGCCTCGCCTGCAGGTGCTGACGGTGGGGTGGGCAGCTCCGTCCCCCGCTCCTTGGGGCCTCTCCAGGACATTTCCTGAGTCGCCCCTGGGGATACGACCCGAGGTAGCCGCCAAGCAGGTCCGGGTGTAGATTCTTCCCCTCCGAGGTTTGATTTCAGAAATTTGCAAGCTCTTTCACAAAACTGTGGTCGCTCCGACAGAACTGGAATCGTTCCGGGAGCCAGAACAGTGGACACAACAATAAACAGAACCCTGGACCCATGGCGGCGGCGGCGTAGGATTGAAGGAAGCTTTCTTCTCTGCCTCCCACTGTTGCGTTGATTTATTCATTCAACCAATATTTACTGAGTCCCTTCCAAGAGCCAGGCTCCATGCTCAGGAGGAGTAATGAAGAGCAACATTCCTGGGTGAAGGTCACCATGCAGTGCGGGGCTAGGGACCCTAACTGAAAATCACAAAGCACTGTAAATAGCCACGGCAACAAGTGCCCTAAAGCACAGGTACATGGTACCATGAGTACCTATTATGGGGTCTGGCTTAGTTAGGCGGGACAGGGAGGGGTCTCTGAAAACCCAGACATTGAGCTGGATCTGAGAGATGAGAAGGGAAAGAGAAGGAAGTCTCTTTCTGGAAGGAACAGTGCATGTGCAAAGGCCCTGAGGTAGGACAGAAGAGACTATAGAACCCTGAGAAGGAAGTGGGGCGGGGACAGGGTAGTGGAGACTTAAGGTGGTGCCTGGGGCACATTGAACTGGGGCAGGGTTGGGGAGACCTACCATGGTCTGCAGGAAGGAGGCCACTTTCACAGGGCTTCTGGGGCTCCTAGATTTTCTTTCAGCCTTAGAGCAATTGGAGGTCACTGAAAGGCTTTACGCAGAGGGAGGAGACCGGGGAAGCCTGAATCGCATTAGCATTTTGAAAGCTCACTCTGGCTGCAGCGCTAACACTAACATCTCTGAAGGTAATTTCTGCTTCTTTTTTTTTTTTATGTTTTATTTATTTCTAGGAGAGAGAGAGACAGCGTGATTAGGGGAGGGTCAGAGAGAGAGGGAGACACAGAACCTGAAGCAGGCTCCAGGCTCTGAGCTGGCAGTCAGCACAGAGCCCGACGCGGGGCTCGAACCCACGAACCGCGAGATCATGACCTAAGCAAAAGTCGGACGCTTAACCGACTAAGCCACCCAGGCACCCCAGGTAATTTCTGCTTCTTAAGCAGGGTCAGTATTCAATTACTGGAAGCTGTAGCTGGTGCAGCGTGGACCAATCTGGGTTCGAATCTCAGCTTCTTGCTTCATTTCCAGCGTGGCCTTGGGCAAGCCAGCATTTCAGAGCCTCAATTTCCTCAATAAAATGGAGATAATAATACCTCCTTTCGCGTTGTTATGAGGGAGAAGGAGATTTCAGTAAATAAATAGTCTGGACTGACACGCAACAAACTTCCCTTGGGATTTTTAAAAAGTGGAAACCTGCGTTGATATGACCGAGAATATGAAAAGGCCAAAATTCTGCCCATCACATGGACTTTCAGCTTTACTTGAAGAAAATATTTCGGACTTCACTTGAACTTCACCTTCCTACAGATGGACAGTCTGGAAATGCCTTCTCCTGCTTCTTTAAACAATGCGATCGTGAAACAACCACTTATTAAACTGCTTGTACAAGGTGCTGCAGCCATGCCTTCTGATTTTGACATTTATCGGATGATAAACCGTTGAAAGATGAAGCAAGCCATTGGCTGTGGGTGAAGTGCACTTGTTGGTGATGAATCAGAGTGTGCCAGGTGTCATATTTAGCCAGAGTGGGGCTGGTAAGTACGCCTCTGTTTTGATCAGTCCATGTTTGGGCATTCCAGGGCTGTCATCTCCTGAACAGCCCAGGCCCTGCCGTACTGGCGCTCCAGTGACCTCAAGTCAAGGGTCTTGTCCAAAAGACTCAAGGGCCAACTTTAAGAGGCTCTTCCTGGCCAGTGATGAGACGATGTGAGCACCCAGGATGTGAAATATATCAACTGTATTTAAATTTTCGAGTCGGTAATGACATTGACAAAATTCCTGATCATATACAAAAATATCAATCACCGTTGCAAGGTGATAGGAAACCAATATATTATTTTGAAAATCTGTGAACAAAGGCAAGGAGTCAAACCTTGATCCTTTCTTTTCTTTTGTGTTTTTGAATGTTTATTTATTTTTGAGAGAGAGAGAGACAGAGCGGGAACAGGGGAGGGGCAGAGAGAGAGGGAGACACAGAATCCGAAGCAGGCGCCAGGCTCTGAGCTGTCAGCACAGACCCCGATGTGGGGCTCGAACTCACGGACCGGGAAATCATGACCTGAGCCGAAGTCAGAGGCTTAACCGACTGAGCCACCAGGAGCCCTAAACATCGATCTTTTCTGATATAAACTGTGCCAGATAGTAGCTGAAATATCTCACCTGATTAATGGAGAAGGAATGACAGCGTGAGGCTATCACCACTGTGTAACCCATAATATGTTAATGAATCTAGACATTTGATCATCAATGGCTGCTAATATCATAAAAAGATAGAAAGGACACCCCTCTCCCTCCCCGCTCCCATTATGTGCCTCCTGACAGAAGAACACAAACAAAACTTTGCCAAGAACAATAACAACAACAAAAGAGAAAACAAGTGAATTAAGCCCAACCACACATTTTTTAGGAAATAGAGAGGGTAGGGGTGTTAAATAACAAAGCTTATGAGAAAGGACATAACAAAGGGCCCAGTTACTAAAAAGAAAAAAAAAAAAAGGAATGAGAAGGATCAAAGAAGATAGAGGGGAAACCCACAGACTTTGCAACTCATATATTAACCAGTTGCAATGTGGGGATTGAAATAAACTATAAACATCTTTTTTTAAACTACAATGAGAAACTTGAACTCTTGACGGGATATTTCATGATTTTAAGGAATCATTCATTAACTTTCTAGGTGTGCTAATGGTATTGTGGTTAGGCTTAGAGGAAAAAAGGAAAGAAAGATCCTATTTTGTTTTTTACCAGCCCAAACTAACATATGTGCAGAGGAATGGCATGATATCTGGAATTTGCTTCAAAATAACAGGAGGGGGGAATGGGAAGATGAGGAGGGTAGAAAGCACATTAATCATGAGCTGGTAATTACTGAAGGTGGGCCACAGTCTCATGGGAGTTTGATATTTTCCTTAATAGAAAGTTAAAAAAAAAATCCAAAGACTGATCCGAAATCTGTTGATCACTTTAATATTTAGCTATTATTAATAGTATTATATCAACAGGAAGTCTCATGTGGGTGATGGAGGTCTGGGGGCTGGTGGGTTCTAGTCTTACTCTCCTATTCGGCAGCTGAGCGATTTTGGAACTTCCCTTCTCTGGGCTCTCCCTGTGCTCCCCTGGGAAACCAGGAGCAGAGATGATTCTAACATCCCGCCAGCTGTTTGCTTAGAGGGATGAAGAGCTTTGGGTCCTCCAGTCTGACTGTCTGGGTTGAATCCCAGTTTCCCATTTGTATCCTACAGTAAATTTGCTTAATGCCCCAGAGCTTTAAAGCTGGAAAGAACGATAATGCTCACCCCAAAGGGATCCCGTGAAAATTAAATGAGATACTGAATGCATTCACTCCATGAACATTGGGCACCTCACTTCCAGCTCTGGGAAGGGCGGAGGGTGGAGTAGTGAAGAAAAGGCTGGGGCCAGGCTGTTAGGAGCCCAACGCAGGGGGTGGGGGTGGTCCCTTACAACACCCAGTAAACATTAAATAAGAAGCAGGATTTCAAATACCTGCAACGATGAAGAAAACCCAACACAGCGATTTCACGGAGGGCTGCTTTTTTTTGGGGGGGTGGTGTCGCAACATTAACGGGGTTGGTTGGGCTGAGGAAAGCTGCCTGCCATTCAGGCATCAATCAGTTGATTGCATCTCTCTCCACCGAGGATCCACATTGGCCATATCTGAGGATTCGGGGTTACCAAAACTGGGGGGTGGGGCGGATCATTCTGGTTAGGGGCACGGTTCAAATTCCTCCAATGCAGGGGCGCCTGGGTGGCTTAGTCGGTTAAGCGTCCGACTTTCGCTTAGGGCATGATCTCGCGGTTCGTGGGTTCGAGCCCCGCGTCGGGCTCTGTGCTGACTGCCAGCTCAGAGCCTGGAGCCTGTTTCAGTCTGTGACTCCCTCTCTCTCTGACCCTCCCCTGCTCACGCGCTCTCTCTCTCTCCCTAGAAATAAATAAAACATTAAAAAAAATAAAAAACAAAAACAAAAACAAAATCCTCCAATGCAATAGGACAGCCCCCGCACCGCATCATTATCAAATCCAAAATGTGAATAGTGGCAAGCTTCAGAAACCTGAATATGGAGAGAGCGCAGGGCAAGGGTCCCGGGTCCGCAGGCAGCTTGCGGCGCCTGGGTACCAACCGAAAGCCGGCGCCATCGAGGAAACCAGGATGGTGAGAGAGCTGGGTTGGTGGACGAAGGAGAGCCTTTCAGAGCCGGGTGAGTTAGTTGGAGTTTTCCCCGAAGCAGTGGGCAGCCCTTGGAGCGTTTGGGGCAGGGGAGGAAGTTAACCCAGGCAATGCGCTCAGCACATAAAGCGCTCTAATGACCCCAGTGCATCGCCACCAGCACCTGTGTAATCTATGCTCCTTTGCCCCGGCCCCCTTGCAGGCCTCAGCGCGGCCGCAGGAACTAACTCCTCCTGGCCAGCAGAGGGCGCCGGCCGCCACTTGGCCTCCGGCCGCCCGGGGCGGGCCTCCTCTTGCCGTCCCCCTTCCTCCTCTTTTCCCCACAGGAGAAGTCGGGAAGGTGGCGGCGGCGGCGGCGGCGGTTGTCCCGGCCGGGCCGGTTGGTGTGGCCCGTCAGCCCGCGCTCCGCAGCGTCCGCGCCGCGCCCAGCGCAGTCGAGCCGCGGCGGCCAGGCCAGGCGCGGGCGGCGCGCGCTGACGGAGGGCGGCGGCCGCGGCCAGGGCGGCCCGTGGGACCGCGGGCCCCCGGCGCAGCGCCGCCCCGCTCCCGCTCCGGGCCCTGCCGGCCTCCTCCCTCGGCGCCGCGGCCATGGCGGCCAGCGCGAAGCGGAAGCAGGAGGAGAAGCACCTGAAGATGCTGCGGGACATGACCGGCCTCCCGCACAACCGAAAGTGCTTCGACTGCGACCAGCGCGGCCCCACCTACGTGAACATGACGGTCGGCTCCTTCGTCTGTACCTCCTGCTCCGGCAGCCTGTGAGTGCCGGGCCTCCGGGCGGGCGTGGGCCCTTCCCCGGGGCTGGCGGGGGGCGGGGGTGGGGAGGCGGCGGCGGGGAGAGCGGGGGCGCGGGAGGCCGGCGGGGGCGCCCGCTTGGGCCGGCAGTTGGGGCGCGGGCTCGCGGGGAGGGGCGGCGGAGGCCGGCTGGCGGGTTGCGCTGGGCCCCTGCTGCTCGGCTGGGGATGCGCTTTCGGTTTTTCCGGCCGAGGGTCCCGGCCCGGGGCAGCCTTCGTGGGTGGGGTGTGGGCGGAGGTGGAGTCGGGAGGGGGCGCTCGGGGCGAGCATCTCTGGTCCCCGGGGAGCCGGCGCCGTCTCCCTCGGGCCTCTGCTCTCCGGGGCGCTGACCTGATGGGGTTGGAGGGGAGAGAGGCCGGAGGAGGCTGGGGAGGGCGGTGAGGGTCTTTTGTGTGCCCCGCTTGTCGGCGGCTGGGGCGCGGAGATCCCCCGGCGAGGCACCTGCCGGGCGCCGGTGGAGAGGGGGTGGGAGAGAAGCTAGGGTGGGAAAGAGCTGGGGCGCGTAGGTTGGGCTCCCCCCCGCCCCTCCGGGTCGAGAGTACCTACCTAGGTCACTGGGAGAAAGCAGGCACTTAGGAGGAGCGGCAGGATTAAAACGTCTTGATGGCAGAGATTTGAATCCCCAGGGGAAAAGTTCGAGAGGCTTAATTGCGAGAGAGGGAGGCAGAGGAGCAGATGTGAGGCTGTGGGGTTTTAGTTTCGTGGTCAAGAGAGTCTTGAGTTTGGGGAAAGTTTTAACGGAAATAAGGTCCTAGACTAGAAGCTGTGTCATTGTACGCGCGTTGGTATCTGTAAAACTTCTCCATCGATGTCAGTGTCTGGGTGTGTACAGAAATGGGAGATGGGAAGACGGCATTTTTTCAGAAAAATAGGACACTGCCGCCTTGAATTATTGGGATGATTTGTATTCTTCTTTGCTTCATTAAGCTTGATTCTGACGAGGATTTTGTTACTGTGAAATTTCCTTTGGAAAGTTTGCAGATGATTTTGGAACTCCCAAGTTGCTTTTAGGTACCAAGTATCTTGGGTTTAAAGTAAGTTATTGGCGAAGTGGTAGTCACTAAATAGTCTTAGAACCTTTGTCGTACTAAAACACCTACTTGGGTTCTTCATTTGTAGCATTCCTTCAAATAAAGTAATTTGGACACTGCAGTTCCCCCCCCCCAAAAAAAAAACCCTTTGTAAGATTAATACTGAGTCAGAGTACATAATATATTAGAGAATGCAGGATGTGTTTTAGCAGTGCACAATTTGCTTTTTTCCCCTTCATGTTGGGCAAGAAGGCATTACTAGTCTTCCATGAATGCTAATTCTTCAACAAACATTTATTGGGTGTTTTTACTGTGTTCTATGTGAAGTCTTGGGGTGTGTTGATGAATACAGCAAAATCCCTGTACTTTTGGTGTGTACGTTTCAGGGGAGATGGTAATGTAAGTAATTAAGTGAGAGAAATGTCAGGGGTAAGTATGCCAAAATAGTATGATAGGAGAGACCTTGTTTGAAAGATTACTTTTAGATTGTGGTCTGGGAGGCACGCTAAGAAGTTGATGAGTAGTAATAGGGCTGAATTATTACTCCACAGAATCGGGGCTGGGTGGGGTCTAGGAGACAGTCTAGTTCATGCTTTGCACCTACAGATAAAGTTAAGTGACCGGTATTGGGCAACTTTGGTTCTAAAAATGAAGGCCGACAGTCCAGTGATTCAAACGTATTTGAGTTCTGTTATGTGCATAATAATATGTATGTTCTGCTTTTACTACACACAGGATCCTTTGGTACATTTGAAATACCTGATTTGGAAAAAAATGTATTTACTGTTCTGAATTTCTGACATTTCTCGGTCGTCCTTCATAAGTGTAGCAGGGCAACATTTAGTTTCGGCAGCAAATGTTTAAGGTCAACAGATATTTACAGATTTCTTCCTAAAACCCCACATTTCAGAAACATTCTGTAGAGAAGGAAACCTCAGTCTAATGACCATTGTTAAGGACTTTGACCTGTAATGGGTAGGACTTTAGTTCTCCATTCACTGCAGATTCTACATATGTTTATTGCTCACTTGGGCTGTGTCATGTACATTGTGTGAGGAGGCACTGGTGTTACTTGGATCCTACTATCTTTAAGGAGCTTGTATTCTAACTGTAAGCATAGTGATGACTGTAATATGTCCTTTCTCTAAAAGCCATTCATGCAGTATGTAAATGGATAGAGAAAGCTTCACAGGAGATTTGATTCCTGAACAAAGACCTTTAAAGACAAGATCCATGTGGCTGCTGCCTCACGTTGGAAGAATGAGTACTTGTGAGCTAGATAAACCGGGTCTTGAATATTGGCTCCATTTATTAGCTGTGTGGTATTGAGAATGTCACTCAGTCTCCTTGAGTTTGTATTTTTTTGTCAAGAATAGTGAGGATATTTGGGTATAGATTAGTTTTCAGTATTAGAGAAAATATGTCTAACATCTCATTCGGTGCCTGGTACCTAGTAGCCGCCCGTTAGATAGGAGGCATCAGCATGGGGGAAAGACCATTCCCTGAGTAGGGAACAGTGTGTGAAAGACATTGAAATGAGAAACACTCTTATAAAAATCTATCAGTTTGGATTTTTCAGATGTGACTCAAAACCTTTGTTCTTAAGTAAGACTTTTTCCAGTGGCTTGATGATGTTGCCCAGGTTTCTCCCACCCAGAGATGGCTGCCCCTGCGCCGGTGGCAGCATATTGCCTTCAGTCCTATCAGTGTCCCAACTTTTCCAGAAGGTCTGCAGTTCTCTTGGTCACGTAGCTACCTTGAACCAGTGCCCTGATTGGACTCATATTCTACAGTAACTTCACTGGAACAACAAGGATCCCCAAATAGAATTCTCAAATCAGAAATCTGGGATCCTTGGGAAGGAAGGAATGGATAGATGCAGGCTCTAATGGCTCCTGCAGAAATGTTGAAGGGACAGTAGCTCCTAAGGATTTCTGTCCTTAAAAAGCAATGATGAAGTAAAATAATTTGAGAAGAATAAAGCAACTATCGAGTTTAATACTTACTATATGTTTGCTAGTTAGGTGACTTGGTATACTTGGAAGAAGATGCATTCTGAAATCAGATGCTGACACTGCTATTGGCTTTGTGACTTTGGGAAAGGTATTAAGCCCGGCCACCATGTGCGGGTGGTCCTGGATCCGTTTGAAAACCTTGATGTGCCTAGAAAATGCTGATACACAGTAAATGGTGTCTACTGTCATGAATTCTAAATTTTAGAGGTTAGCCATGTACCTTTTGTCATTCATTTAGTGGTATCTTTGTTTAAATTGAACAAGCATCTTGTTTATATTACTAGACTCAGAATCTTTTCATTTCTGATGATTGTCTTAGGCTTGTTTGATGCTCATTCAGAGTGTATGACTGAATTCAGATTGTGAAACTTTAAATATAGATGCAGCTATACTAATTATTACTGAGCTAGAATGGGGTTGTTGTTAACAGATTGATTTGTCAGTTTCTTCCTGGTCCTAGCCACAGAAATATTTAAAATTATGAATGGACACTCCATTACAGCCAACAGTCAAACATTGCCTTCGTGTTAAAGAACTTCTGGTTGATTTAAAGACTAGTTATAAATCTAGTGCCTGATGCCCAGGTGGCTCAGTCATTTTAGTGTCCAGCTTTGGCCTAGGTCATGATCTCAGGACTCCAGAATTCAAGCCCTGCATCAGCCTCTTTGCTGTCAGCATAGAGCCTGCTTCGGATCCTCTTTCCCTCTCTCCCCCTCTCTCCCCCTCTCTCTCCCTGTCTTCCTTCCTTTCTCCCTCCCTCTCTCTCTTCCTCCCTCCTCCTTCCCCACTCATGTGCTTTCTCTCTCTCAAAAAAAAAAAAAAAATGTTGGGGGGGCACCTGGGTGGCTCAGTCAGTTTAACATCTGACTTCAGCTCAGGTTATGATCTAGCAGTTCATGAGTTCCAGCCCACGTGGGGTCTGTGCTGAGAGCTCAGAGCCTGGAGCCTGCTTTGGATTCTGGGTTTCCCTCTCTCTGCCCCTCCCCTCCCTGCTTGCACTCTCTCTCAAATAGAAAATAAAACATAAAAAAGTTTTTAAAAGACTAGTTTTAGACTGAATTATTTGATATTAGTATAATCAGTAAATAACAATTGTTCGTCTTTAAAAAATAATCCATAAGTTTTTCAAGAGGGTTTAGATAAGATAAAATAGCATTTGAGAAATACTTTGTCTCTTAATACCAGCTATTTTATTTGGACAGTGTATTTAAAATGGGAATTTCAATAGAGATGTATAAATATAGCCTAATATTAACTTACACTATATTAATCTTGTGTGAATTTTGACTTCTGGTGAATATTGGAAGAATTTAACTTTAAAGTTAGATAAAAAGGCATTTAATTTGTTTTTATACAGTTATTAGCATTAGAGGGGATTGCAATCAAATAGTCTTTTGGAGCTCTGTTTATAATATTCAGGACCTTATGAGATCACAGTGGGCAGTGATTTATATCTTTAATTCCTTTTTCATTTTTTTAGTACTCTAATATTCAATGAGATATTTTTAAAATGTACAATTTCAAATTAGTATAAGTGGGAAGACAATTGGATACTTCAATTATGAACGACAGAATTTTTTAATGCAAATATTCAGTAGGTTGGAGATACAACAATTAAAGTATTCATTGAAATAGAAAATGTAGTAGTAATAACTATTAGTAACATTTATGGAGCGCTAGCTGCGTGTCAGGCAGGATTCTGGTAACAGCATATGAGGAGAGTACTGTTACGTTTATCCAGAGCTGTTGAATATAATCACTTGGCAATCCAGTTGGCATGGTATTTGGTAAATATATAGTTTAACTGAAGATTATGTAAATAATGACACGTGATCATTATGTCCATAAAAATGACTTTAAATTGTAAAATTAGCATACATTTAAAAAAATTAATGTTTATTTTTGAGAGAGAGCAAGAGTGTGAGCAGAGGAGGGGCAGAGAGGGAGCAGAAAATCAGAAGCTGGGGAGCAGAGGGAGAGGGAGCAGAGAATTTGAAGCAGCTCCAGGCTCTGAGCTGTCAGCACCAAGCCTGACTTGGGGCTCGAACCCACAAACTGCGAGATCATGACCTAAGTGAAAGTCAGAAGCCTAAGGGACCGAGCCACCCAGGCGCCTCTAGCATACATTCTTAGTGCTTGGTTGTGATATTTTGGTTGATGTTGGGATCTGGAGCTAATGCTGAGTCCACTACTAACAAATGTAAATGTGTAAAAGTTTCCCATGGATTATTGTAAATTGTTTTTAATTCTGTATTTTAGGCATTTATATGGTGGATTCGAACTTTATTGGATTTTAAAAGAAAGGATAGTTTATGAATGTATCATGCATTTTTGCTTCATAGCTATGTTTTTTTTTTTTTTAAATTAAAGAAACTTTAATGTGTTTTCTTAACTTTGAATTTTATTCAGAAACTGCTGTTGTGTGTTATGAGCATAATGGGAATATGGTGCTCTTTCGAATTTGGCCTATCTACACTGCCATGAATGAATTCCCTTACTGTTTTCTACCTCTGAATTGTAATGAAAACCTCCTATTCTATGCATTTAAGATTGATGGTGATTAGATTTATTTAAAAAGTCAATTATGTATGTATATGTGTATATGTATATGTGTTTTTATATACTTAGGTTTTTTTTATTTTAACAGAATTGTTAATTTGTCAGAGTTTTTTGTGACACCTAGGACTTTTCTTTGAGTGTGGTTCCACTGATTAGATTCTTTGTTCCTTTGCTGTAACCCAGACTCACGTTGTGTTGTTCATAATATTTAGAATTTTAAGTTACTTTTAAAGCAAGTTAGTGCTGGATTGTTCTAGATCTCTTTTTCAGTCTTTTACAATTCTTGTCTACAGTTAAATAACAAATTCTCATAGTGACTCAATTAAGTCTCCAAAATACTTCACTTTGTTTTTATGGAAACTGTTCTCATGTGTCATTATTTTACATAATCCTTAATTAAACTATATATTTGCCAAATACCATGCCAGCTGTATGGCCAAGTTACTATATTAAATGACTCTTGATAAACATAAAACTCCGTTGGAAGGAGCAGGAGAGAGTGGCCTCCTAGCAGTGAGTGTCTGTTGTGCAGTAGGCATTCATTCACTGTAGGTTGTTCAGCAGCGGGGGAAAAACATGGATTCATCCTACAAGTCGACTAAGGGGACTGCTCTGGAGTGCTGTGAACATCTTCTGTCCTGGGAAGACTAATAAGCATATGTGGTATGGTGGCATCATCTTCTCTGCGACTTCCCTGACGCTTACCTTCTTGAGAAAATCCTGTGGAGATATTCAGGACTAGGTGCTGTTACCTTCCCCTTGCTCCCCGTGACTCGTTAATGTGTTTCCCACTTCATACAGTCAGAGTGGTAACTGGTTAGGAATACTCATCGTGGATTCCTCTCCCGTTTATAAGAAAAGGTAAAGTATTCATAACTTTGAGTAATTAATAGCAGGTTCCTTGTGACCGCCTTTACTGGCCCACACCAGAGAACTCTTGCCCTAAAGACACCTGAGTGGATGTGATTAGAATGAAGTTCATTAAGTTCACAGTAGGGATGGGAAGCTTGTTTGAATTGTTCGAAATACAAGGAATGACAGTTTTTATTAAGTTAGAACATATTTTTTTCAGACTCCTGAGTAAGATATAGTCTCCTTTTGATTGGAACCGTACTCTTTTAGAGGGAGGGAAGTCATAAATACACCTTGCTTTTATTCTGGTTGCTTCTTTTAAGAGGTACATTAACTGCAGCATGCTCTAAGGAGTCTTACCAGGATGAGAAGCACGTTTAAAACTCCAGGAACTAGAAGCGTTATTAGCTTAAAGAAGTAAAGACTAGTGGATGTGAGGAGCTGTGTGTGTATGTGTATATATATATATACACAGTCCCTGTCTTTGGGTAATTTTAAGGCCTATATGTGGAAGAGGGAATAAATTTATTCTCTGAGAGGAAATAGGAGACAAGTGTATGGAAGTTACAGAGAAGCATACATGTTTACAAAAGGAAGAGAGGATTTTTTTTTTTTGTAATTGTCAGATTCTAAAAATTCTGCACTGTGCTACCTCTTTGATGGGGAGAGTATTAAAATCACTGCAACTGATAATGTGGGAAGACATGAAAACTCTTCCTCATTTCTGTCTTTAAAACTTTATCTCCTCAGTGAGTCTTGGTAGCTCTAACCGGGAACTGTTGTGTTCAGTAGGTACTTCTATAAAAAAGATCGCTAATGTCTAGTAGAGAGACTTGATACTTTTGAAATTTTAAAAATTCCTCAAATTTTTTCATCAATGAAAACAACCTGTAGGTGTACATGAGTTAAATTTAGTTTTGAAGAGCAAGAACTGTTTATATCCATTCTTTTTTATATTTAGTTTTAATTTTTATCTAAAGATAATACGCACGTAATTTAAAAAGGCAAAGGCTTATAATGAACAACAGTCACCTGTTCCCTTCTTCTATTTCTCATTGCTCTAGACAGTGACCGTGGACTCTTGTCTGTGCCCTCCTTCTGCATTTACCATAGTATTTCTAACTAACATAGTTATAGCTATTTAATTTTTTTTTTCCAGTTTTAGCTTTATATATTGACTTTTCTGCCGTACAAAGAGGAAGATAAGGATTTGGTCCTCTTAACACTTCTCTCTCCCTTTCCATCTATGGTCTCCACCTCTTCCAAATAATGTTCTCACAGTTGTTGGTTAAATCATTATTCAGCATTTGCCTTACTGCAAGTATGTATGTATTGTTCTCAGCTGAGTCCCATAGTATATTACTACTATTATTTTCTTATACAACCTTTTCCCCTGAAGTTTGTAATTGTTTAGTTCTCTTCATTTGTTTTGTTTTTCATGTCTGTATCATTAGTATATCCCCAGATAAATAATCTCTGGCTGAGCTATAAAACTTCTTTCAGTATGATCCGATGCATCAGGTACCTCCCTCTTTCTTTCTTTCTTTCTTTCTTTCTTTCTTTCTTTCTTTCTTTCTTTCTTTCTTTCTTTTTTAATTGATAAATCTATTCTATTCTGGGCACTTTTGTCATCTGGCTTGGAAATGCTGCTCTCTAGACCTACTATGTAGTGGTCATCCTGGGACTTTTCTTCTGCCTTTATTCTGGAAATTTTTTTTCATGCTTAACCTGTGTTAGACCCTCTCTTTCCAGGAGCCCCACATCATTAGCCTCCTGATAAAGGTCAGTGAGAGATTGTGTTTTGAGAGCTGTATGGCTGTAAATGTCTTATTCTTCCTTGAATTTTAAATTGATAGTTTGTCCCGTTCATAAAGGTGGAAATACTTTATCCTTGAAGTTTTAAGGTATTGCTTAATTGTTCAGATCCTTGGTATTGATGTTCGGAAGTCAGATGCTATTCTTACTACTGATTCTTTGTTCCCCATTTCCCTCCTCCCTTTTTGGGGAGTGTGTATGATTTTTTCTTTTTTTTTTTTTTTTTAAATCCCTGCTGAGCTGAGCCGTACATTGAAGTATTTTGGTTAGGGCTTTTCATTATTTTAGCCATTCTTTTGGATTTTTTTGATTTGGAAGTGATACTTTTTTTTTTGTTCAGAGGTATTTTCTCCAAAATTCTTGTTGGTGACTAAAAAAGAACCTGCTGCCATTTTTCTAGGATCCAAGTTGAGGGAGAAGACTAGGGGCACATTATCATTCAGTTTGTGGAGTCCCAGTTAAGCCCCCAATTTTTTAACCTGGTACCTAATAACAGTCCTTAGCCATGCCCGAGTCCATAGTCTATTTGGATAATATCTACAGATTACATTTGCCTTCAGACTTCTGCCTAGGGCCTGGAGGGTTAGTCTTGTGGCTGTAGCAGAACTGGGAGTTTATTTTTGACCGTATGTAAATCTCCCTGTACCCCCCCACCCCCACCCCCACCCAACCTGCCTCTGGTTCCTTTTGTGAATCTTTTAGTTCTGTAGCAAGAATCAGCTTCTAGTTGGCTTCTCTCTGAAGAAGCTTCTGCTTTGCTTTTCTTCTGCACAGTTACTGCTGTTACATTCACTTTTTATCCTCCAAATTGTTCTTAGGGAACTATAGTATACTTTTGGCCTCCTTCTCTTTATTTTCTTTTCCTCTGTGAGTTAATGCCATTTTATTCCTTTGCTTTCATTTCAATGAGGTTTGTGAAGACATTCTTGGGTTTTGTCTACTTTTAACTGGAATACCTTAATTAGGTTTAAGTTGTTACTTGAGTATTATTTTTTTTAGATGTTTCCCTTAAGTGTTACAAGGACCTTTTACAAATTGTATTTGTGACTTTCAAACCCTCCCCTCCCCGCCCATCAAGCAAAAACCAGATGTGGTTTTTACATTGTGTGTGTGTGTGTGTGTGTATTTTCAGTATTTTGAAGTTGGGTTCTGGATAGACTAATATTTTGGAATATCCAGTACATATTAGTGCCTTAGCATCAACAGTTTGTAGAATCTTGATAACCTGTTAAAGTCTTCTTCCATCTGCTGTGGTTTTTGAATGTATAGTTTTTCTGAAATGAAACATTATTTATACGTAATATTTTTACTACATAACTAGGATTGGGATAGATCTAAATTTCAGATTAACTGTATTATTTCATATCAATAGTACCAACTGCATAAATTTCCACAGCCTATTTAAATATTTTAACCAGCTTTCCTCCCAGGGGGAGAAAAACAATAAAACTAAATAAGGGCTCTTGTTCACCCAGCACACATTGTTATTTGAGTTGAACAAATGTCTGTTAGCAAGATTGCTTGAGGCATAGTTAAGAGCAGCATGCTGGTGGACATGTGGAATGAGTCACCCCATCTGGTTACAGTCATACCTGGGTGGTGATCGTTAGAACTGAAGCTCCTCGGGACCTGCATATGACTTAATTACACTGTGAAACATATTGGGCTCCGCCAGTAGGTGACTTTGGAACTTCTTGAAACCAATTAACTGGCAAACATGCTTTCAAAATATCAATGCTGCTGTTATTAAGTGAGTCATTACCTTTTTTTTTTTCTTGCACTAACTTGGAGGCTTAAAATGTGTATTTTAGGATCTGGAATGGGTGGTACTTCAATATTGGCACTATAAAAATAATGTGGCGTACTTGCTCAACACTTTCATCCAATAGTTATGACTAATGTCATTACAGTAAAATGTTTTATAAACAAAGAATTCACATGACAGATAGACTGGGCTCAGCAAGAAAGGGAAATGGCACCAGCTTCCACAGTCCACCTTGAAAGTAACTAGATAAATCAGTTTTCATCAGATTTCATTCATTTAAATGATCAAACTTGGTAGATGGAGAAGAAGGTAGGTTCACTAATGAGAAAAAATTTAATTAGTGTAAAAGTTGTGGTTACTATGAATAGTAACATGGAATCAGGACTATCATGTTTTATTTCTTAAGTTAGTGTATATCACTGTTAACATTTTTGGTGTACAGTTCTGTGAGTCTTGACATATGTATACATTCATGTAACTACCTCCACAGTCAAAACGTGGAGCTGTTCCACCCATCCCTGAAGACCCTTCTTAACCCTCACCTGTTCCTAATGCCTGCCCAGCTGCCTGTAGTTCCCCCAGCACTAGCTTTCCTTTCTGGTCATGTCAGATAAATTGTATCATAAGTACATAACTTTCAGATTGCCTTCTTCACTCAGCAGAGTACACAGTACCTTTAAGATCAATCCAAGGTAGTTACAGATCCAGTAGTTTGTTTCTCCTTATTGCTGGGTAGTTAGTATTCCGTTGCTTGTGAATTTATCTATTTCCCATTTGAAAGATAGTTGGGTTTCCAGTCTTTGATCCATATGAATAGAGCTGGTACAAATATTTATATACAGATTTTGGGGTTCTAAATTTTCATTTCACATAGGTAAATAAGGGTGGGCTTGTCAGGTCATTTGGAAAGTATATGTTTAATTTTAATTTTTAAAATGGCAGTTTTTCTTTTGATTTTCCCCATTTAAGAAAAATGTTTATTTATTTTGAGAGAGAGAATGGCAGCACAAGTTGGGGAGAAACCGCTTAAGTGGGCTCCATGCTAAGTGTGGATCCCAAGTGGGCCTCAATTCCACGACTCTAGGATCATATCCTGAGCAAAAATCAAGTGTCAGATGCTCAACCACCTGAGCCACCCAGGGACCCCTGATTTTCTCTTTATATTATTTTGGAAGCTGGAAATTCCATGTACTTTTATGGTCATTATTGAAATTTTATTCTCCATACTGACATTCTAGAGTTAATAAGTATTTTAACCTTCTCCCAGTAACACAAGGACTTTAAAAATACAAAGTACCCTCACATAAGGGGTACTGTTGATGAGATGTTAAATTTGTCTCTGTTCCTCCTCATAAATTAGATGTTTTAAAATTAGGTTATTTTTAATTTTTTTAAGGTTTACCTACGTGTTTGCCAGTTTCTTTGCATCTCAGGACCTTCCTGGGGTCATTCTTCTTAGAGTGTATACAATATATATTTCTTTAGTGAGAGTCTTCTGGGGGTCAACTCTTGGTTTTTGTTTATCTGAAAATATTATTATTTTGATCTTATACTTCAGAGTTAGTTTTACTGGGTTCACAACTTATTTTTTCTTACTACTTGAAGAGAACGTTATCTTTGGTTTCCATTGAGAAGTCTACTTTCAGTCAGATTTTATTTTGATCTTTTCTTTCAGACAGCTTTTAAGATTTTCTGTTTTTGAAGTTTAAACAAAATGTTTCTAAGTGTGGATTTTATTTATCTTGTTTCTGATGAGCTGTAATTCCTCTATCTGTAGATGCATTCCTTTTATTGGATCTGAAAAATCACAGCCATTATCTCTTCAAATATTCCCTCTTCCTTATTTTTCCATGTTCTCTTTCAAAAGAGTGTTGATTAGATATGTTAGACCTTCTAACATACCTTTTTTTTCTCTTTGTCTCTTCTGCCTGTGTACATGTTTGTGCTCTTTCTGGGTGTTCTGTTTCCTGTCTTCCAATTCACCAGTTTTATTTTTTGGCTTATCTAATCTCTCTACCTGCTTTGTTGAGTTTTTAATTTCTACATTTTTAAGTTTTCATTTTCTAAAAGCTCTGACTTGCTTGGTTATTCTGGTAACTACATATATCTTGTTTACTTTTATGCCATCTTTTATTTATTTTAATGTTTCTTATATACTGTATTAATTTTCTGTTTTGTATTTGATCACTCCAGTATCTGAAGTCTTTGTGGGAGGTGGGTATAAATATGTTGTTTGTACTGACAAGCTTAGTAGTATGTTTTGTTGTGTGATGATTTTTATTGTAACCTCATAGTTTACTGAGCTTAAAATTTCCAAGTCCTCCTAGCAGAAATTGGAAGTGCATTCCTCCTGAGAGGATTCTGCTGAAAACCTGGGAACCTACAACCTGAAACAGTTTTATTTCTCTTCCAGGGTCTTGAGTTGAACAGGTCTGTCTTGGTTTCCGCTCTCTGATCTGCTCTTAGCTGTCTGTTCTTGATTGGTATTTGCCTCCTGAGCAGCACTACATTTTGTGGAGAACAGGGATCACTTTTCTGGTTTCAGCTCAATTTTTAACATTTTTGCCTTTTTTCTTCCTTTTGGAAAGGATCCTTAGAGATTTTCTTTCCTTTCTAGAAGGCACAACAATATGTTAACAGGGGTTTTGTTTGTTTGTTTTTGTTTTCTAACATATTTTTGTTTTGTTTTATAATTTATGGAGTATCTGTCCTATTTTAGCAAAGGAGACTTTTCAGAATATCCAGTGTGCCATACTACTAAAAGTAGAAATTGTATGAGATTAAATATGCAAAATGCCAGTATAGGTACTTAATAAATATTAATTTCATTGTGCCGTATTAACTTAACTTACATTTTGCCACCAATCTGTATAAGCATGCTTGACATAATAAAGTTCATTTCTTTGTGGGTTTTTTTTGTGTGTGTGTGTGTGGATACTTCCTATAGTGTTTTCTAATTTAAATTTAATATCTAGTATACAGATTTTAAACTGGTATATTTATTTTGTTCTTCATCATTTTATAGAAAAAAGTACTCATTTTTATTTTCTGTTCTTCTGAAAATAATGATGTTAAGGGAGAATTTAGCTTTGTTGTTGTATATGGGGTAGAATGTCTTGCAGAAGATTAAACCTGTAGTAATTTATACTCAGTAAAGATCCAAAGAAATTCCAGTAATTTCTTTTGCTTGGTGATTAACATTTGGCATATGTAGAGCAGTGATTCTCAACTGGAGGCGTTTTGTGCCCCGGGGGAGCTTTGGCAACACCTCGAAACCTTTTTCATTGTCCCTTCTGGTTGGAGGATGTGCTGGTATTCAGTGGGTAGAGGCTGGAGATTCTGCTTTGTGTCCTGCGATGCACAGAGCAGCCCCGTCACAATAGTTTCCTGGCCCCAAATGTCAATAGTGAGAAAGTCGAGAAAACACAGATTTAGAGAAATAAAGTGAAGATAAAGTGTTAATGCTAGTGTATTTGTAAGGAAAAGCTTTCCAGGGTATTTTTTTCCTTTTTTTTTTTTTTTAAAGAAAAACTGAAAGAAAGCCTTAGAAAGGAAAACTGCTCTCTCCTTCCCGTATTTTCTTTCTCTAATTCTTCAGCACTGGCATTCATATCCATATAGCAAGGACTCAAAGTCCAAACTTTTTGACTACTGCTACTAATCAGTTAGACTTTCCATTATTTCTTGCTGTTTTTTTTACCTGTTATAGAATAATACATATTCATCGTGGAAAATTTGGAGAGAAAAGGAAATTATAAATGGAAAAAAAAAATCATCCAAACCTATCATTTATATGCAAGGACTGTTAACATTTGGGGGTATTTGGTTTTTCTGTTTTCTTTGTAGATATTTTTTATGTAGCTCTGAGAATATAAGTTTCATCCTAAAAAATTAAAACATAACCATAAGTATGCTTAATGTTTAGTGTTATTGTCATTTACTTAACTACTTCCCTTTGATATTGAAGTGTTTCTGATGTTTTCTTATTGTGAATAATGTTTGATGAACATTTTGTATGTAATTAGCTAGCTATGTTTCAGATTCCTTCTTTAGGATAGATACTAGAGGGTACTAATGGGTCAAAAGGTGTGAATGAGGTTCTTGGTAACAAATTGGTGAATTTATCCTACCATATAGTGTATGAGACCACCTGTTTTCATTTTGGACTTCATCACTGTTTTTAAACAAACAATTTCGTTAAATTTTTTTTTAAAGATTTATTCATTTTTTTTTTGAGAGAGAAAGAATATAAAAGCAGTTAGAGAAAGCAATATGAACACATGTAAAATTTCCTTGGAGCCACTCAATTTATGTAATTATTATGGCCTTGCAAAATTGTATCTTCCAGTTGTGCAAATTGACTCCTATTTTAAATGCACTGAGTCAGCTCACTTAAAGAAGTCCTAGAGTAAGTGTTCTTGTTAAGTGGAAAAAAATGTCCTTTCATAGTTTGGTTATGAGTTCATTGTAGTTTTATTTGTTTCCTAAGTTCAAAATTTTGTCACTTATTTAAGTAATAAGAATGCCTTCTTTATGTATAAACAGACCCTGTGATACCATAGGGTCTTGAGATCTGTGAATTAGCTATACACTGTATGTACTGGTTTCATGATATTATGTTTGTATAATAGAACTAAAAATGAGTTTTAGAAGAAAAGAATCAGGGGTTTCCTCATTTAATGATTTCAGAAATATAGGAGTATAATTCTTTGCTTGAAAATTTCTTATCTAAAACATGCCCCCTTGTAGATAGTGTTTGACACTTCCTCATTAGGAAATTATTCCTTTGCCTTTTCCTTCTTTAACAAGGATACTGTAAGGGAGGTGGAAACATAAAGGGTTGACTGGCACAAGGAAGGAGTTATTAGGGAATAAGGATGGACCAAGTTGCCAAGTGATAGGGAAGGAGTTGTAGAACTTAAGAGAGTAAGAAGTTAATTTGTTCCTAAGTTATTTTGGAACAAGGTGGGATATACATACACATTATAAATTAATAAGCTTCCCTAAAAACGGTGAATCTGGTCTTGTTCTCATCATACAAATGAATTGGAAAACAAAGGGTATTGCTTTAAATGAATAATCACTTTCCTACATTTTCACTTTTGGAAATTTAGGAGATATTTGTAAAGCCTTAATTTGTGATTGCAATTTACTTGAAAGTAATTCATGCTGTAGTTGTTTTCTTATTAGTTAAGTTTGAAAGTTTTATGGGGATGAAATTGCTATGTTCAATTTCTCCTACTGTACAGTCCTTGTTTTTGCATCTTAGAAACTTAACCAAGAGCTAGAAGTAAACGAATTAGTTTAAAATTCTAACAAAACAAAAACAGCAACAAAACCCAACTTAATGTTTCCCCAGCTTCAAAATATGAAACAGATAAAGGGCTCTGTCATAATTCAAAGCATGATTTGAAAGATGTTCCATCTATCTCTGACTGTTCGTCAGCAAGTGAGAAGGAGCAGGATGTGAAAATTGTGGAGCTTCGTTTAATTCTGAATTTTCCTTATTGTTTTGGCTTATAATGTGAATTTATAGAATTATTGTATAATATTTAATTATTCAAAATGTTTCCAGGTTATTTTGGAAGACTTTTGGTTCATTTATTATTTTACATCTTTATTCATTCAGCATGGATGACTGCAAGATAATTGTGACAAATTATGTAAAAATATTAATAATCTGCTCTAGAACCTAGGTTCCAAATGAGGCCTTTACCAGAGGACATGACTCAAATGTAATTTTATGAAACTTTGCATAGATTACTTGTTACTTTGCGTAGATTATTTAACCCTTATTTTTGTGGATTGAGTAGGTCATTGTGTGATACTTGTGGCAAAATGTAAATCGTTTTTATTCTTCTTTGAGTGCATTTCTATTCAGTTTTTTATGTGCATCGTAAACATCGAGAAACTTAGAGTTAAAGTCCTTTGAAGGCCATCCATACAGAAAAGACTTTTAAGTTCTAAAAGAACTTAACAGGCGTTTAATCATGTGTCCAGGTATTTTTTGAATCCCTTTATGTCTCTTCAGTTTCTTCTCGAGCACTTACTGCCTTCTAAGGTGATTGAAAATATCCTTTTATTTATAAATTTTTATTTGAATTGATGGAGAGGTGGGACTTCATTCTTACAGGTTAATCATTTACAGTTTTCTTGGGTAAGTTTTCAATTTTCAAATCAGCCTCAAGCTTAAAGGTAGTAGCTGTTTGATTAGAATATTTGTAGAGCTCCAGACCTCTAACAGACCATTGTCATTTTCTTAGGAAGTATGAAAATATTTAAATGATTAATTACGTTTTAAATTCTTTACCATAGAGCTCTTACATAGTCTTCTCCTTCCATTAGAAACATACTAAAGCAACATTTGTGCCCAAGAAGCTCATGTGTTACAGGTATTATGTATTCCTAACTAGGTAGTTACCTGAATTTATCTTTAAATATATTATTTAGTATGAATCTACCTTACCTTGACATATTTATTGTGGGGATTAATAATTTAAAATAATTTTTAAATGCTTTTCAGTTTATGGAGGGAACTGTTGCATGTTTAAACGCACTAATTAAAAATGTTTTACATTAATGAGTCATTTTTAAGATATTTAATAGTAAATTTGTAAAATATTTTATTTTTTAGGAGAGGGTTAAATCCACCACACAGGGTGAAATCTATCTCCATGACAACATTCACACAACAGGAAATTGAATTTTTGCAGAAACATGGAAATGAAGTAAGTGTTTTTACAATTTTTAACTTTCTTGTTGGCAATCATTTTAATAAGGTTTAATAAGTTGTTTAGAATGTTGGATTTCACTGTTGAGGGGCGCCTGGGTGGTTCAGGTTGGTTAAGTGTCGGACTTCGGCTCAGGTCATGATCTCAGGGTTCATGAGTTTGAGCCCCTGAGCATTGGACTCTGCTGTCAGCACAGACCCTGCTTCAGATCATCTGTCTCCCTCTCTTTCTGACCCTCCCCCGTGCCTGCTCTCTTTCTCTCAAAAATAAACAAACATTAAAAAAAATAAAGATGGTGGATTTCACTGTTTAAAAAAGTTATTTTTGTGTTCTATATTTAGATACTTAGAATGTACTCATTTAGTAATGTACTTAGAATTAGTACCTATTGCAGAAATACCTTTATCCAGAGGTGAAACATGTATCTACAGTTGATCAGTATTGAATGTAAAAGTCATTTTTGGAGGATGTCTAGTATGGGAGTAACTGTTAGTGTTTACTTTAAAAGACCAGATGGTTAAACTTTTGTTAGGCCATTGTGTAATCAGCTTTTACTTGAGGTCCCCTCCTGAACTTGGTTTTGAGCAGGTGCTGGGTAGGGAGGGGCCTGGCAGTGCTGTGGGACAGTCCGGCATGGAGGGGTACCTAGTAAGAACTTGGAGGGGAGCTTTTTCCTTCTAACTCTGTTTTGATGGGCCTCCAGCAATTTCGTTCTGTTTTGTTTGCTTTCTTGTTTTTAGTTCTGTTTTTACCCTGTGTTCGTGAAAGTGGTGATCTAGTATTGACCAAACTATAAAATTGACCAAAAAAATTTCATTACTTCATGGAAAGGAAATAATTGCTTTAGTTATACTAACTATTCTGTTTGCATATTTTTGATAAAAGAGAAAGAAAAATGTTGTTTTAGTATTTTATTCATTTAAAAAATTTCCGTGTTCACCCTCAGAAGATATATGTAAGCATATTGTACTCTGCCTCTCTTTCTTCCTTATGCAGGCAATATCTTAAACTTGCTTGCCTACTTGTTGTGCACATGTGTTTTTGGCTCTAAAACAGTGAAGAGGTATAAATTCAAGATTGTGAAATATTTTTAAATACGTGATTCAGAGAAGTGAGCACACTTTGAAGTCTCCAAATTTTGCTTATAAAAAATTATTTTGCACAGTCAAGTTTCAGACTGACATGGGAAACTCTAAAGCTAGGGGAAAGGACAGAAGGTTTGTAATGATAGTAAATATAGAATAATACATTTACTGACTAAAATACAATTTGAATTGTTTATATAAAGTTTGGGATTAAACTAGCAGTGCAAACTTTTAATTATACTTTTAGAATGTTGGCCTAGTATGCAAAATTTTAGATATCAGAATAGGGAGTCAGAAATAAAAGAGTATTTTTGTTCTTAGATTAAAAATCTAATGATCATAGATAAAGTCAGAGTAATAGAACTAAAAAGGTGACAGTTTATGGAGAAGTAAAAACAAACTGCACCTGTCAGTAGGTAGCCAAGGCTAGGTGAAGACCAGTCTCAAAATGGAAGGAACTTTTAATTGTGGTAAGAACACTTAACATAAGATCTCGTCTCTTAGAAAAATTTTAAGTGTCAACACAGTGTTCTTATCTGTAGGCATAGTGTTGTACATTCAATCTCTGGAACTTACTCATCTTGTATAAATGAACTTCATATCCACTGAACAGCAGCCCCCTATTTCCCTTCCCAGCCCCAGTCAACTGCCATTCTGCTTTGTGCTTCAATGAGTTTGACTCTTTTAGATGCCTCATGTGAGTGGAAGCATACAGTATAGGTCCTTCCATGACCGGCTTATTTTACTTAGTGTAGTATCCTCAAGGTTCATCCATGTTGTTGAATATAGCAGTTTTTAAGGTGGATATCAAAATAAATTTAGAATATATGCAAGAAAATAATTTTAGGCAACTCATAACGAAAAGTAGAAACAAAATATAAACAGTAGAGATGAATGGTTTCATGGATTTTAAATCCTAAAAAGAGCCATGGAAATTGATAGGCCGCTTAAAGCACCGGCCAGGGCTGTCACTGTGCAACGTGCTGTGGGTGCAGTTCCGGGTGTGGCTCCATGGCTTAGCGAACACAGAGCTCACAGGCTAGTTAGGAGGCATGTATGTAACAGTCATAGCAGGTGTTAGTTACTCCGTGCTAAGAGTAACCCCGAGCTGGCAGGAAAAGATACTTGTTCGTTTTTAAGTTTATTTCTTTATTGATTTTTAAGTAATCTGAACACTTGATGTGGGGCTTGAACTCATGACCCTAAGATCGGAAGTTGCATGCTCTTCTGACAGAGCAAGCCAGGAGCCCTGTGTCAGGAAAAGATATTGAAGGCTGAGCAAACACAGTGAACAGAGAGAAAGGGAAATTTACTATAGTTCCTACCGTTAGAAAATCTACCAACCTTTTAAATACTTGTTAAAGAAGACACACGTACTTTCTTGTGTCCCTAAGAACATCTTAGAACCAAAGTCTTGGGCTAGGTATATATAATTCTTAACAATATTAACAGTATCTGTTCTTAAAAACTTAAAAGATGCTTAGAAGGTGAGGATTGATATTACGAAGTACAGAATGGTTAGTACAACCAAAACTTTATATTAGACTTCTAAGTGCAGGTGCTTCATTATCAGTTTCTCTTATTTAAACATTTAAATATTAAGTATAACATACATAGAGGAAGTATGCAAATGTTAATTTTTCATTTTAAAACATGTTGCCATATTCCGTGTGTCACTGTGTGTGAGTGACCTTACTCAGTCGCTATATTTTGGATTAAAAATGCACAGCTATCTTACATCATGTGATGAATGGGTCATACCTGAAGAGGAGCGTTCCCTCAGTTAGAAGAGAGTATATTGTATATTGACTGGGGTCTCCTCCCTCCTGGGGGTTAGTGTTCTCAGGGCCATGTTTGCTTGTCGTGATCGGGGTGTTGCAGGCTTGAGCAGGTAAGCGCAGTGGTTGCTGAATGCCTCACAGTCTGTTGAACAGAATTAACGTATGTTCCACATGTTTGAATGTTCCTCCAGACATTTATATGTGGGAAAATCTGCTTACAGTCATCTGTGTGTATAACTTTAATCTGTTTTAATGCTTGCATGACAGTTGTGAACAGCTTGCCATAGAATCATGCTGCCAGGTTCAGAATAAAGAGTAGGAGGGGACTGCCAACTTACAGGGCAAAGGGCATGGATTCAGAGAATCGTTTTCTTCACCATCAGCTCAGTGGCCTAGCACATGTGCATATCTAGGGAAGATTTCACTTTTCATTCAGAACTATATTAAGAATTGTTCAGTGGTTTTCGAAAATCACAGAACTGATGGCAGTACTACTTACGGTATTTGAGTCATTAATAAAGTACATCTCTCTTGGTCTGCAAGCAAGCAGTGGTAAGCAGGTACTGTCATTACTGTTTATAAATGTGTATCAAGGACATGCTTAATATTTATAACATTATATCATTAGTTTCTACAGATGTGGTTTACAAAGTACTTGAATATTATTTTAGTATTCTCAGACTCCTACAATGCCGTGAGTGGAGCAGATGTGTACAGTAGTATCTTATAGAACATAATATGCCAGATGTTAGTAAAATATTTTTCAGCAAAGTATTTTGCATTTATTATTTGCAGAAATACTTTTGCCATTTTCTTCCGACGTAAAATATTTTTTTTTTAAATTTCCATGTACTGTATTTATCTTGTAACACTTTCTTTTCTATCATGATGCTAACTTAAAAAACATCTTCAGTTGATTCCTCTGTATATCCTCTTTTATGATATTGTGGGTAACTTATGGTCCTCTAGTTGAAGAAATTTCACTACTGGGTAAAATCCTGATTATCATAGGTAATGAAAGGAGGGCTGGTGATTAGTGCTTTAGAAATTCAGTAAAAAGAAAATGTATTGGTAATTTTATTTTGAAACATCAGTTTTTCTTTTCTAGTAGCAAATTAACTCTCCTTAATTATGTTTTAGGCCTGAGAGTGAAAGAGTTACTACTGGAGCTCCACAGGCATACAGTCTACATGTGGAAATAAAATCATGCAGTAGACAGTATTTAAATATTTTTATGCTTAGATTATGAAAAATAACCCCCCAAAATAAACTACTGCTTTAAAAAAAAAAAAAAGAAAACTTTCTAAAACAATTGGCCCATAAAGGTGCTCTTTTCTCTCTGTTCACATTTATGATGGAACATTTTTCATTTTTAAGCAGAGAGTGTACCAAGGACTGTCCCTGGGTGCTAGAGATAGAGTGATAAGCAGAAGTGGACAGGACTTGCCCTCGTGTAAAGCTTAGAGTTTTGTGGGGGGAGACAGACAATAAACATCATTTTGTGTCAATTTCATTTTGGTTTAAGAGTGAGAAAGGGCTTCAGTAGGAGTTGTGGATGCTTTGGGAGTGTGAAGACGAGTATTTTTCAGGAAGTTATACTTATGACTAAATAGGCCTTATTTTAATGAGATAAGCTGTTGAGAGCTTTTGGGCAATTAAATTGCGTCTTTGGAGAGATTGGGGCCATTTCTAACGGGAAACAAACACATACAAAGAATATTTTTGTTTCTAAACAAATTTTAAATTCTAAATTCACATGCCCTGACAGTTTTGCTGGAATATGCAGTTACCATTTTATGCTATGTTGTATGTACGCAGTCTATTATGAGGTTAAACAGAGCACTACTGGTTATTTCCTAAATCGTTCCATCCTGTAAACGAAGTAAGTGATGGTGATTCTCCATAGAGAATAGTGGACTCTGAAAAGTGGAAAGCCAGTATCAGAAAGAGTTTGTGGGACATTATCAGAACAAAGACCATAAACTTTTGAATGAATTGTGAATCAGTGTCTGAAGGTATCATGTGGTTTCAAAGTGTTGTGTTCCTTTCTTTAAAGTTTTGCTAAAAGCTAAGCGATCTTAACCCAAACTATAACTCTCTAGGGAAATAGATAAAATTGGGGCTGGACTTGTTAAATACTTCTTGAAGTGCAATGGTCGTGTGCTGAAAGAATAGGATTTGGACTCAGCAGACTGAGAATGTTGGATAGGATGCCTCTGAGAGTCCATTTCTACCAACTGTAAAAGAGTGACAGTAATACTTTTATATAGAAAAACTAAAATACTTTGAAGTTGGGCAGTCTGTGAAAGTTCTGAGTGTAGTTCTTATTAAATGTAGGTATTCAGATGTTTATTGAATCAAAATGTAAGATAGTAGAAGTTACATAGGAAGGATTATCCATATTTATTTTTACTCCTTGCACAGTATTGTTTTATTAGAGGGATTTTTTTAGTTTTCATAGTATACAAAAGTGTCGTTTACATTAATATTTGGGTTATGTAGGTAAACTCTTGGAACATTTAATTTTTATGCTGATCTTAAATAATAATAGCAAAAATTGGCTGTGGTTTTAATAACAGCATATTAAATGTCATGATTGAGTACAGAGCTAAGTTACAAGTGCGTTACTCCAGGATGTATAATTACCTTGTTACTTTTAGCAGGTTTGGTAAGCTGTTTCTCTAAAGGACCAGTAAATATTATAGGCTCTGTGGGCCACCTCCATACGGTCTTGTTTGAATGGAGCATTTTTAAAATATCCTTTAAACAAATGCGGTGCAAGAGGCTAGGGGCCCAGTCTGATCTGCAGATTGTTGGGTGGTTGGAGACTTCTGCTCTGCGTCATACCAGAGTTTTCAGTTCTCAGTATAAATCCTTTTATGACTTTCCTAGTTAATCTTTTTCTTCCTTCATTTCCAGCAGAAATGTTTAAACTGTTGTGATCTCTGTTTTGTTTTCCATATGTGCTATCCATATTTCCGGTTTCCTTGCCATTTTGCTCATGACGGTTTTTTTTTTTCAATTTTTTAATGTTTTATTTATTTTTGAGAGAGAAATAGAGACAGCATGAGCAGGGGAGGGTCAGAGAGAGAGGGAGGCACAGAATCCAAAGACAGGCTCCAGGCTCCGAGCTGTCAGCACAGAGCCCGACGTGGGGCTCGAACCCACGAACCATGAGATCATGACCTGAGCCGAAGTCGGACTCCCAACTGACTGAGCCACCCAGGCGCCCCATGATGTTTTATTTATTGTGAATCTTTTTTTAAGGTCTGTCAAATTTTTACTCTCCTATGAAGTCTTCCAGGAGTATTGTAGCTGACAGGGACTATATAAACCCCCACTCTACTTAAAAAAAAAAAAAAGATATATATATATATATATATATATAATCTTTATGTCTGTATATATACACACACCATGGCATTCACTCGAAGATATTGCTCAATATGTATTTTTTAATTTCTTTCATATTTTTCCTATATTGGTTTTACTCCCCTCAAAACATTGTAGACATTTCATACTTTTTGATTGCACTTAACATCATTGAGCGTATACAAGAGTATATATCCAAGGGAGTTTGAGACTTTGGATCCATGTGAATTTCATTCGAATTACTTGTAGTAGTTGTTAAAATTTATTTATTTTTACTTATTTAGTGTGTGTGTGTGTGTGTGTGTGAGAGAGAGAGAGAGAGAGAGAAACTCCTATGCTTTCCTCCTCGGAGATTCTGACTATGAATGTATAATGAGACAAAGCTCATTTTTAGCCAGAGCCCCGTTGTGATTCTGAAGGTGAAGACTACAGACTACCGTTTGAGAAACCACTAAAGCAACTAAAGGCTCCAGACTGAGACTCAGAATAATTTGTGGTCTGGCTTTAGCACCACTAATAAATGAATCTTGCCACTTTGGGCAAACTACTTTTCCCTGAGTTTCATTTTCCTTTGTAATCTGTGAGAAGTACCTGTCTTGTACCTTTGGTTTGAACATATTGTAACAGGATTTTTTGAATGGTGGCTGAAAACCCAGAGTATTGTAGAGGGAGCTAGGTGCCAGTTTGTAACTAATGCTCTGAGCATATAGTTAACTTTTTCTTCTGCACTGAGATCTTGGGTCACATTATTTATAATTTCCTTCTAGCATATTTGCCTAAGCCGTTCTAGGTTACTCTCTCTCAGCTGTTTTGTTTCTTGCTATTAGTGTATTATTATTTTAAAGACTTACTTGGATCTAATTGAAAATAGAAATTATCAGTCTTTTTTGTTCCTTTTAAAACTTATTATGGAGATATTCATATATCTACACAAGTCGAATAATATAATTTCCACCCACTCCTGGTCTTGTCCCTTCTTTATAGATATAAAGATAAATAGATATATATCTGTGTAGATATTTTAGGTTTATTTATTTTGAGAGAGATTGAGACAGGGTGAGTGCAGGAGGCACAGAGAAGGAGAAAGAGAGAGAATCCCAAGCAGGCTCCACACTGTCAGTACAAAGCCTGGTGCAAGGCTCAAATCCACAAAGCCGTGAGATCATGACCTGAGCCAAAACCAAGAGTCGGGTACTCAACCAACTGAGCCACCCAGGTGCCACCCCCTTTAGTATTTGAAGCAAATCTGAGACATCTAATTTCATCTGTAAATTCATCAACTAATGTTATCTCTGAAAAACATGGACTTTAAAAAATATATAACCGCAATACCATTTTTGTGTCCATAAAATTTAGATCTAGTTATCTAGCCAAGGTTCAAATTTCTTTCATTTCATAAGTTTCAGTTTTTTTTTTCCCTTAAGAGTTTGTTTGAATCAAGATGTAGCTAAGGTCCACATGCTGTGAGTGGTTAATAGGGGTTTTGAAACTGTAGCTGCTGATAAAGGGTCAGAGGCTAGATGATCGCAGTCTGACTAGGCAACTTCTTGGACTGTATCGCTTGGACTGTGGGATAGAGCCAGGTTTGCATCATGAGAGTGGGGACCTCAGACTATTGGGATTGGATACTCTGTAATCTGAGGGCCCTGGCATTTTAGATCTCTGGGAAACCTCACAGCTCAGATGACTTTAGACCTAGCAGTCAGACCTGCTCCACAAGCGCCCTGTGGCACACATCTGAGTTCTAGTCCTTCACCTGTGTGTACTGCTTCAGCCTCACCTGCCATGCGGGCTCCTCACAATTGACATTGGTTCTTAGTACAGAGCAAGAAGTCTGCTTGGCTTCTGGGACAGCATCTGGCATTCCTCTTGGCAACAGAGGATGCCATCTGGTTGTGGGGTGCTTTATGAACTGGTAAGAAGAAAGTTGAAACAGGCTCTGGGCCCATAGGTTTTTGGGACTTGGTAATGACATTGAAGACTTTTTGGTTCTGTTTCATGAAATTGAAGTCATCCTACACAGGCAGTATCAGCTTTGGGTAGGAGTAAGCGAAGGCCATGCCCAGCAAGAACTTCTTAGAGATTTAGATGATATCCTGTCCAGTCTTCTGCTGCAGTCCACCTGGGCTCCCTCAACTCCCAAAGCACAGCCTCATACCAGCCTGTGATTCTGGGATCTTTGCAAGGATGGGGTGGTGGTGAGCAATTACCGTGCGTTGCAGCTTGCTGCCAGTGAGCTCACGTGCGTTGTAGGCGAGGGGTCTCTGGTAGTGTGAGTGCCGCACTGTCTCTCAGAACCCCTTCTCACGGACGCCCATGGCAAGATCCTCTCAAAGCCCCAGCACAACGGCCAGATCTGCCTGTCTTCTGCCCCCTCCACCTCTCAACTTTTTATTATGAAACATTCAAACATACACAAAAGTTGAAAAATTGTGCAGGTAGGGTGAACATTGTGCGGTGTTGCTTTAGCACACATCTGTGTATCCGTCCGTTAGTCCCACTTACGTTTCTCACATGTCAGAGTAAGCTGAAAACATTAGTTCATGTCACCCCTTAAATCCTTAGGAGATCGTTAATTGGAATTCAGTATTTGTTAAACATTGAGGTATAATTGACATAGTTAAAATGTAAAAATCTTACCTTGGGAAGAGTTTTAATAAATGCATCCAATTTGGTAACCCAGAGCCCCGCAAAGATAAAGAATATTGACATTCCTTTTAATGTCTCCCCTCTCCAGAGGCAACCACTGTTTTGATTTTTATTTATGTTTAATAAAGTGTGCTTTTTGTGTAAAACTTCTTTTGAGGGTTATGCATGTGGATATATGTAGTTTGTTACTTTTTTGTTACCCAGTATGGTTTTATCCCATGAATATATCAGAATTCATTTTTCTTTGTAAGATCTGTTGAGGGAATATTTTCTTTCATTCTGTGGCTTTCTCAGTTATTTTCTTAGTGGTCTCCTTTGACAAGCCAAAATTTGTCTTTCTGATGAATTTTATCAGTTTTATAGTTTCGGCTTTCTCAGCTCTGTCTTAAGAAATCTCTGCCTACTGTCATCATCATAATATATTTTATTTTAGAAGCTTTGAAAGCTTTAGTTTTTACAGTTATATCTATGACCAGTCTCAGGTTAATTTTAGTATATGGTGTGCTAGAGGTTGAAGTTCCTGTTTTTCTGTGAATATACACAGTTGTTCCAGCTCCATTTGGTAAAAACACGTTCTTCAGTGGATTACCTTGGAGCCTTTGTCAGGTACCAAATGACCATGTACATATGAGGATGTTCCAGGCCTCTTTGTCAGTTTCATTCATTTATTCATTGGCCCTTATGCCTGAACCACACTGTCTTGAAGTTAGTCTTGAGGTTAGGTAGTGCAAGTCCTCTGATTGCCCTTTTCGCCTGGCCTGTCCCCTTACCCTGTTGGCAGCTTCTGGTACCAAGTGTTGGAATCTGACGTGGGAGTTGATGATTTAGTCATCTGTGGCCAGCTGCTCTAGTTGAGATGACTGGGCTCTTTAGAAGGACAGAAAGAGGAACACTGGGAACTGGGTGTCACTGGGGCCGAGAGTGAAAGTGACCGCTGTGGTTAAGATTATCTGTTTCTTGAGCCTAAGTGTCCATCAACAGACGAATGGATCAAGAAGATGTGGTTTATCTATACCATGGAATACTACATGGCAATGAGGAACAATGAAATCTGGCCATGTGTAGCAACATGGATGGACCTTGAGGGTGTTATGCTGAGCGAAATAAGTCAGGCAGAGAAGGACAAATATCATATGTGTGCACGTATAGGAGGATTAGGAGGAACTTAACAGAGGACCAAGGGGGAGAAGAAGGGCGGAAATGGTGGGGGAAAGGGAGAGAGGCAAACCATGAGAGACTCTTGAATGCTGACAAAAACTGAGGACTGGTGGATGTGGGGGGGAGGAGGGGTGGGCATGGAGGAGGACACTTGTGGGGATGAGCACTGGGTGTTATGTGGAAACTAATTTGACAATAAACTATTTGTAAAAAAAAAAAAAAAATCATTACACAGCCATAAAAAAGATGAGACCTTGCTATTTATGACAACATGGATGGGCCACCTAAAGAGTATTATGCTAAGTAAAGTAAGTCAGACTGAGAAAGACGAAAAAGACGAATACTATATGATTTCATTCATATGTGGAATCTAAAACACAAAAAAATAAAGATGCAAACAGAAAGTAGGATTTGACCTATAAATACAGAGAACAAACTGATGATTGCCAGAAGGTAGGCAGGTGAAGGGATAGGCAAAATGGGCGAAGGGGAGTGGCAGATTCAGACTTCCAATTATGGAATGAATAAGTCATGGGAATAAAAGAGATAGCATGAGATATAGTCAATGATATTGTAATAGTGTTCTATGGTGACAGAGGGTAGCTACACTTGTGGTGAGCACAGCATATTGCATAGAGATGTTGAATCATTATGTTGAATACCTGAAACTACGTTCTGATTGTCAACTACTTTAAAAAATAGAATAAAATAAAATGAGAATATGACCAAAAAAAAAAAAAAAAAGATTATCTGTTTCTTGTTTCAGTTTTGATGAATTGTATTTTTCAGGGAATTTGCCTGTTTCTTCCAGGTTGTCATATTTATTGACATATAGTTAACGAGAGCCCTCTTTTAAATGTGTTTAGGTTCTATAATTTTGTTCTTTGTTACTTCCTTTCTTCTGTTAACTCTGGGTTATTTGCTCTTTGCTTACGATAGAGCCTAAGATCACTGATTTGAGACCTTTCTTTTCTAATCTTTTAAAGCAATACGTTTCTTTCTAACCCCTGCTTTAACTGCTTTGCTTTAAATTTTGACCTGTTGTATTTTATCATTCAGTTTGAAATGTTTTCTAGTTCCCCTTATGATTTCTTCTTTGATTCATGGATTATATAAAAGTGATTATTTAATTTCCACATATTTGGAGTTTTTCTAGGTTTCTTACTCTATAATCAGTTTTTAATTTACTTCTGTTTTTGTCAGTGAGCATTCTCTATATGTTCTCTCAACACTTTATTCTTTGAGACCTGTTTTATAGTCTAGCACATGGTCTGTCTTGGTGAACATACTATGTGCACTTGAAAAGAATGTGTTTCTGAAGTTATTGCGTAAGTGTTCTATAAATGTCAATTATAGGTTGTGATTGGTAGTGCAGTTCAGATCTTGTAGATCTCCTTTACTGATTTTGTGTAGGTAATTTATCAGTTATAGATAGAGTAGTTAACAAATGATTGTGGATTTGTCCCTTTTATTTTGAAACTGTTGTTAGGGGCCAACATTTATTATTACTGTGTCCTCCTGATAAAGGTGACATTCTGTCATTATATAGTCTATGTTTGATAATACTTTTTTCTTCTTTCAAAAGAGTATTATGTCATCTTTATATTGTTGCTCTATGGTGATAGGCCATTTTGAAGCTCTTTATCTTTTCTTTGACAGGTGACTATGATGTACCCATGTGTGTTTTTTGAGAGTGTGTGTGTTTATCCTTCTTGGCATTTGCTAAGCTTTGTTAATCAGTGAATTTGTCTTCATCAAAATTATTTTAACATTGAGAAAAATTGACCATTTTTTCTTCAAATACTTTTTTTCCTGCCTTATTCTCCTTCAACTCTATGCCTGAGATTTTACCTGCATATATATGTTAAGACATTTTGTAATTGTCCCACAAGTCCCTGAAGCTCTATTAATTTTTTTCTCAGTCTTCCATTCTTTAACTTTCTATTAATTTATGTATTCAAGTTTACTTAACTATTATTTCGACTCCAATCTCCAGTCATCAGATTAGATGGTTTCTGTTTATCGCCACCTGACGCTTGTGTTATCTCCATACTCTAGTTTTTTATGTGGAGTTACTTTGATATTTTCCAGTTCTGGAATTTACATTTGGCTCTTTTCTGTAATTGTTCCCTCTGCTGATATTTCATAGTTTTATTTATTGTAAGTTCTTGCACACGGGGATACAAGCTGCTTTAAATCATTATCTGCCAGTTCCACAGTCTTCATCATATCAGGTCTGTCACCACTGATTGCTTTTCTTTTGATTGTAGGTCACACTTTGCTGTTTCTTTGTATATCTAGTGATTTTGAGTTATATCCAGAATATTGGAAATGGAGCATTGTAGAGCCTCTGGATTATGTTTTGTTTGTTTCTTTTGTTTGCTTTTTACTTTAGCAAATTCTGCTTCATATGGAGGATACCAGTTAAAATCTCTACTTCGTTCTTTTAGTCTTGAATTGCTTGGAGTCAGCCCTGCACATACCTAGGGCAAAGGTGAGCCAGAGATCTGGGGAGAGTTTTGTGGCTCCAACTCTCTTGAGTCTCTCCTTACTTGGATTTGCTGCTCACTTTTTAATTTCTGTAGTTGCTGCAAACTCTTCTTTAAGATTTGGGGACTTCTGTGTGAGTTTTACCAACTGATTGTCACTGATCATGTCCTACTTTCTAGTGATAAGCTTTATAAAAACAGCAAATACCCAATTTCCTTTCCAAGATTCTGTTTGCTGTGGTTGTTCCCTAAGTGTCTTCTAGTAGTTTTTATAATGTACGTCGAGTTTATAGTTGTTATCTGCTGGAAAGCTGGGTTTTATTGTGAGCTGTTCTGACATTACTGGAAGCGGTACCTGCTTTGCTTGCCTGTTAAATCTTTGTTTTCTGTAAGTTTCCCTTCCAGTTGTTTACCACTGTTCTCTCTCCTTCTCTTCTTCTGTCCACCTTCCTTGCCCTCCCCCACCCCCCTTCTCCCTTCTGCAGCCCAGTGGTTTGTTCAGTAGTTTCCCACTGTTTGGATTTTGCTGATCGGATCCATGTAATCATAGTTACGAGTAAATTGGTAGTTGGATCTAGTAGCTGCTTAAGATTCATGTTTCGTTTGGAGAAAGGGAAACTCGGTGTTTCCCAGGTTGGATGGTGTGTTCATTCATGGAGAGACATTTTGGTGCATGGTTATGTTAGCGGCTGTTCTTGTAGTTCTCTGTTCCTACATCCAGTAATTTGGGGTAAAGTGGTTTCTAACTAAGTGATTTTCCAGGTGCAGTCTGGGGACCTGCTGGGGATCCTTGAGACCTTTTCAGGGATTCTGTAAAATCAGACATTTTTAATAGTGGTTTGAAGACTTGATTTGCTATTTTTACTTTCATTCTCATGAGTATATGGTGGAGTTTTTCAGGAGCTATATAACATAAAAATGCAGAGGCAGGTGAGAAATCAGTTATTTTCTATTTAATTGGGTATTCATGAAATTCGTAAAGATGTAAAACACTTTTTATCACTAACGTTTTTGGTTTTAGAATGTATACCTATTTTAGCTTTGCGCAGTGGCAGTATCGTAGCCAATGAGGTTTATCCGAGACATAATGTATTTGGCATGTTTTAGTCTGTTGTAGTTATTCTTATTGGCGGTCAGATTGTCTCCTTTGGACATTGAGATAATCTGTTTTGAATGTTTATTTTTTTTTAATGTTTTATTTATTTTGAGAGATAGAGAGGAAGAGAAAGAGAGACAGCATCAACAGGGGAGGGTCAGAGAGAGAGGGAGACACAGAATTGGAAGCAGGCTCCATGCTCTGATCTGTCAGCACAGAGCCCGACGCGGGGCTCGAACCCACAAACCATGAGATCATGACCTGAGCCGAAGTCAGATGTTTAACTGACTGAGCCACCCAGGCGCCCCAGAGATAATCTGTTTTGGAAACCTACCTAAAACTCACCTTTTCAGCAAGTCTCATTTTTCCTTACAAGAGCTTTGCCTGAATATTCCTTTTCCTTTTTATTTTCTTTTTGATTAACCCATGTACTCAACAAATGTTCAAAGACCACTAAATGTTTTTTCTTTTCCTCGTGATTAATTTACATAGACTATGGTATAGATCACGTTTACTTCAGAGGCTTGTTTTGCACTTGAGCCAGTTAGTCTCTCTATTCCTCAGCCAAAGGCTACATTCCCAACCTCAGTCAGCTGCCTGGCAAATGCATGCTTTGAGTCACCAGGACAACCAGACAATAGCGTGTCAGTACAGATCCATTACTGTCGTTCAGCCTTAGGTTGAGTTAAGCAGTGAGTAGTGTTCCTGTTAGAGGTGATTTACTGGCATCGATGCTATCCTTAAACTATCGATAATCCACAAACAGTTCTTATTGCATATTGTGACAAGTAAATAAAACTGTACTTAATATTCAGTTCTGAAGGAAATGTGATTAGGTCACCTTTCCCATTCTGCTCTCTCAATACCTTGTTTGTTCTCATTAATATTCTGGAAAATGTAAAAATTGAAGGGGCACCTGGGTGGCTCAGTTGGGTAAGCATCTGACTTTGGCTCAGGTCATGATCTTGCAGTTCATGGGTTCAAGCCCCACATCGGACTCTGGGCTAACAGCTCAGAGCTTGGAGCCTGCTTTGGATTCTGTGTCTACGTCACTTTCTTACCCTCCCCTAACTCGTGCTTTGTCTCTCTCTCTCTCTCTCTCTCTCTCTCTCCCTCTCCCTCTCTCCTCAAAAATAAATAAACCTTAAAAATTTTTTAAAAATTGAAAACTTACTCTGTAGAGAGAAAGAAACATAAACCTTTGGTTAATCTTTTCTTTTTGGCAGTCTTGCTTATAATATTCATAACTGTCTTTGGGAATGAGAATGCTGTGCTTTATGAAGATTTATGAAGATTTGCGAAGGCTTCACAAATTAACTGTAGAACAATTGGAAACAAGACACTGGTGGAAGTTTTTTTCTCCTTTTTAGATAATGATTCTAAAATTCATCTAAAAAAACAAAGAAGTAAAATTATCTGGGAAGAATTTGTAAATCAAAGAGTGAATAGGTTTGGCTCCACTTAGACATTAAATATATATCTCTGTGTATATAGGCAATAATTTGCAATATAAACTTGCAGTAATTACACCAGTCTGAAACTAGAATAGGCACAGATCTATAGACTAGATCTTGAGGTATACTGTAATCTTTTTATTAACTATAAAGTTACTATAAAGTAAACACATTTCAGCAGTTGAGTTGGAAGGAATTGGTTATTCAGTAAATGGAAAGTCAGAGGGTTAACTGACATAGTAGACCAAAATTAATTTCAGAAGTATTTTAGGACTAAAATTTTAAAGCACAAAGAAGGCAATAAAAATACAGAAAATATCTCCTAGTATCTCCCTACAAGATATTTAATCAGTCTTAAAGGGAAAAATAGTGATTTTAGTATGAAGAAATCTGGCATATGTCAGTTAACTTCCTCTAGGAATGGGACTGATTGACATCATGTGTCTCCTGATACAGTGCATAGAGAAGGATACATCACTTAGGTTGTATTCCTTGCCAAAATGCATAGCATAAATTTACTCATGAGAAAACCTGAATAAAGGAACATACTACAAAATGACTGGCCTATATTCTTCAAAGATGTCAAGGTCATGAAAGACAAAGATGCTTGTAGGAACTGTTCCAAATTAAAGGCAACAGAACATTTTTGGATTCTCTACCAGGAGAACCTTTTCCTTTTGCTATAAAGGACAGTGTTAAGATAATTGGCTAGTCTGTGGATTAGAGAATATTAAAATGTAAATGTCTTGATTTTGATAATTTTGCTTGTGGTTATATAAAATAATGTCTTTAATTTTAGGGGATTGACATTTAGGAAGAGAAGGTTCTAAACCACTTAAAGTTCAGAAAAATTTTTGTCTATCTGAAGAGTGAATGATAAAGTAAATGTTAACATTAGTGATTTGGGTAAAGGGTTTAGAGGAGTTCTTTTTTTACTATACTTACAACTTTGCTGTAAAACCAGTTAATCATTTTGTAACTAACAAACAGATGAACTAAATTGTAGTGTTTAAGGATGTAAACACTTGAGGGTAGATAATAAAAAAACAAGTGATTACTATAAAAATTAATAGAAAATATAGCTGACTATTTAACATTTGAACATGTAAGGACTTTATATGCTGAAAGCAGTGGAAAATCACAAAGTAAATATTGATAAATTTAACTAGCTAAAACTGGGAAGCATGTTAAAAGCAGCATACAAAATTAAAAGAACATTGTTTTGTTACCCATACCGGTTAATTTACTTAAGTCTTATTAGTTTGAGAAAGGAGGGCAGTTGATAATCTCACTCGGAACCAGTGTGGCTTCACTAATATGATAAATTTTACATTTATAACGCTTTTTATAATATGCAAAGCATATTCATGAATAAATGTGTGTTTAGGGTTGGGGAGTGCTTACCAAGCTCTCATGCTCCTTGCTGAAGGAAGAAAGGGGGAAGACTCCCTCCTGCCTTGGGAAAACCACAACATAAAGAGAAAAAAACCACACAGCTTATTGGACCAGGAATGGACAGCTACCCCTGGGGGCCAGTGACTAATCTGATCCTCCCTCTTATAAGAAACTGAATTAAGGTTCACAGAGGCTGGATTCAGATGTTGAATCACTTAAACCAAAAAGACAGGATGTACTTGGGCCATGTGCAGTCTTAACAAGTTAAGCAGAAAAAAAGTGTACCTAAGATAAGCAAGAACAGGGACTCAGATAGACAGTGTGTGAGACGCAGAAGTGATCAGCTGTGTGTTGGGGGGGCGGGGTGGTGTGCCGAGGGGCTTAGGAAACAGATTCTCAGACTACCTAGGTCCCAACTGGCTTTTTCTTTTTGCAGCCCAGTTTCCCTTAAAGGTTTTGTTTTCTTGGCATTCCTGTCTGGTTCCTTGTTTTATCTGAGCTAGTGTGGCTGGGTTTTCGTTTCTTGCAGCCTCTCTGGAACACAGTTTGACATTAGAGGTATTAAGTGAAATCAGGCCTGGGAATGTGCTGTGCACCGTGTACACTGCCCTTTACTTAGTTGCCACCGCAGGTTTCTGAATTACAGCTGCTGCTCCTGCACAAACCACAGATGCTTGCAAGTAGGTTTTACTGCTCTTACCACTGCGTTTAATTTTTCTCTAGTGTTTAAGTATTTGCTGCTTTTATCTTTTCTGTTTCTTTGTACTTGTCAGTTATACAGAAAACCAGTGTCAAGTACCTGTTAATCCTTACCTGAAACCGAACTTGGGTACTTTTTCTCCTTTATTCTCTAGTGAATGGGCCCATAAAATGAACTGGGCCTTAGATAGTCCTCATTCTTGGAAAGTACTTCCTCCAGGGAAAGGCTTCTTTCATGTGAGTTTCATCTCTGTTATTCCCCATGCCACATTATAATACCTGCCTCTAGTGCAGGCTTTTATTTATTATCCTCTTTAAATCGTTGTTATTTTTAGATGCTGGGATGGTATCATAGAAAGTCCATAGTTGCAGTTAAAGTCAGGGGTTGGCAGACCTTTTCTGTAAAGGGTCAGATAGTAAATACTAGGTTTTGTGGACTGTACAGTCTCTGTTGTAACTACCCAGCAAAGCGGCATAGACAGCAGATCAACAAATGGGTGTGACTGTGTTCCAGTGAAACTTCAGCTGCTAACACAGACGGAAGGCCAGATTTTAGCTTGTGAGGTGTATTTTGCTAACCTCTGATCTATACAGAATGTGAGAATTTGGATCTGTGAATTTATTAACTTCTGCATGATTAAGGTACTATGCTAAATGTTCTAGGTCAGCCTGTATATTTTATTTTATTAATTTTTTTAAACTTTTTTTTTTAAATATTTTTATTTATTTCTAGGAGAGAAAGAGAGAGAGACAGCGTGAGCAGGGGAGGGTCAGAGAGAGAGGGAGTCACAGACTGAAACAGGCTCCAGGCTCTGAGCTGGCAGTCAGCACAGAGCCCAACGTGGGGCTCGAACCCACGAGCCGCGAGATCATGACCCAAGCGAAAGTCGGACGCTTAACCGACTAAGCCACCCAGGCGCCCCAGCCTGTATATTTTAGATGAAATGGGGAAAAAAGAGAATTTCTTCAGTACATATATTTCAACACTGTTATGAAGTTGCTTTCGTCCATACACTAGGTTATTTTTTGTGTCTGCTGTGTGTCAGGCTCTGAGAATACAAATAGTGGTGAATCAGAGAGGAAGTTCCTGCTTTATGAGATTTACATTTAGAAGCTGTGAGATAAAGGGCATGAAAATAATATGTTGAAGTGATGTATATGTGAGGTTTGGTGTGGGAGATGTTACCCCCGGTGTGGGATTGGAGTTGAGGAAAGACTTTCTGAGGAGGCCTGTGTGGCTGGAAAGAGTAAGGATAGTAGAGGAGTCTGGAGAGGTAATCAAGGGTTGGCTCCCATGGGGCCTAAATAGGATTGATTTGATTTTTTATGTTAAGGAAGGATTTGATTTTTATGTTAAAGAAGCCATTATAAGGTAGTTTATGCTTAAATTAAAAAAAAAATTTATATGTCTGGTTCACAAAGGCTCTGGTGCCTTAGTGATCTGCACATAAAGCTTGTGTGTGCCCATTTTCAGTGAATCGGTTGCATATGTTCTAATTCTTGGCACATTTTTTAAAACCAAATTTTAAGATGGAATATACCATACAATCTGAAAAAGAACTGTTTCTCTTATATAAGGTGTATGGATAGTGTCTTCGTTCTCTAAGCATTGTTAATTAATAAACATCCTTCAGATAGGCTATAACTGAGAAATACCAATGAGATAGGCTATAACTGAGAAGTATCAGTCAGCCTAGATATATTAGCCTAGTCATGCTAATGTAGGCTGGATGAGTATAGGAAATGTTAATAATGTAGTTTTCAGTATTTAACTTGAGTCATGACATATATTTGAGATATTTTTCTGATTTGGGATGTTTAGGGGCAAATTAATGCAAAAAACTATTCTTTTTAGAGTGAAATAATATATTGTTGTTACGTGGTATCTCTCTAGTGAGCTTTTAATTGTATTTCCTTTTAATATTAATTTCTGTACAGTTTTTCTTTGTGCTTTCAAAGCGTGAATATTTGTTCATGAATACTTGTTCATGAATACTTAAGTTCTTTAAGCCTCCAGTTATTTGTTTCTGTATTTTATGGGCAGTATTACCAAATGCTGTAATTTTATCTTACGGAGTCAGTAATCCTCCTCCTCCTCTAGGAGTGAAAGGGCAAAAGAGTCTGAAATAAAAGGTTCTTTAATTCCAGAGCATCTTTCCGTCCTTTCCTTCTTTTTTTAAAAAAGTTTATTTATTTTGAGAGAGAAGAGAGCGGGCGAGAGAGAAATCCCAAGCAGGCTCTATGCTGGAACTCAGAACCCATGAGATCATGACCTGAGCCAAAATCAAGAGTTGGATGCCCAACTGACTGAGCCACCCAGGCGCCCCTCTGTTCCTTATTTTTTTATCTTTTTACCTAGAGGTTACAAACAGAGTCCAGTCACAATGTTTATTCTTTGTATCCTTCTTATGAAAACAAGGGTTTGTCTGAATAAAGGTAAATTGCCACTCACGCAAATTTCTGCTCTGCTTTGCTGTCCATGAGAGGATTATAAACCCTTATCTATTTTCCTTCTCAAGCCTGGTGCAGCACTGTTTTCTTATCCTTCCTTTTTTATATGAGTAATTGAGAATTAGTATGGATGTTTCCTATCTTTGGCGTCCATAATTGAGTTTGTTAAATTGCTTGCGCTACATATATTTATTATCATGATTTGGGTGCTGTGCTGGATGGCTTCCGTCTGCCCTTCAAGCTTTGGTCTTTACCCCACTCTAGCTCCAGGCCGCTCGTTTGTCTGGATACACAGATGGGCTTTCTTGGCTTTCTTGACTCCTGGCTTCCAGTTGGGTTTAGCTGATGGGAAACATTGTCAGTGGCTCAAAAAAAGAAAGGAAAGAGGGAGAGGTTAAAATATTTACTTTCTTCTTCCGTGTGGGATTTCTTGTATCCTTTCTGCATCCTTCCATTGAAGGTCAAACTTCCGTCAGTTAGCCCTCTTCATTTTTAAGGTTACCTCTTCCTCTTTTCCCTTCCCTGTCAGTGGGTGGGGTTGGGCCATTTACTAACAAGGGGGAACTGTATTCTCAACGTGGGAATTCTTTGCAGCCTGCCTGTGCTTTGTAAATAGTCTATTAAACTTATTTTCTTCAATTTTTTTCGAATTGAGTATGCCACCTGTTTTCTATGGCAACCCTGACCGATAAATATGTTTTAAAGCATTTTAGATTGTGTCAGTGACTGTTACGAGTACAATCCTAAAGTGGATTAGCACTAGAATAAGGAAAAATTATTCTGACAATTTCATGGACTTACTCTGTTGGCTGATGTGTAATTTTAAAATAAATGACGTGTGGTTTTTAGCATTATTGGTATATTTATTGAACACTTAATGTGGCACAACCCATGATTTTAAGCATTGTGGGGAATTTGGAAGTAAATGAGACACGTGCAGTAATTCGAATATGAGGCCATTGGTAATGAGCCTCATGTGAGAGGTACAGAGTGCTATAGAAATGTGGAGGAGGGAGATTTATTTTTTAATTAAGACCACTGATTCTGCAGCAGGATAGAAGGGAGACCTGTAGTTTTATGTATTCCTGAGGAGACCTACTTCCCAGTCCTTGCCTACCTCATTATTCCATAACCCGTCTCGGAAAGTAGTAATAACTAGTGCTAGTTAAAGTTCATTATATATACCTGTTCTGGAGTCCAAAACACAGACTAACTCCTTTAGCATTCCACCATCCCTGTGAAGCAGGTTCCATTACTATACAGAGTTGGGATCCAAATCCGGGCTATCGGGTTCCCCTTGTCCAGGAGCTGAACTACCCCAGCCATTACATTATTCTATAATTGGAACTCATTATCCACCTCCCTAAAAGAGATTATCAAAACTAATTCCATCATGAGTGCAGTTCTTTCAGATGATGGCTTTCAGGTATCACTGTTGCTCCTCTGTGGTGTTTCTGGTCCCCCCAGCACCATGTTTCTTGTGCCAGTAGATTTTGTCACCTGCTGTGGCTTCTTGTTGCAGTCATACCCCCTGATTCATTATAGATTTTAGCCCCTTACATACTGTCTTTTTTCTCCTAGTGTTAATTATTTTTTCCAGTCTCACTGTCCACATAGATAATCCACATGATTATCATAATAATAATTTGGCCTCCTGAATTCCTTGACCTCCTACCTGCAATAATCCTTCATCTTATTTTAGATTTTTTTATTTATCGATAACTGAACCACCTCTCAGAGATCAAGTTCAAGCATCCCGTTCTCTGACTACCTCCATTTCTCTCTCCCCAGCTCATTCCCTCTACTTTCTAAATCCCAGTTGCGGTGCAGCCTTCGGGACTACGGCCCACTGACGCTAAATCCTTGTGTCCTCGTTTTTCTTATCTTAGATTTCGTGGTCTGTTATAACCATTCCTTTTTCACTTGTATTTTATCTTGAAAGCCATCACTCAACTACTTTGTACCTAAATTGCCAGATGAGGCGAGAAACACAACTGTTAAGACTAATTTCACTGAAATACTCATGACCGTGAGTCTTCAGTGCTGCTTGCTATGTTAGTAATTCACTCTCCCACTCTCCTTCTGCTTTGAAAAACTGTCCCATTTCAGGTGATCCTGTTTATTATTTTACTAACAGAACAAAATGAACCAAAGAACTATATACTTTCCTTTCAGCAAATCTAGAAACCTGAAAGAGCAATTTTAGTAGAATGGCTGAAACAGAAGCCAGCTTTCCAGGGACGAAAATGTGAATGGGTTTCAAAGAGATAGACATCATGATGTTTTCCCAGATGTGACCCAGGAACACGGTTTCTGTTAAATGAATCTTGCCCTATGCCAGGATTAGTGATTATATAATTTTGAGAAATACTGGAAACCGTATGTAGTATATAGATGGAGAGAACATTTCCATTTGCTGGCCTAGATTTTACTAAAGCCTCAGTTTGCAAACTTTGACCTATTTCACAGTTCCCCCAAAGGGTTTGCTGAAACACACATTACTGGGTACCACCTCTTCTTGAGGTTCTGATTTCATAGGTCTTGGATGGGTCCTGAAAGTTTGCATTTACAAGTTCTTAGGTGCCGTTGATGCTGCTGATCCAGGGAATTGGGAAATCCATTTTGCGAGCCACTTCACTTAGGTACGACTTCACCTGCCAAGAGTGGCAGGTGTGGTTAGGATCTTGAGCAATATAGGGAATGGTGTGGGGCAGCATAGTGAGAAGTACGGGCTCAAGATTTGACCTGTCAGAGAGCAGGGACGGAACTGCAGGGACGGAACTGCAGCAGGTAGTACGGAGTCTCAAGTGATGCCTGCTGACTGCTGCCGCGAGGTGTGCCGCCAAGCCCTTTGTCTCTGCTTTGTAATACCTTGACAGATGAATGCCAGGACAGTTAACTGAGGGATCTGTCTTCGGCTCATTGCCTTTTTGTTTGTATGTTTATTATTCATTCACTATTTGTTTTTATTTTAAAAAGTTACATATGGTAGGGACACCTGGGTGGCTCAGTTGGTTAAGCGTCCAACTTGATTTTGACTTGAGCCATGATCTTGCGATTTGTGAGTTCTGAGCCCCATTTCGTGAGACAGAGCTTGGGACTCTCGGTCTCCTCCTTTTTCTGCCCCTCCCTTTGCTTGCGTGTGCTCTCTCTCTCAAAATAAATAAATGAACTTTAAAAAAAAGTTGTATATAGGAATTTTTAGCATGCAAAGCCTAAATGTCATTAAGTGTCTTGAACTAATTGTGTCAGTTACGGTTAATAATTCTTTGGCTTTGGGCAAATAATTACCATGTCTCTTGTTTTCTCATTTGGGAGTTTTTAGGATAGAAGAATTAGAAACTTCCAGTTCTCCCGTTATAAATGTAATTGCAAAACCACAGAATCTTTCAAAATTACATTTTCAGAGAATCAGGTTTCTGACTAAGGAGAGTCCCATGTGGTTCTTCTTAAGTTGCTAACTAGTGGAGAAACTGGCCCTGTACAGGACTGACGGTATTTCTGGCAGGCAGTTGCATTACCATTGCTGGGTGTACTTCTTGGGCTTTGCCACGGAAGATTTTTATAATGAGATTGTGCCTTAGCCGAGGGCTCATGCGTGTCACCTGCACTGCCTTAATGATGTCACAGTGTCTACTGAGCCCGGAGTAGGAGGAGACCACAAGAAGAATTGTTTTGAAGCATGCTTGGGGTATGGAGAGAGGAAAATGGGGAGTCCTTTCTCTGGTTCTTCTGTCTCCCTTCCCCATGTCACTGAGCAGGGAAGCTTGAGAGTAGTGCTGCTTTTTATTCTCTGATGGCTCAAGGTTTTTTGGGCTTTTTGAAGCTAGATACCATGTGCTTTTCACAGTGTCATAATTGGTTAATTTTTTAAATGATATAATTTTGGAAACTTGTGGACTGGTTTCTGATAGCTTTACTGAGGAATCATTAATTACAATAGCTTGTATGTATTCAGAGTGTATAATTTTGATGAGTTTTGGCCTATGTGAAACCATCATTATAGTAACAACATACTATACTAACAACACGGATAACAGCATTTTCATTATCCTGAAGAGTTTTTTGTGCTTGTTTGTAATGTTTGCACTGATCTGCTTTCTGTCACTATAGATAAATTTAGATTTTCTAAAAGTTAAATGAGGGGAATCCTGCAGTATATACTTTGGATAGGGGATCTGACTTCTCAGCATGTAGTTGCTTTTATCAGTAGTTTATTCCCTTAAATTGCTGAAGAGTATCCTATTTGGATATTCCAAAATTGATCCAATCAACCTGTTGATAAACCATTTGGGTTGTTTCCACTTTGGAGTTACTATCAATAAAACTGCTGTGAACATTTGTGTACAAATCTGAGTGTAAACAGGTGTTTTTATTTTTGTTGGGTAAATACTTAGAAGGGATGACGGGGTTATATGGTAGGTGTGTATTTAACTTTTAAGAGACTATAGACTATCTTCCACAAAGTGGTTGTACCTTTTTTTCTAACCTTCTTGGGAGTTCCAGTTATTCCACATTGTTACTAACACATGATATCGTTCATCTTTTTATTTTGAGCCATTTAGTGGTATCTATGAGTGGCTGTGTAGTGGATCTCAGTATCATTTTAATTTTCTACATGAATAGTGATACTGGGCATCTTTCATGAGGTGCCTGTTCAACTTGCCTGCCCACTCTTACTGGTTTTTTATAGTTGAGTTTTAAGAATTTTCAAATGTATTTTGAATTCAAGTTCTTTTACATTCTTACCACATTGTAGATCACAGAATCTTAACACATTTTGCAAATACTTTTTATCAGTTGGCTTCCCTTTTCATTTTTTAAGTCTTTGGAAGAGCAGTAGTTGGTTTTTGGTTTTTGGTTTTTGGGGTTTTTTTTAATTTTATTTTTAATAATCTCTACACATGACATGGGACTCAGACTCACGACCCCAAGATAGAGTCATATGCTCTACTGACTGAGCCAGCAAGTTGCCCTGAAGAGCAAGTTTTATTTTTACTCATTTATTTTTAATTTATTTTTAATTTTTTATTAGAGAGAGAGAGCGCGTGTGCGAATATCTTAAGTATGCTCCATGCTCAGCACAGAGCCAGATGTGGGGCTCGATCCCAGACCCTGGGATCATGGCCTGAGCTGAAATCGAGTCAGACATTCAACTGCCTGAGCCACCCAGGCACCCCAAAAGAGTAGCTTTAAATTTTGAAGTCCATGTTACCGATTTTTTTTCCTTATGGTTGTCTGCTCTTTGTGTCCTATTTGAGTTCTGCATCATTTCATTTCTTTAATTTTTTTTTTCTAGAATGTTAAATATCTTAGATTCTTATTTTTTGGTCATTAGTGGGGAAAAGAGCGTGGGAGGTAATTACAAAGCTAGAGTTGTATCTGCTTTGTGTTTTTGTTATTATTTAAATTCAAATTGTTTATGATTCTAGAATTTTTTGTTTTGTTGGTTTTGTTTTGTTTTGGTTTGGTTTTTTTTGAGTAACCTCTTCTCCCAACATGGAGCTCAAACTCACAACCCCCAGATCAAGAGTCACATGCTCTACCAACTGAGCCAGCCAATTGCCCCTATTTTGGTTGATTTTTAAATTTGTCAAAGATCCATGAAATTGCTCCTAGTCTGATTCGTCTGTTTTATGGGGTGAGGGAACTGAGGTTTATAAAGGTTACACAGCTTTGCTCGTGGCTTACAGTTTATGATCATTCTAAGACCAAAAAGGCCTAGATCCATTCAAATCCCATTTCATTATTTGTTTCCCTGTGAGGTGTTATTCTTTATGATGCTGTTGCTAAGATTTTACTGCGTACTGGAATATGTTAAAATAAATTTAGTTCATTCATTGCTTCTTCATTTCTATTTGTGGTAATATTCTCATTGAAAGCAGTGGTTTTAAGTAGGTTAGCTTTTTGAAAGAATAATAATTTTCCCTTAAAATCTCATTAAGTGAAGATGTTGAATTTAACATTTCTGTTTTTGTTTTTTTTTTGTTTTTTTTTTTTCAATTCTTTCCAAAGGTCTGTAAACAGATTTGGCTAGGATTATTTGATGATAGATCTTCAGCAATTCCAGACTTCAGGGATCCACAAAAAGTGAAAGAGTTCCTACAAGAAAAGTATGAAAAGAAAAGATGGTGAGTGAATAGTTTGTATTTAGAACAAAGACTCCCCAAATCACATTAATTCTGGATACGATTAATCTGACATAAGGAAGGAAGAAAAGAAGGAAAGAAATGGGTGGTTATATAGAAAGTAAGGAAATAGGTGTGTAGGTAGATAGATACTTCTTATATATTGGCATTTGATTGGATTTGGTTTGAAAAGCCTTGACTTCTACTTAAGTCATCTGTGCCTAGCAGCAGCCCATTCCTTATTCCCAGGCCTCCTACCCTTTTTGGAAAGCTAGGGATCCTTCCTTCTGATCTTTCTCTAGCCCTGCTAGCTTCTTAAGACATTCTAGTTTTTATACAGCCTTTTTTCTTAAAATCTTCATTCATTTTACACGTAATTATTTAGTATCTTTTATATACTAAGCAGTGTGCTAAAGTTCTTGTATAGTAATCCATCCACTTAATGCATTTCGCAGTAGGTCTTTGCCCAAAATATTCTCACTTCTCACCCAAGAAATCATTTTACTCCCTGGTTAAGAAGAGAGCATTTATGCTCCCCTAACTAAATCCATCAGATGTTAATTTTTAAAAAGAAGTTAAAACAGGTTGGACATATGGCTAGTACAGCCTTTTAAAAAGCAGAGCAAGGAACATGTCTGTAAAGCTACTGTTCATCTACTTTGGACTCTTCATGTTTAGCTGTAGAGCACAATTTAATTTAATTTTTTAAGACCTATTATTCAGTAGTGTGTATTTCTTTGTTGGGGGCTTAGGAAAATAAAGGAGAGAGTCACAATAGAGGGAATAGATAAGGAGGAAGTGAATGGCTTAACCCAGGGAACCCTGAGGGTGTACTTGCTGTGGTCTATGGGTGAGATATCTCTGCCTTCATTCAGTGAGTACAGTAGAGAGAAGTAGCTTTAATTCCTTTGCTCTGTGTTCTCCAGAGGAGACTACTTCTTGCAAGGCAAGATCAGCTGTAACACGGGCTACATTAAGCAGCACTAGGTAGTTTAGGTATGAATGCAGATAAAGGCATGCTGGTAAGATTTTAGCTGAAGACCGAAGAAAATCTTTGAGGTTGGGGTGATAGTAGAAACATGGTGGCATAAATGATTTTCTTAAAAATGAAGAATATAATTAACCTTCTGTCATTTCACTTCTTGATTTCCGAGACCATTTATCCTGTAGTTAGACCTTTCTCCTTACATAGCTATAGCCTAATTTTTTATTTTCCCAACAATTATGCCAACTCAGCAAGTTAGTTTGACTAGAACATAGCTACGATTTTACATAGTTTTATCTTCAGCTAGCAAAAGAAACGTGTGTATGAGTAAGAGTTGTTAGATTTAAAACCATGGATTTCCCCCTTGCATTTATAATGATGATGAGGAGGAGGATAAAATTATTAATTACAGCTATAACACAAATAACTGTAAGCCTCCAAATAATTATAATTTTTGTGTTTTTTTCTGTCCTGAGAAACAGGATAGTGATAACAAGAACAATAGAAACACAAATTTCAGTGGGGGGCATGTAGAGGGAGTGGCCAACACTCAGGTGGGCTGGGTCCTGTGCATTTGAGACACTTCTGTGTGCCTGTGACACGTAATGAGAGAGCAGTGCGGTGGGTTTTTACCATGATACAAGCACTGTCCAAATGTAGTCTCCCTGAAAATCCTTACATCAAGCAACTGTATTTAAAACATTGAAGCTCTTGTCTTAGATCTAAAGGGGTTTTGAAACTGTATGACCAGTTTTCAAACTCACTTCCTATGCAATAGGAGCTTAACTTCTTTACTTTTAGTCAGATGAATGTTTTGAACTAAATACAATTATCTGGTTTTATCCTTTGATAAGACTTGACTGTACTCAAAAATTGATACCATCAGTGAATATACCAAATTACGGGAAAGCAGTTGTATTGTTTGTCACTGTCATATAATAGATAATAGCTAACACTTGTGTAGTTAATACATGTGTACCAGGAACTGTTTCAAAGCACTTTGCAGATGTTAACTCAGTTTATACCTGTTGGCAACCATGTCTCCTTTTTATAGATGAAAAATTGGAGGCACAAAGGGTTGAAGTAGTTTGCCCTAGATTTCACAGCTACTTAGTGGTAGAGCTGGGATTTGAACTCTGTCTCTAGAAAACATAGGTACTCCTTAACCACTTTGTTTTCCCTATGTCCCCAAAGTGATATGGGAGTAGTGTTGGGGAGAAGGGTAGGATGAGATAAAACCCCGAAATTGAACAAAAACACATATGTGATCCTAGCCCTAGAGATTAGCATTGCCAGTGTTCGGGCATTATGTTCTTACTGCCTCTCTTTACTTTTCTTTATTCTCTTCCTCCTGTAAATCCTGTACTTACATGAATGAGATCAAACCTGAAAGACCCTAAAGTCTTAGGGACATCTTTCCCTGTCCAAACAGAATAGCTATGCAGTATTCTGTTAAAACAGATGTTCATAATCCCTTTGAATATTTCTCTCCTGATGAATGTTTGATATATGGCCAGTTTTTTGAAATTTTAAAGAATGCTCTGATAACCATGCATGTACATGTATCTGTGTACACCTATCCAGTTAATCTGTAAGGATAAGTTTCTGGAGGTTGTACTTCAGGACACAGCATACCTATTTGTTTATTTTAGTGGGCAGTAACAAAATTTGTGAAATTTATGCTCAGAGCAAATGTGAATGGTATTTTAATTTGCATTTTTATTAGGTTACGAGTGTCTTCATTTCTGTGCCTCCATTTGTGAATTGTTTCTGCTTATTTAGAAATTGAGTTGTTGATCTTATTCTTCTAGATGTGTAGTAGACCTTTGTATTTTAGACTATTTAATGTAATAAATGTTTTTCTCTTTCTTCTGCTCTCCTCCCAAATGTTATTCGTGATCTTATACTTTAGCTTTTAAAAATTAGAGTTTTAACTGTACATCATGATTAACTAACCGTAAGTCCTCTGTTGTCAAAAAACAGTTATTAATTTATCTTTTTATAAAAATTATAAGTAAGTAATTGAGACCAGTTTTGTGCTTAGTCTTTATTAGCCTTTCTGAGTACTTCAGTTAAGTGCAGTCTTAAGCTATCAATTCTAAGAGGGTTTTGAAATAAGATTACTGTCAAAATAGCCTTACAAAAAATTAGAGTTAAGTTTGTCATTTTTAAGTACAGTAGTCCCTATATTTTCCTCAGTTAACTGCCTGTTGAATTTTTCATATGTTTTAGGTATGTCCCTCCAGAACAAGCCAAAGTGGTGGCGTCAGTTCATGCGTCTATTTCAGGGTCGTCTGCCAGTAGCACGAGCAGCACGCCTGAGGTCAAACCACTGAAGTCTCTTTTAGGAGACTCCGCACCAGCACTGCACTTAAACAAGGGCACGCCTAGTCAGGTGCGTGGCCTCCGTCTTTGTAGAGGCTTCTACTTCAGGAGGATCGAGTATCACGGACCTGAGAGTGCTTTGGGATAGTAACATTATGTCCTCATGGTAACATATGGTAACCTAGTGGTGTGGGTAATACAGAGAGTCCTGGTTAAGTGGTTGGGGTGTGCATCTTTTTGCTCTTGCAAATTAGAGTCTCTTTGAATGCTCCCCAGGCTCGTTAAGGCACACAGACAGGATCGCTGTTAATAGCTACCGGTCCTATACCTGCATTTAGTGAAACAGGACTCTGTGGGGACCATCAGAGTTAGAATAGTATAGTCTCTTTGATGTACTTTTACAAGAAAGGATTTCTTAAGTAGTAGGATTTTCCCCCTGCCTGATCGTGAAGCATGTTCATCATTGAAACACAGGTGGCTTTGCATTACATACCTTACTTTATTATTATTATTTTTTTAACATTTTTTTTAATGTTTTATTTATTTCTAGGAGAGAGGCAGAGACAGCGTGAGCAAGGGAGGGTCAGAGAGAGAGGGAGTCACAGACTGAAATAGCCTCCAGGCTCTGAGCTGGCAGTCAGCACAGAGCCCGACGTGGGGCTCGAACCCACAAACCGCGAGATCATGACCTAAGCGAAAGTCAGATGCTTAACCGACTAAGCCACCCAGGCACCCCAACATACCTTACTTTAAAAAACTAAACACTGAAGTCTTTAGTTGACTGAGCTGTGACCAGTTTGTCACTCTGGCTTGACAGCGTTTGTCCTACACAGGAATGGTTCTCAGGCATAGTATTGTTTGAATTAAAGTCCACCCTTTTTAATAATGCATACCAGGACATCTGGATAAAATTGTTCAGTTTTTCACAAGAGGTTTGAGTCAAAGCTGAAGAGAAAGGTACTCTCCCCACATAGAAAGGATGTGTTCCTTGAAAGTCGTATCGCTCTCTTAGCAGTAAGTCTTGCTTGTGTTCTGAGGTGTAACAGCTGTTATAATACAGTATTTCTTTGTCTTTGACTCTGTATTTAAAACTGAGAGATAATTTGGAAGTAGATGTTGAAAATTTGTGCCTTTCAAAAAATACCAAAGGATTCAAAACTACAAATAAATGACTGTGTAATCTTTAAACTGTGTTTTAAGCATGGTGAATTGGAAATAGTGTTATAAACATGTGGCAGGTTTGACTGAAAGCCCTTTACAGTTAATGTGTGCTGTGCAGTCCCCTGTTGTAGGTCGCTCTCAAGGGCAGCAGCAGGAAAAGAAGCAGTTTGACCTTTTAAGTGATCTTGGCTCAGACATCTTTGCTGCCCCGGCACCTCAGTCAACGGCTACAGCCAATTTTGCTAACTTTGCACATTTCAACAGTCATGCAGGTAAGTAGTTGTCCTTGATGGCTTTTTGCCAGACATATGTATTTAGCACCAGGAGACCTCCATTCTTCTGGAAACTTACATATCGGTAAATGTGTTCTGTTGAGGGTGTGGGCCCTCGTGGCTGTTGAGCTGTCATATGTAATCGTGTAGTCAGGGCTCTTTTAATCACAGAAGAGATTATACTCAGTGTCACATACTGGCTGACCTCTTTCCAAAGAAAACTGGGAAAAGACTTTTCAATATTTTTTTACCCTTTTAATATGGAAAATTGCAGATATTCAGACATGACAAGATAATATAACCCTCATCTGTTCATTGCTCATGGCTACTCTGGTTTCATTTATCTTCTACTCATTTCCTCCTCTTATCGTGTTGTGAAGCAGTTCTGGACATAATAGTTTATTCTTAAGTATTTTATATTTCTAAAACAAGAACTTTGTTAAACATCACCATTGTAGTGATATGACTCCCTTAAATAATAGCAGTAACAAATAATTATTCATTAGTCACTATTTAGACTTTCTATTCCAGTTATAGTTATACTGAGAGAGAGACACGCACACACACACACAGTTTATTCAAATCAGGTCTCAGTTGTGAAATGTATCACTTATTCTGTGGGTGGGTACTTCCTCCATGCCACTTTTCTCATCTGCAATTTATTTGTTGAAGAAATCTGGTTATTTGTCTTGGGGAGTTTGTAGCACTCTGAATTTGTTGATTGCACCACTGTGGGGTCCCTTAACAGGTTTCTCTCGCCTCTGTGTTTTCTATAAATCGATAGTTGGATCTAGATGCATGATCTTTCACAGGTTCTTTCTTGGAGGGAACAGGCCTGTCACTTAAGGTTTAAGAAGCACGTAGTAATACCAGTTGTTTCTGTTTCTGTAATGTGAGCTGTTGGTGCTCAGTGTCTGGATCCATTATGCAGAATGTTCATATACTAAATTTATCATCCCTTCATTTATGAGCTGAAATATTTCTTCAAAAATCTTTGATTATCCAATGGTATGGTTAGTATAAGAAAGTTAATATGTGATTGATTCTGGCCAGATATCAGAATGAGTTGATTCCCTACCATATTTTAATGATCTGTTTTTCCTTTTGTATGATTATGAATTCATAGATTTAACATTTGCTACATCTCAAATCTGTTGTCATTATTATCTTTATTTTTTAAATGTTGATTTTTGAGAGAGCACAAGCGAGGGAGGGGCAGAGAGAGAGATACAAGGAGAGACAGAATCCATAGCCGGCTCCAGGCTCCAGGCTCCCAGCTGTTAGTTAACACAGAGCCTGACTCAGGTCTTAAATTCATGAGCTTGTCAGATCATGACCCGAGCTGAAGTTGAATGCTTAACTAACTGAGCCACTCAGGTGCCCCCATTATTATCTTTATTAATCCTTAAATTATCTCATCTTTAGAGTAGCAGTGTCTTTAGGTTGGCTGTAGAAGATATAACTTCTTTTTTACTCTCAGATTTAACATGTTTGTTACAAAGAGTTTAATGCAATTCACCAGAAATTAGCAATTATAGTTTTATTTTGTGAATGAATATAAAAACCTTGCCGTTACCTAGGTAATATTTAAAAATTATTATTTATGTAAAGATGTAGTCATTTGTGTCTCTAAATTTAATAGTAACTAATGATAATGGACAGAGATATGGCAGAATGTAGTGATAAAAATGGGAGTTAGAATGAGTCCTTATAGTTGTTTGTTTATGCTTCCTTCTACTTTTTTAGAAGGTCTGGTATCAGTGGTCTAAATGCCTACATTGTATTTATATCAGAGGCCTGTGTGAAATACCTTTAGGATGCCAGTAAGCTTTGATACGTAAGTCATAGAAAGTTTACCTATTACGCATTTGTCCGTGGTTGAGTAAGCATCAAACCAAATGTAGAGTACTAAAATTACGAATTGATTTAGGTCATTTCATAGCCATTTTATTTGATCATTTGAAACTTTGGTTTATATTTTTGAATGTATGTATGGGGTATTGGCTAACATTATTATTTCTTTGTCACTGATTTTCATAACTTTAGTTATATGATCAAGAGAAACTCAAGACTTTCTGAAATATGTATTTTACTATTTAAGGAGCACAGCAGAAACCGGTACTTACAGAATTGATTTCCTTTTTGTATTTTAGAACTTATTGTACCTTTTACTCACCAGTGAGATTCTGATGCTGTCCCTTCTTTTTCTTTCAATTTGAGGACCTGGCTTATAGTTGGATCATAATGATATACTTTATATCATATATATGTACATATACACACCCAAAATGTACTGTTTAAGATAGTTTGAAAAATTACAGAAAAGCTGCTCTTCAGCCGCATTTCTTTCTAGCAAGCATTAAGGGAACTTTTTGTTTTAAATATTAGAGTACTTTCTAAGGGCTTAGTGTAGAAGAAAGTTATGGTGTAATTTGTGTACATTTGTCTGTTGCGTGTGTTTGCTTTAAAAGGTAGGGTGTAGAGCGTCTCCGTCTTAGCAGAGATTATGCTGAGAAGGGTAAGAATCAGGAAGCTTATGTTGTTGTTCCTGTGGTAGGTTTCCCTTCTCCTGCGGTAGCTGAGCAGCGAAGGGTCCTGGAAACCTGGAGAGGCTCTGCCTCCTTCCCCTTCCAGGTGGGCAGCCAGTCTCCTCGGAGCCCACAGGAGTCTCAGCTCTCTGGCCCCGCCATTGTGAGTGCTGGCAAAGGGATCAGTGAGTGTAGAGTGAACCTTCTGTAATTCATGAATAGTTTTCATTTATCTTTACACTTACTGAAAAATGATCTGAAATGATGGATAAGTAAGTACCAAGCGCTTTTGTAAATTTTCAGCTTACTTCAGGATCCCCTTGTGTGTTTTTTGTTTTTAAATGCAGTTTGTGAATAGTCACCCTTCTGGGAATTGATGCTATGCACTTGCGGACTTGTTGGCCAAACGTGTTAATACAGGTCACTGCAGCCCCGCGGACTGTGTCCCGTGATGGCGCGCGTCCCCTCAGTCACTCCCTTGGGATTCTCCTTGAAAATAATAGCCATTATTTTATTGTAGAATATGTTTAAAGCAAGGAAAGGAAAGAAACCTGTAATGTTATCAGACTGACAGAAGGAAGATCTTAACAGTGTTGTCTCTTTTCCACATGTGGTAGAAATGGGAGGAAAGATGCGTCTGTGAGGATATTATTTGCTCGCCATGTCGATTAGGTCAGGTTGCCTAAGAGGAGTAGCTTTTACGAATGCACACGCAAATCAGCTTATTTTTAAAACTTCATTTGATTCAAAGAGAATAAAATATACACGCAAACTGCAAGAGGAAGCTAATAGAGTTACTCATTTTTCCATTCTTTGTCTGTGTCTCCAGCCTTTGCAAGAGCCCTGAATCTTTATTTTTCCATGTATAGTACACAAATACAAAGTCATTGACAGTGGAGTTCTCACCCTGAAATTTTCATGTTTTCTTAAAAAAAGTTTTTCAGGTGAAAATTTTTTCCTGTACAGATTGATATGACAAATGGAGCCTTTAATTTTAAATGGTAATTATTCAGAAATTAGTTAGCATTATTTTGTAGGGAAACCTGTTTTTGCAGATCACTTAATGGCTTAAAACCCAGAAGTCTTCACCCTTCATCTGAACATTGTGGCTGACATGGTATGTGAGGACCTGTATCAGTGGTGAGGTTATTACTATGTTCAGGAAAAGTCATCTTCTGGGACGCCTGGGTGGCTTAGTCGGTTAAGTGTCCGACTTTCGCTTAGGTCATGATCTCGTGGTTCGTGGGTTCGAGCCCCGCGTCGGGCTCTGTGCTGACTGCCAGCTCAGAGCCTGGGGCCTGTTTCAGTCTGTGACTCCCTCTCCCTCTGCCCTCTCCCTGCTCATGCTGTCTCTCTCTCTCCTAGAAATAAAATTTAAAAAAAAAAAAAAAAAAAAAAAACATTTAAAAAAAAAAGGAAAAGTCATCTTCTACGGAAATATTGGTGCAGTTAGAAACGTAATTAACCTACAGAATTTAATAGGTTTTTTTGCTTGGTAATAAACATATCACAAACCTAGGAACTGTAAACTGTAACTGATTTTTGCCACGCCTTATGCTAGGGCTCTCCCAAACTTTTCATGGTCTTTGCAGCCAGTCATCACCAGTGAGTAGTATCCTGCAGTGTGGAAGGAGCCGTGTGCACAGGAGCGTGTCCCAGTCCCCTCTTGCCACATGGCCCGGCAGGCTAAGGATTACTAGACACATTGATTTTCTTTGAAGAGAAGCAAGAAATCTTGTTTGTTTAATGTGAGATGTTGTCTTTTTAAATGTTGGGGTTGATGAAAAAGAATTTATGTGGGTGAAACAACAAAGTGTATTTGTTGGCTGAATTCATGGTGAAGGTGGTCAGTTTTGTCTCTGGTCCCTACGTTTATTTCCCTTTCTCAGGGGTACCTGTTTCTCACTGAAGGGGAAAGATCATTCCCAGCCAGATTCAGGCTGATTAACTTGATGCCTTAAATTCTAAACTGAGACTACTTCTTTGTACTTTTTTTTTTTTTTAATGTTTATTTTTGAGAGTTAAGACAGAGTGCAAGTGGTTGGGTGGGGGGGGGCAGAGAGAAAGGAAGATAAAGAATCCAAAACAGGCTCTAGGCTCCGAGCTGTCAGCACAGAGCCCGATGTGCGGCTCAAACTCACAGACTGAGATCATGACCTGAGCTGAAGTCGGACACCCAATTGACTGAACCACCCAGGCGCCCCGACCTGTTTTAAGTCTTAATGTACTTCATCATAAGCATTTTTGAACAGGACTACATCTTCTATGTGATTTTTTTTTTTTTTAAATGGCTGCATTATGTCCTTTGGTGTTTTATAATGTAAGTGATCCCTTATTGCCAGCCATTTGAGTTTTAAATTTTTTTCATTATTTTAATGAAATTACTCATCATTTAGCTATTAGATGCAAAAGGATTTAAAGTAGCCGACTTACTATGTTGATGGTATTTAATCTTTATCTTTTGGGCGTGCTTTTCATTCTTACCACTTAGCATTCTCTTTCCTACATACCAACCACTTCTTCTCATTGTAATCTTAATTCAGCATCTGTTGTAGCCTTTAAAAAAAAAAAAACCTCTCAAATAATTGTATTTAGTTACATATTTCAAGTTTAGGGAAGCCTAAAAATTTATTCTTAGGTTGATGACCAGTGGGAAATACCAGTTGGACTTTTTCACTGAGTCTGAAATGCACTAATGTTACAAATTTTGCTATTGTCATCATTTCTCAAATTTTAATATGTATTAAAAATAGGCTTTTTTTTTTTTTTTTATCCTTAAGAGAGAGGGTGAACAGGGTAGTGGTAAAGGGAGAGGGAGAGAGAGAGAATCTTTCTTAAGCAGGCTCCATGTTTGACTTGGGAGACCCACTTGGGGCTTCTTCTCACAACTGTGAGATCAGACCTGAGCCGAAATCAGGAGTCAGATGCTTAACTGAGTCACCCAGGTGCCCCAAAATAGCAAGCTTCTAAGAGAATGTGAACATCTTCGATTTGGCAATCATGTCCTTATTAAACATTTAAGGTTTTTTTTTTCATTTTTATATGCCATGATGTGAGACAGTTGTAAACTTAGAAATAGAAAACAAAAAGAATATTAATTAAATTTAACCTTCTTTGTATTATTATTTTAGATTCGCAAAGCTGATGAATCACTCACTACCATTTTAAATCTGAGTTTTCCAGAATGTAATCTATATCGTACATCTCAGTTTGCTTTACTGTAACTCATGTATTTAATACTCTTAGAGCTTCCTTAATAGAGTCACTTTTACAGTACTGTTGCTGAAATCAGTCAAAGGGTGTTGTGTACAGTTATTTCATTGTACAGAATGTCTTGGGAAATTTTTGGATACCCTTTAATAAATTGTTTGATATTGGGTTAATTCCACACTGGCCCTATTTAAAATTGGGTTTCTGAATGGATTCTCATTTAAGTGAGTTACGAGACAGAAACTTTTCATAAGATTCTTAAATTCATTTGTCATATTTTTCATTTATAATTTTCATATTCATTAACATATATATTGTTCCTTACCATTTACAGCTCAGAATTCTGCAAATGCAGATTTTGCAAACTTTGATGCATTTGGACAGTCTAGTGGTTCGAGTAATTTTGGAGGTTTCCCCACAGCGAGTCACCCTCCTTTTCAGCCCCAAACTACAGGTAGAGCTTCTTTGGCGTTGTGCTTAAATGTTTTCTTTGAGACACAAAACTCTCTAGATGCGGTTTGAAAAATTATTCTAAACTTAAATTCTGTAATTATTTGATTTAAAAATAGTTCTATCTTACAAAGCTCTGGGGAAACCTGAAATCTTTATTTTTTAATGTGTTCATCTGTTTTTTTGAACTCCTTGGTGTGTTGTCTAATTCATGGTGTCTGTTCTCTTCCTTTTCCTGCATATGAATCTTCCTTAAATTTCTTATGCACTGGAGCATTACAATACTAAAAATTTGTTAGGTTCACAGAACACATTGATTTAGGCTTTGAATAAAGGAAGCTAATTGATTGCTTCCATAGAAATAAAAATATAAGTAATTTTCAGGGCAGCTAGCTTGAGAAAATAAGTACTGTAAGTCTGTTAGTCAAGACTAGATTATTTCACAGTCACTTGAATCAGACTTGGAAGTAATTTTCTGTGCAGGAATTGGTCTTTAGACATTGAGTACTCTCCCATGAACTAAGTATTGTTTCCAGAATGTCGTTGAACCCTTGTTTAGATCTTTGTCTGATTATTTTTCTTTCAACTTTTAACTCTGTGTATTGTCTTAAAGCCTTTTCTTTCAATTTTCTTTTTCTTTCTTCTTTAAATTCCATCATTTACATAATTTCTGGCTGTCCAGCATTTAGAATGCTTTCATCTAGCTGCAGTTTTGGTGAATTTACTTCAGCTTTTCCTCTCCAGGCTTCCAACAGTAAGTTGTGTTGTCAAGTAGGCATCTTTTACTAATTTATATGTTTTGTGCGGTTTCATGGATTTTTCAATTATAGAATGTTATTCATCTTTTAATAGTAATCATTCTGAAATTCTCACTTCTGTTTCTTCTTCACTGTTACTAAGCTCAAACTTAGAAAACACAATAGTATACAGTAAAATAATTGATTTAATAATTCAGTTTTTAATAATTTGAAATAAATTTCATCATACAAATTTTGAAAGCTTAGTATTGTGTGCTTTGTTCCCAGCTACTTGTAACAGACCATAGTCTTAAATACCAACACACATTACTTAGTTTTAATTGAAAAGAATTGGAGTTTAATTCTTGAAAGAAATTTTATCCATATTTATTTTAGAATGTCTGTAATATACTGACTGATGGGAAAGTGTTTGTGTTCTTAAATAAGGCTGTATCCTTTCTGTTTTTAAAATATCTGTAACTGTGCTTTGCTGTTACTTTAATATGTAGCTATGTGTATATACTGTCTTGATTGCTGAAACTAATGTGTAGGTATAAAGAACTAATACCAACAGTGTAGCATAAAATGAAATATTCTCGCTTTTGATAGTGTTTTAGGGATGTCTTTAATAAACAGAATAGTCTTCAAAAATTTAGCAGGATATACAGTAGTGACCATTAGATGAATTATGATCTATAAATCCAAAAAGATTATATATTGTGTGCTATTATTTTTATTCCTTGACTTATATAATAGGGCATGATTTTACTGGTCCTGTATATATATTACAGTATTAAAGTATGTGGAATTAAATATTCGCTCTTTAAGTAAAATTACCTCTAGAGCGCAAAGACCACTTTTTAAGAAATTGTAGATCAAAATAGTGCATCTTAAACACTTTAAATCTCTACTCTGGGATTTGTTTCCACCAAGTCTCCATTGGAGCTGGAAGAGCTATAGTGTAAGATACTTTGCATCTTGCTGATAGAATCCGTTTAGGGAGAACTAGTAAAAGATCATACTCTGTGTGTGTGTGTGTGTGTGTGTGTGTGTGTGTGTGTGTGTGAATATTCTGTAAACTAACTGAGTCTCAGACCCAGTAGCATGGAGTTACTCCGCTGTGAATTATAGTCTTCACTTCGGAGTAGTTAATTACACATAGAAACTTGTGACCCGACATGTTGCCAGGATCTTTGAAAATCTAGTTCCCCAAAATATATTCCTAGTTAGATAGATGAATAAAGTTGAATACTGTTTGCCAGTTATTCATTGTAAGAATGTAAGTTTGCTTATGGAACACTTAAGGAAGAAATGATCATATAATCTATCAAAGGATTTTGGGAAAAGTCTAGAAATTTCAAGTGTTCTGTTTATTCTGTTACAGGTGGAAGTGCTGGATCAGTAAATGCTAATTTTGCTCATTTTGATAACTTCCCCAAATCCTCCAGTGCTGATTTTGGAACGTTCAATACTTCCCAGAGTCATCAAACAGCATCAGCTGTTAGTAAAGTTTCAACGAACAAAGCTGGTCTACAGACTACAGACAAATATGCAGCACTTGCTAATTTAGACAATATCTTTAGTGCTGGGCAAGGTATTAAGCTTTACACAAAATAAATACAAATTTGTATATTACACAGTCCTCTAAGTTCGGTTGTATTTATTACAGTTTAAGGTTTTACGCTTTTCTTAGTTGTAAAGAAATTTTGTCTACACTAAATGTTCATGACCATTTGGCACATTTTTGATGTGAAATGATAATAGGTCTTTTGGAAGGCCTAGAAGACTAGAAACTATTTGTAAACTTCTAATTTTAAAGAAAATAATTGACCAAATTTAATTTTGTCTTAGAAGGCATGCGTCAGTGCTCTGAGGTGATAGAGGGCCAGCAAATCCTATGAGTAATGCTGCCTGAAGGGTTATTTGGTTGTTTTTATAATTATTCATTTTGAACTATTTTTACTATTTATATTTTGGTATTTAAAAAAAAACATTCATTTTACAGTATATTTGTATACCTGATTTTGACCTTAAAGCCAGTAGTTAGCCTCCCACAATGCAGCGTGTGGCGGGGAGCAGTAGTGATCCACTTTGGGACTGGACCCTGCACCCTAATCTCTAGCTGCTCTGTCATCCCTGTACGAGGGCACTCGTAGTATCAGGCCCAGGTGGGTGATCACATCACAGTCACGTAGAACAGTGCCTGACACCTAAGTGCTGTGCAAATGTTTCCTCGTCCTACTGTCTCTAAGTTTTCTCATGGACAACCCTGGGAGAACGATACTATTAATGGATTGTTCACATTGGATGTGGCATTATATAAATTTAATGACTTGAAGGACACTTGAATGACACGTACCTGTTTTAGAGATGTTAATGTGACACTTTGAGAATTTGTTCTTTGTGCATAATTTAGACATTGGTACAGATTCTTAGTTTTGTTTTATTTTTTTTTAATTTTTTTTTTTATTTTGAGAGAGAGAGAGTGTGCAAGCGGGGAGGGGTAGAGAGTCAGAGAGATAGAGACTCCCCTAATCAGGCTCTGGATTGTCACTGTGGAGCCCAATGCAGGACGCAGGGCTCGGACTCACGAATGGTGAGATCATAACTGAAATCAACAGTTGGATGTTCAACTGACTCACCCACCCAGGCCCTCCCCCACTTTGTTTTTATTATAGAAACTGTATCCTGTCTTTACCACAGTGGTATGTATAGCAACTAATCTTGTCTAACAATTTGTAGATAGTTTATTAGATAAGACTACGGAATCCTGTCCATTTATTCGCTTAGCATTAAATTAGTTTTAAATTTACATGTGTTTTAGGGCACCTTGGTGTCTCAGTCGTTTGAACATCCTGACTTTTTTTTTTTTTTTTTTGAACATCCCGACTCTTGATTGTGACTCTGGTCATGATCCCAGAGTCGTAGGATCCATGTGCAGCATGGACCCTGCTTGAGATTCTCTCCCCCCACCCCTCTCCCCTGCTTGTGTGCTCTCTCTCTAAAATAAAAAAAAAAGTTTTTTAAATTACATTTACATGTGTTTCATGGCACGTGTGGTTGATAAATTGAAAGCACGGCTAAGTTTTCGGTGTAATTGTGTTTGTTTGCAGGTGGTGATCAGGGGAGTGGTTTTGGGACCACAGGTAAACCTCCTGTTGGTTCTGTGGTTTCAGTTCCCAGTCAGTCAGGTGCATCTTCAGACAAATATGCAGCCCTGGCAGAACTAGACAGCGTCTTCAGCTCTGCGGCCACATCCAGTAATGCGTACACTTCCACAAGTAATGCTAGCAGGTACCCTGTCCTTGTCTGTGTTCCTGCTTTGTGTCTTCTTTTTTTTTGTTTGTTTTTTAATTCAGCTCTGAATAATAATGTTGAATAATGGCAAGGGACATATTTTTTCAATTCTTGAGTATTTTTGTAAGTTTGTAGAAATGGAGTTTAATTTGCTAATTAAAATATGATCCTTGAGTGATTGCCACTTTATCTTCTTATTTAGTCAAAGGTTTTTTACTTTTTTTCTTGAACACTAAAGTGCAGTTGAGAGTACGTACATGTCTCAGAGTGGAGCGTTATATACAGATTTAATGATACTGAGCAGAGACTCCATTTAGCAAGTTATATACTTTTAAGGTACGTTTTCAGTCATGAAGACTAAACACTAGAAGTAACATGTAGCTTTAGTTGTAAATAAACATTTTTAGAGAAGTTTGCAAGAGAACCCAAGACCCAGTTCTATATGTCGTCAGTGTCCCACTGGTATCAAGGCGTAGACGCATCCATTACGTGCTCACATCTGTCTGGAATGAAGGGATTCTTGGCAGCAGGAAGTCTAAACATTTTGACAGCAGTAGATCTTTAAAAACCCTTCGAATTGTGACTTCTTCATTTTGAAGTCAGGAAACAGACCCAGAAGTCTGCACTTAGCTGTGCAGGGTTTCATCCACCTGTTTGTTTTCTGGCCTGCAGATTGTCTCTTTCTTTTGTTACCGGAGGATTTCTTTTCCTTCAGCATCTTTTCTAGAGAATAGTGGGAGGATTGTAACACTAATGACTTGAATTCTCTAGCAGTTAATTTTCTCTATGCCAGATGGGAAAAATTGAATCCAAAGAACAGTTTAGAGTATTTATTATTTTTCTTTCATTATGATTGTCTATGTTAGATAACATAGTGGTGACCGATAGCAAGGTAACCATGAAGTCTGGAAACAGGCATTCATAATGAATGGTTTATTGGTATATTACAGTATCTTAGTGGTCCACAGTGTGCCATGGGACATTTGGGGTACCTGGGGTGCTTTCAGGGGGTCTGTGAAGTTAAAACTCTGTTCACAATAATTCTGAGAGAGGTTATCTGTGTTTTCAGTATTTGACATTTGTATTGGCACAAAACCAGTGGCAAGTGAAACTTTGGTAGCGACGTAGCACAGATTACGGCCATGACACCAGCAGTCCTAGTCATGTAATAGTCACTGTATTTCTTATACCACATTCAGTTTCACTCATGAGTAGTCTTGATTTAGTTTTTCTTATGAGTATTCTTTTAATTTCTTTATTGAGGTATAATTGATATTTAACATTGATTTCAGGTATACCGTATAATGATTTGATATTTGTGTACACTGTGAAATGATCATAGTAAATGTATCTCCTGTCCACATAGTAAATGTGAGTTAGTTTCCTCACATAAAGCTAACTTTTAGGATTTATCTCTTGATAACTTTGAAGTATGCACTACAATGTTATTGACAGTAGTCACCATGTTGTACATTACATCCCTGTGACTTACATATATATTCTTACAAATATTCTTGATGAAACAGTAAAAAAACCTGACTTTATTAAATCTTTTTTTTGTTTATGTTTGTTTATTTTTGAGAGAGAGAGTCCGAATGCAGGTGGGGGAGGGGCAAAGAGAGAGGGAGTCACAGGCTCCAGAGTCCGAGCCGTCAGCACAGAGCCTGACGCGGGGCTCGAACTCAAGAACCGTGAGATCATGACCTGAGCTGAAGTCAGATGCTTAACTGACTGTGCCACCCAGGCGCCCCTTAACTTTATTAAATCATGACCCTTAAATAACGTCTTCTGAACTTGCGGTGTATTCAGGTAAGGTGTGCATCAGGTAATTCTGATACATATTGAAGTATGGTAGGTAGCTTCAGGAAAATCAGCTTGTGTGATTGAGCTGTGGAATGAGCAGCCACTTGTTTTCTGGAACCTTGTTTCTCCATATGACTGATAAAATCATGGTTATTCAGATTTGGATATTTGGCAGACATTTTCTCAAAAATGTAATAATTGAAGTCTGTGACTTTAAGGAAAATAACTGATACAGTTCACACTTTCAAAGCAAATATTGGGATTTTGGAAAGTTTATTGACTCCATCATGAATTTGACAGCTTTACATTACTTTTTGGTAAGATGAGCAGTGATAGTTTTTGATTTTGTATAAGGAAGTGGCCGACTTTTAGAAGATTTGTATCAGATATTTTCCAAATGATATAAAATGGATAAAAGATTCATTTAAAGTGAAGGATCGATTAGTAGATGTTACTACAGTAGAGCACAAAGGAGGTCATTGATATGATTTCAAATTCCATTTTGTAGCTTAACCTTTAGGAAATTATCACTGTCATTTTGGGTATGACACCAAGGAAGACGTTCACAATTATCTGAAGAAGCTATTCAGATTATCCTAGTTTAGCTAGGTGTCTGTGAGAGCAGTTTTTTCCATTCACGTTAACATAACATACTACAACAGATTGATCTTCTGTTAAGCCCAGCCATTGAAGGGATTTGCAAAAATATTATTGTGACTCTTAAGTTCCTTTGGTTTTTGGAAAATACAGTTCTTTATCCTAAAAATGCTACTTATGTTAGCGTGTAATGGCTCTATGGTTTATTTTTAAAGTATGAGATTTTTTTTTAAATTTCCATTTTAATTTCTGTACTATACGTATTGTTAATATAACATATTTAAACAAAGACTCTTCAGAGTTTTCAGTAACGTTTCAGGGTGTAAACGAGTCCCGGAACGCCTGGCTGGCTCAGTCAGTAGAGCACACGGTTCTTGATCTCAGTCCTTAGTTCAAGCCCCATGTTGGATGTGGAGCCTAGTTTAAAAAAAAAAAAAGTGAATGAGACAGGACTCAGAAGTTTAAGAATGGCTGTGAGACATGATGTGTTCAGTATTACCGGTTCCACATTTTATGGCCACCCTATAGATAGATTACCCTTGCTTTAAAAAATAAATAAAAAGAACTCTTTCTGCATTTATTTCAGCAATGTTTTTGGAACCGTGCCCGTGGGTGCTTCTGCACAGACACAGCCTGCTTCTTCAACTGTGCCTGCGCCGTTTGGAGGTACGTGCTTCTGGGTATATACTGGATTTTCTAAAGAGCCTATGTATATTGTAGAGCATTTTCTTAGGGGTACTGGAAGGCAGGCGGAGCAACAATTTATTATCCAGAAGCTCTAGTTTTCTAGTCTTCATAAATGTATGAAAAAATACTTTAAATGACTAAATATAAATATATTAGAATTTAATAACATTTCCTAATTTTTTAAAGCTACACCTTCCACAAATCCATTTGTTGCTGCTGCTGGTCCTTCTGTGGCATCTTCTACAAATCCATTTCAGACCAATGCCAGAGGAGCAACAGGTAAGAAATAAATATAGATGATAGAACAGAAAGCTTTGGAAAAGGTATTTATTGCAAAGACATCATGGGAAGAACATCAGAAAATAAAGCTCTTCTTTGTTACTGTAGTGAACGGGAAGTGGAATGAAGAGTTTGTCCATAAAGACATACAGTAGCTGAAAGTTTCTAAAAGCCTGGACTTTAATATTTGTCAGGAACCCTAGAAGTTCTCTAGCGCACCCGCCCCCTCCGCCCCCGTTCCCTATTCCCTGCTTTCATTCTTGAGGTGAGGAAGCCCAGGTGTGGAGGTGATGCCTGCAGCCACCTGTGACGATGGGACTTTTGAACACAGTGATTCTGACTGACTTGGTGATCGGGTTTTGGAATTACTGGCTATTAACTCACTCAATCTTAATAGAAAAAACTTTGAGAAGTTTTCTTGTTTCTTATTTTCCTCTTCATGAGATGGCAAGGAATGAATGAGCTTTGTTTCGTGAGGCCTTTTCTCGTCTTTTCTAGTGCTTATCTCTTTTACAGTGTTCGTGTTTTTTAAGTTATACAAACCTAAATTGATTTAGGGCATGTTATCCTAATATTTTCTCTTGATAGTTTTTTAATCCTCTTTATTCCTTCCCTTTTTTGTTTTTGGTTCATACTGCAAGCCAGCCACATATTTTTTTGTATTGTACCTCTTTGATTTTTGCCATATCATCCTGAATACCAGAGCTATTTGCCAGTACCATGGAGCCTCAGCGCGTGTATGTGGTATTGCTCGATACCCCGTACATCTCAAGTTGGCCAGCCTTGTTTTTGTGTATGTGTCCCAGAAAATTGAGAACTAAAACTTTCAGCACATAACATATATTGGTGTGGAATGTGGAAAGAATAAGGTGCTTGCAACATAATTCGTGCCATAAGAATTGGCATTTACCAGTAAATCTCTGTCATAGGCAAGATTAAGAATTGTGATATTAATGGAGTTTGAACTTTCCTTTTAAATAAATGTCTTCAGTTACAATTTGTTGATATCTCGCTTGATGTTCAATAAGTATTTTCACACATAATTTTTTTAAAATAGTTTGTTTTTGTTTTAATTCAAGTGTGCCTAATCAGTGATTATTTTAGTTTCTATGTGTTTCAGACAAAAATATTCATCAGTTATGACATATATGTAGTATTTCTATTTCTTAGCATATTATTTTGACTCGGTGGAGTGAATTTGTAAAATGTCTCATGTCACATAGGGATTTGTGCATTGTCTCGTTTGATCCTCTTAACTCTCATCAAATAAATGTTTTTAATCCCTCTTTGACAGCTGAGGGAACTGAGGCTCAGAAAAGTTAAGTGTGAATACGTTTTGGGTACAGCCCGACTTCTGTTCAAACCTTGATTTAGTATTTACTTGCTAGGTGATCCCAAGATATTTTTTTATATATTAGTTGTGTAATGACTAAAGATGATAGAAAGATATACTAACATTTGTTGAGTGTTTAAAGTTATCAACAAGATACTGTTGCAGTGTTTATAGCTTTTTTTTTTTTTTCCCCATTGGAAAGATGGAAATTCAAATTGCTTTGACTAAAACCTGTATTGATCTAACTTCTCTGAGCCCTATTTTCAGTCTTTTCTATAGAATGTGAATAATATTCTCCTGTTGGCAGGGTTTTTGTGAAAATTTAGATGGTACAAATCATCTTTGCATGGTCTTTGCATTATCCTATATGCTAAATCTTTCTTGTTATTTTCCTTTCATGACTACCTTGAGGTTAATTTTGTCATTAGAAGTAAGGGCGTTTTTTGTTTGTTTGTTTGTTTGTTTTTTATGTAGAGTATGAAAGTCCTTTAAAGTTAAGGTTCTACATAGGATGTAGTTGTACGTTAACATAAACATATAGTATATGTTCAGATAATATAAGGTAGTTTTAATATCAGGCTAAGAAAAATTTATCGAAAGATAAATCTATGTCCACAAATTTTTATTTCAAGGTTAAAAATAATTCTTTATAATAACCACTTTGATTTATCACATAGATTACCTTCATTAAATTGATACAGAATTGATGAAAAGTAAATGTTAACTACATAGATTTCCATTGAAGTTGAAATATGAACAACATTTTGACAAATATACTATGCTTAGGAATTTCCAGTGTTAAAATTAATCTTCTTTAGGATATGTTTTTTGTTGCTTTCAAATATATTGTTAAATTCCATTTGAAGTAGCTTTTGAAAGACGAATTGCATGATAAAATGTAAAACATTTTACTGATAACATTTCTTTCTTAGAATATATGTTTTAATAATTTTTCTTCTGCGTCTATAAAGCTTTGGGGCTTCAATTTTCTTCTGTCACCTTACATAGAAAGTTTCATTAGAATATTAGCCAGTATGGCCAAAAACCTCTTTTATTTTAGGATTCTGTGATAGCATTTTTTTAAAAACAGGGCTCTTGAGACCTAAAATTCTCTTATAACTCTTAAATCTCTCCTTTGCTGTGGAATGAAAAGTCTTTATTTCCCTAACTTAATTGTAATGAATGAATTATTTAAAAAAAAAAAAATTTTTAGAGAGAGTGCAGGGAGAGGGGCTGAAGGAGAGAGAGACTCTTGAAGCAGACTCTACATGCAGCGCCAGAGCCCAGTGCAGGGCTTGATCCCACAACTCTGGGATCATGACCTGGGCCGAAATCAAGAGTCGGACACTCAACTGACTGAGCCAGGTGAATGAATGAATACAGATTTTAAAGATTTTTTTTTTTTTACCCCCAAGTAGAATAACTTAACAGAGATACAGAGCCGGAAGAATCACTGTAGCGTCTAGGCTAGTGTCCTTGTTTTAGACAAGGTATGATGGGTTTGTCTTAAAGGTTCAAAATTAATTAATGGCAACAATATTTGAACCTGGAACTCTTCTAAACTAGCACAATTTCCACTGGTTCCACTCCTTCCACTCATTAAGAATATACCCAAAAGAAGTGAAAATGTACATCCACGTAGAAACTGGTGCACAGATGTTCTATTGCAGCATTATTAGTAATGGCCAAAAAGAGGAAACAACTCAAAATGTCCATGAACTGATGAATGGGGAAACTAAATGTGTTATAATCATACCATGGAATGGCTTGATAATAAAAAGTAGTGAAATACTGACAAAAAATAATGAAGCAAACATGCTACAACATTAGGCTAAAACAAAGGAAGCTAGTCACAAAACAATGTATTACATGTGATTGCATATATATGGTGGTAAATCCAGAGTGAGCATTTTAGCATTCCAGGACTAGAACTCGAGAGGGCATCATTGTTGCAGACTGAGGTTACAGCAATTAAAATGGGTTCACAGTCACTGTTGACTAAAGGTCAGTTTTTATTAGTGTTTTTTGTAGAGCATGTCTTTTGAGATGTTATCAAATGCTTCATGGAAAAGGGTTCCATGCCCAAATATATATATATGGCAAATATTGGTATAAATAGTTTAACCCATATTTTATTGTAGAACTCAAGGGACTTAGTGTGCTTTAAGAAAGGAGATAAGCAGAAAGGGACCTAACTTATTTACTATAGAATCCTTCCCCCTGAATTACCTCTTTATTTTTGAATTCATAACACAGTACTGGTATATATTTTAAAGTGATGAGCAAGTAAAATACATTCATTGAGTATCTACAGCACTTTTAAGAAATGTATTGTTAAACTTATTTTTACAGCAGCTTTGTAAAGTAGGTACTGTGATCCCTGTCCCTCTACCCGCTGTTTGCAGATGAGGAAACTGAAGCCTGTGGAGGTTACATAATCTCCTGTAGTTAGAAGATGACAGAACCAAGACCCACAGCCACAGTCCTCTCTCTTGCTCTGTTTCCCCAAATTTAACTGGTGAAGCATGCTAACTTAAAATGCACAGACATGTGTTTTCTTTAGAAACAGTTCCACTCCAGATGGTTGAAACAAATGAAAAGTTCTGTTTTCTGTTCATTACATTTATTTATATGTACCCTCTCTGGTCTCAGTTATGCCAGGTAAGGTTTGCACAAGATGCACTTTTCTCATCTCTCTTTTCAGCCAGTACATTTTCAACTGAAAGTTGCACTTACCTTTCTAATGTACTACCTTGAGTACTTTTTCCCTTTCATAATACATAGTTTGTTTGAGTTACGTATTTTTAGTTAGTGTACAGAGTTGTAAATAAAACAAACTTCCAGGTGCTCTCTGCAAGATCAGACTTTTTCAATTCAAAAGGTAGATTCTAGATCATTTTAGACGATACTGTGAATAGCATTTTGGGGTGTAATTCATGAGACCCACAAAGTCTTTTTATGGACATAGTTGTATCTTGACATGAAAAATATGTTAGAATTTATTTAAAAATGGATCTCAAAAATGTTTTTCATTTGATATTTATTTTTCTGGTATTTATTATTTCAGTCTCCCTTTTCAAACAGGTTAAATATTACAATGTCATGAATATAGTTGAAATTTTTAAAAACTTGGTGGATATGTTTTTATATGTATTCTTATACTACCCACTTTGTAACAGTGTATTCTAATTTTAAAACTTTTTAATGAAACAGATTTGTTTTGACAATAGCTAACCATAAGTTAATTGATACTGGTCTCTCTGTGGCTCTCCGTAAGGCCTTTCTGGAGCAATGCATTCTCAAGTGTTCCCTCACGCGCACTTTGGTAGGTGGCCACAGCTAAGTCCTAGATTTGTGTGGCAATTTGTCTACCTGCTTGTGGAAGCTTCTGCTAGTGTTCTGGATCCCTGCATGTGGAATTGAGTTTTTTTCCATGTTTTAAAATGGAGTGGGCATGGATGTGTGGCATCGGGGTTACATTATATCTAAAGTTACATGAAAACTGTAGTGATTTGTTTTTTAAAGCTGAAAAGCATTATTGCTTACCTCCATGGTCACGTTAGAATGTTAATAGCTTTTTTGATTCTTTTTCTTGAGTTTGATTTCATAGTACTTTGACACCTTTTCGATACACAAAACCATTTTACCACGTTATTCCATGGAGTTTGGTTTTGCTTAACTGTATACAAGTTTCGCTTTTTAGTGCTTCCTTACAAGTAATTTGTCAAAGTCTGTCAGTGCGTTGTTGTCTGTTACGAAGCCCTTCTTGTTTCCCTTGCAGTGTGCTTACTATTCTTTAATTCAGTTGCTTCCTAGTGGCTTGTTTTTTCTTTTTTTCTCATCAATAGTAACTTCAAAAAATTTGGCATTCTAATTTGGTTAATTGAGAAAAAAATTGCCTTGTTATAAGCAATAGGATTATGAAGATTACTTTGTGCAGTATCTATAATGTGACTTTCAGGGTTTTTTTAAAAATAAAATGTAAATGTGTCTGACATTTTTAGTATTAATTCCTGTGCCTTAAATCTGAAGTCAGATTGGTAAATTTTTTTAAATCAGGGAATTCAGTGAATTACCACGTTTTTGATAGCATCATGCCAACAATATTTCACTATTGTAATTACTAGTATTCTGTATTAAAAGCACTGTTATTGACTCTTCAGAAGGTTCTGTATTTAATCATCACTAGTAGTAAGTAATACACTATTTTCCTCCTTCCTGTGTTACTGTAATGCAGATGAGGTTGTAAGTGATTTACAAGTGGGGGGTGGTGGCAGCCTCACCACATTTGAACTGGTTGTTCACACGGATTTCAGTGCAGTATTGATCACACTGCTCATTCTCCCTACATCCGTCTCTTCAAAGGACGCATATTTCATTTCCTTTTCAATCTTCATGCATTTTGCCCTAATTTCTGTAACTCAGCAGTCCTAACCTGAAACCCCTTGGCCAAGGCAGTCTGTCTGTTTATCTTCCAGACAAGAAATGGGTGTCCGTTTGTTTCTTTTAGAATTGATGTATTGGGAACTTCGCATATTCTTCTAATTTTGTTGGTAGTTTTATCAGGGAAACCCCTCCCCCTGCTGCCCTTTCTGGGCTTTGGTTACAAAGCTGCATAGATTTTGAGTGGCCTGCTTCTAACCCTATTTCTCCCATAAGTCTTGTTATTTTTAGTGAACTACTTTTTAAGGGTCTAAAAAAATGATTTTTGAGAACATACTTGATTACATTATAGTAGACAGTTCAGTGGATAAAATTAAATTTGGGGCCATTTCACTGTATACAGCAAAATGAAGCTAAAAAAACGTATTCTAGGACACATGTGAATTGCATGATGATGGGCTTTAAAAAGTTGACTGCTATTTAGACTTGAACTTTATATAATTATTTTGAGAAGTTTTCTTATTATTTCAAATGATAGATTCATTCTGTTCATTGGGTTTCAGGAGAACAAACTTTTATAGATTGTGTGAAATTGTATAGTGCTAAAGCTAACTGCTAACTTTGTTAGAGTTTTGGAATTTAAAATGCCTTTAATGTGCATCTTAATAGTTGTCAAGGTAAAGTATTCCATAATGTGTAGTATGAGACACAAAGCCTGCTCTGTTGTATGGAAGTGATCGGCCCTTGTTTTCTCTGCCAGCCGCGACCTTTGGCACCGCGTCCATGAGCATGCCCACGGGGTTTGGGACTCCGGCGCCCTACAGTCTTCCCACCAGCTTCAGCGGCAGCTTCCAGCAGCCTGCCTTCCCGGCCCAGGCTGCTTTCCCCCAGCAGACGGCTTTTTCTCAACAGCCCAATGGTAAGCTGGACACCGGCCTAGCTGCGAGTCCGCCTCAGGTGTCCTTTCTGTATCTTAACGTTGTACGTTTGGACAAAAGGCCTGTCTAAAGAACACCCTGGTATTGGCATTGCCTGCTAACGTTTACTACACAAGTATAGACGCCTTTGGTGATTTGAGCCTTGGAACACGGAGTGATTTGGTAAGGTTTTGTAACCAGGTTAGAGATTTCGGAGAAATCAGAGACTCTCTAAAGACTACTCTTCTTTCTCCTCTCCAGCGTCTGTCTTATTATTTTATCTTTGTATGTCCTCATGTTCCTCTCGATTTTAAAAGCCCTTGAGTGTTTTTGTTTTGCGTCGAAAACTATCGTGTGTGTCTTGTTTTGTATAAATTATTTATTTTGGTGACAGACCAAATTTCCAAAGAGGTAGCTGCATTGTGGTTAGAGTTTGTTACTTGTTTTCAGGAACTTTCACTAGAGACAAGACAATTTTTGTTGTTGTTTTTACCCATGAAGCTCATTTGCTAAAGTTTGAAAGTCCATAGATTTGAAGATTATTCTTAAATTATAATCGTATATTTTCTTTTTGTTAAGTCAATTAAGTTTGGTCCGTGGCAGAGCCATAATGATAAAATATTCCCTAAGGAATACTGTGCTGTTCACACGAAGTCATTGTGTTGCACTCACAGCCCCTCTCTGATAGTCCATCCCAGACTCATCAGTTAATTCCATCCTTTGAAATGCCAGCAGTTTACGTAGCTGAGAAAGATTAGAATTAACTGTTGCAGAGGAGCTGTATGAAAGCTCTTTGAAGATGTGCCACAGGAAGTTCTGTCTCTGGTGTTTGAAAGAGCACGAGACTCAGCAGTTTAACATTGATTCCTTCCTATTGCTCTGGTGGGAATGCCTCTGAAACTCCTTGTGACCTTTTACAAGTATCAGATTGTCTCTTAAAGGCACGGCTTATAATTGGTGGTTCTGTTTTAACAAGGTGCAGGTTTTGCAGCATTTGGACAAACCAAGCCAGTGGTAACCCCTTTCGGTCAAGTTGCAGCTGCTGGAGTATCTAGTAATCCTTTTATGGTAAGTGAGATGCAGTTTTATGTACTTTTCTAAGTTGTGTATTATTTTCAGACCAGGAAAAGGCAGGATGTGACTCTGCTGGATGCTGTTACCCTATTGATGCCACATTATGAGATTTTACAGATTGAGGCAGCTGTCATGTACCATCCTTTTGTGATTTAAAAAACACACATTAATCAGTTGCAGATCAAAGCACAGACAGCAAATAAGCCATTTTATAACATGAGACTTGTCTACTTTCTTGTCAAAATAGTATTTTATGAGTGGTTGTAAGTTTAGTGAACAGAATGAAAAGGGCTTGAAGTCAGAGATTTGATTTGAATTATAAATGCATTTTCTTTTTTTTTTTTTCTTTTTTTTAATTTTTATTTATTTCTAGGAGAGAGAGAGAGAGAGACAGTGTGATCAGGGGAGGGTCAGAGAGAGAGGGAGATACAGACTCTGAAACAGGCTCCAGGCTCTGAGCTGGCAGTCAGCACAGAGCCCGACGCAGGGCTCGAACCCACGAACCGCGAGATCATGAACTAAGCGAAAGTCGGACGCTTAACCGACTAAGCCACCCAGGCGCCCCATAAATGCATTTTCTTAAGGGCCAAGTCCTTTCTCAGAATCTGTTATGAGAATTATATTGAAATAATGGATGTTAGAGGCCATTACAGAATTCCTGACACCTGATAGTTGTATTATAGTATGTTGCTAATAATAATGAATAAATATAATTGCCAGTAATTACAAAAGAATTTCTAATGTAAATATTGTTTAATTAAATAAGATTTAGTCAAATAAAGTTCATTTTCCCGCATACACCACCCTTACATGTCTGTTTTGTCTTATGTTTTCCTTTAGACTGGTGCGCCGACAGGCCAGTTCCCAGCCGGAAGCTCGTCAACCAACCCTTTCTTATAGCCTTATAGAGAAGAGACACTTTACTGGAACGAACTTTTACGTGGTCACATTACATCTCTCCGCCTCTTGCACTGTTGTCTTGTTTCACTGATCTTAGCTTTAAACACGAGAGAAGTCTTTAAAAAGCCTGCATTGTGTATTAAACACCAGGTAATATGTGCAAAACAGAGGGCTCCGGTAACAACTTTTAACCTGTGAATTGGCAGAAAAAGGTAGCGGTATCATGTATATTAAAAATTGGCTAATATTAAGTTATTGCAGATACCACATTCATTATGCTGCAGTTCTGTACATATTTTTCTTAGAAATTAGCTATTTGTGCATATCAGTATTTGTAACTTTAACACATTGTTATGTGAGAAATGTTACTGGGAAAATAGATCAGCCACTTTTAAGGTGCTGTCATATATCTTGGAAGGAATGACCTAAAATCATTTTAACCATTGCTACTGGAAAGTTACAAAGTCAAAATTGGAAGGTTTTATTCATTCTTGAATTTTTCCTTTCTAAAGAGCTCTTCTATTAATCCATCCCTAAATCCTTAAACTTGTAGAGGGGATACCTGTCTGCATAATGAAGCTGATCATGTTTTTGCTACAGTTTGCAGGTGAAAAAAATAAATATTAGAAAATATGCTATCGTTTTTGTGTTCTTGCTGCAATGCCTTTACCAAAGTGGCCTTAAAATATGAGTAGTGAATTGAGAACATCTTGAATTCTTAAATTAGAATTTCAGAAGACTTCTAGTGACTTTTATGTCTAAAAGAGAAAATTTTATAAAAGGCCATGTAGAAAATTTATTAAAACTACTATGACTGCTATATTCAGGAATATGTCAGTGGTAAAGCATTTCAATGTAGCTTGTCAGATTCACCGTAATCCTTCTAATTTCTTCACAACTTCTTAATTTTGTGAAAATTTGTATATATGAAGAATTTGCATGTATGTGTATTTACAAATTTTTTTAAGTATCTTGAATTCTCAGACTGCAGAAGTCCTATTTTAACTATTGATTTTTAAACAAAAATACTGTCTTTGAATGTATTGGAAGCAGACATGCATTAACTGTGACATGATTGCACCTCAGTTTTTTTTTTTTTCCTTTGGATAAACTGATATTATTAAAATAGGACATTTATTTATGTTCATTTTTGGGGGGAAACAAACTGGAACCCAGTGTTACCTTAAAGTTATAGAATACCTTGTTTAAAAAGGCATTGATACTAATGTTTAGTTGTATCTTTTGTTAATAGTCTCAAGACATGAACGTGTTTAAATATTTATGTACAGTGATGCCTCATTCATCAGGACGTAATCTAGCAGTCTCATCAAAACTGAACCCAGCTGAGAAGCTTGGAATTTTAATTTTTATTAAATGCTTTTGAGCAACACACATAAGCCACAGTCTCTGTGTTAGAGCTCATGCATTTGTTTTTATGTGAAATTTTGATTATTTGATTTCCCAGCTCATAGCATATTAGCAATTCAGAAGTGATGGTTTGAAAGGAGATAGAAGAACCATGAACAACTGTCACCCATCTAGTGTAAGCATGGGCCAGCTAGGCCAGCCCCCATCTTCTGACAGTAGTCTGTTACTAGGACTCTGTGTCATCAAGAAAAGGTAACATTACATATACAGATATGTAATACATGTTTGAAAAGTTTCATCTTACAATGATTAAACATTTTTGGAAAAGCTTTGGTATTAACGGAGGTGAACATGAGTTTCTTCAGACATTTTATTTGTGTTAAATACCTTTTCTAGTGACTACATGAGTCATTGCGCTATCGTAAAGTCTGTGTAGTGTTTCAGACTTGTTAAGTGCTGCTGTCCCACGTGTCTGCAGCTCCGCGTGTGGTTGATGAGCAGGAAGACTGGGACATCTCTGCCCCTTTTCGAACATTATGCCTCTAAGAATTGAGTGAGTGTGGCAGAGTCTAGGTGTGTGTGTGGGTGTATACTTGGAATACCTGCAGTTTGGGGGTATTCTCCCTCCAGCCCCCTTTTCATGGAGGGAATACTTAAGAAATGTCTTCGAATTTCTATGCTTTAGACTGTATTGGGTCCCAATCAATTCCTATGTACGAAGTCATGCTATATGACTGTAGGCCATTCCCGAAATAACCTACCAGGCTTTCCATCTGAGAAATAAGTAAATTAAACAGTTGTTATTAAAATAATTTTAAAGACTATTTTCTTTTCCTGGGTAAATCTTGAAGTTTGTAATTAAACGAGAACTCTCAATTATTGACTTACTACTTTAAATGAGGGCTTATAAAATCGAAATGCTTAGCTTAAAAAGTGATCTAGCTTTAACGTGGATTTAAATCCACTTCTATTAGACTTTCATACTCAGGTTTGCTTTTGGTTTTCTGTAGACCATCTGAGTTGTGTTGAGCGCTAAAGAGAAAATCCTCGGAAGCCAGGAGGCTGGAGACCAAGTTTTCTGGCTTTACTGGTTCAGTCAGATCTCTCCTGTCTCTGCTCGGGAAAGAACATTTTCTTGTAGGGTGGTAGCCATTGTTGATACAGTGTAAAGGCATAATTTATTCTCAGTTTTGTGACCACAGAGATGAGGTAATCACTTTCTTCCTTGAAACCATTCCTTTTGTCAGTTTGAGGAAGCAGATCCTGTGCTCTGCCCCTGAGTTGCCCTTGCTGCCAGCACACACCTTCCATACAGGTCCTAGAAGCCGGAAAGTGGAGAGGAGGGCTTTCGGTTCCCAGCCGTGTCGGTCTCAGGACCGCAACTCTTAAAAGTTTTCGATGCCCAAAGAGCCGTTGTTTCTATAGCTTGTACCTGTCAGAAATTACTGTTTTCAGAAATTAATGCGGAGGTACTTAAAAAACGTGTTTATTCATTTATAATAATAAACCCATTGCACGTTAACAAATGCCATTTTTTAATAAAAAAAAAAAATCATTGTCTTCCAACAACAGTTAATTAATGAGAAGAACACCGTTTGATGTTTTGCATCTCTCTTTACTACCTGGCTTAAGCAACAGTGAGCTTCTCCCACCACTCTGGCTTTCCAGCTGTGGTGGCATCACATAGCACGTGGGCCCTGGGAAAGCCCCTCGCGCCCCTCTGAAGGCACGCGTGAAACAGACCTGTAACATCTTCATGTTGTGATGAAAATGGTTCTGACGCTTGGCTTCTGGGGACTTTTCAGAAGCCCCAGCCACACTTGGAGGAGCACCGCCCTGCCCTTGCGTGCCGCTCCTTACGCTTGGAAGTGGCTTTCGCTGCGTGGTGGGGAAATGGGGATTGGAGTTGAAACTGCAAACATTTTTAATGCCGTTTTCTGGACTTCCTCCCATTTTTATTTGAAATCGTTTTAATAATGATGAAATGGGTGAATATCTCCTCGAAGGACATTACTAGTTCAAATGTGAGGGTATGGATGTTTATTTTGGAATCATTTACAATTCTGACCACTTTGAAATTGTGTCATTGCTTTGGGGGACTATCAAATAGCTATTTAACATTTTTTTTAAATACTTGGTGGAGGAAAAGTTCAAAATGAATAGTTTCTTTTCTCTCATGTTTAAAGTTAACATTTTAGCTATGGTTAAAGAACTTTTTTTTAATGAAAAGTGGATTCCTGTCACTACCCTCCAGGAACGCCGCGGTTACAATTAAAGGGATGTGTTTACTGCTTAAGAAAGAGGTTTGCGATGGTTTCCCCACCAATGCCTTTTTATACCTTGTTCAGTTTTAAAGAGAGCACTTTCTGTTGCTTCTCACTTGAACAAAATGTTTTGAAATTCTGTTGAAGTGACTTTCTGAAAGATGGTTTGCTGTAATTAGTCACCACCAACTCTGGCTGTGTGTCTGCTGTTGTCTGCATACTGTGAAACGTTCTTTTTTGAGGGAATACTCCATTTCCACCCCCAGGCGGGCCCTTGGCCTTGCTTCCTGGGCCTTCTTCACCCATATGTTTGTGTTCCTTCATTGAACTTGTGTGCAGAATGCCTCATCTCATCTTTGGCCTCCAATGACAGACTGATGTCTATCAGAGAATTAATCCCTAGGAGACCGTTGTGAAGAGGATCCATTTTTTAAAGTAATGACTTCCAAATAATGTGTCATGGAGTGTGGCTTATTGAGCCCTTTCCACGTATGAGCCACTTGCCAAGTGCTGTTCAAGCAGCACGCGATCTCGAAAGCGGGTGCGGGGAGCACCGCACAGGGCGCGTTAGGCTGACAGCAGGGCCGGTGCTCTGGGGAGCGAGTGCTCCATTGCTGGATTGAAAGGCTGTCAGATTCGTGTGCAGGTAGCCTTTAAAAAGATTAAAAAAAAAAAAATTCCAAGAGCGTTCATTTCTATATCCCATATACCTTAATACAATGTACTTAATTTGGGTTCCGTTCAGAATTTGATGAAATCAGCGTACTTTACAAATCTCTAGGCTTTTGAGTAAACTTTACAAGTAAATGAATGAGGTCATTAGTGGAGCGTGTTTTAAACTGAAGAGGCATCTGAAGGAGCAGAGCGATTCCTGTTTTATGAAGCATTCCAACGTGTATTGCTAAGGTTTGTGCCCTAGACAGTTTTAACATACTTTCTAAAGGATGCTGTTACTGAAATTTATGTAAGATTAGCCTGTTACGTTAAATTCATCCTCACTCGTTAAAGTTTTCTTTGTATTTTTAACACATTTTAATATATGACCAAGAATTGGCAGTACTGTGCTGGTGAGACTTCTTCCAGTCTCCTGAGCAAGTGCCCTGTTCTGCACTGTTGGCTGATACTTGTGGTGGAGATCAACTCACTGTGGCTGCCGCCACCTTTCCGTCTGACGGCACAGGCTTGGGCGTTAGATGGACACACGGCCGGCGCCCAGGCCTTTGCAAGCCGGCTCCAGCCCAGCACTCCCAGTGCACAGCCCGCCCGATAAATCCGCTGGTGATCGTGTCCAGTGTTGAGAGAGGCTTTGTTTTTTGTTGTGAACTCAGCAAGCGCACGGACACTCGCTTGCGTGTAGAAATGTTCGGGGCCCTGACGCATTTCATCTGGAAAGACCCCAGTATTGTCAACCCTGGTGTTAAAAGTCCAGTTACTGTGCGGTGGAGGGGCCTGCGCATCCATGGCGTGCACTCCGAATTCCGTCTGTGGTCTGTGTGACCGGCACAGTGTCCTAACAACTTGGACGTTGAGTAGTCTTAAAGGGCACGCCTTCTCCGGGCGGTCATTAGCCTGCTCCCCCCAATTTCCTTAGTCTCAAACGTGCAAATGGGTTTTAAGACCTTTAAAGTGGCAGATTCTATGTCTGTAAGAGGTGATCTTGCACCGCCTTGCTGTTCGGAATTTGGAGTCCTGTAGGATTTGAATTTGTGGTGTTCCTTTCCAATGAAGACTTTTGCCAACAGTGTGTTTCTTTTCTAACTTGTGGCCTCTATATTTTCTACTTATTTTATGCCCCAGGATCAGAATTCAACATGTATTTGAATGTATTTTTGAAACCTGTGCTCGTCCAACTCAAAGGGCTGTGGAGTTTAATGAAAAGAGAATGTTGTGACTCAGGCTTTTGTAAAAAGGAAACGTGATCTTGGATAGAACAATTAAGCAATGAAAATGCCCATATTTTCTTTGGTTCTCTGGAATCTTTAGTATGTGTCATCCTGGCTACAGTGTAAGCAATGAGAGTTAAGATTTAAAGTCTAAATTCTCAACATTGTCCCTCAATCTTAAGTGGAGAGCTAGAAGAAGCACACACCCAAGGAGCCTTCTAATTTTGACTAAATGACCGTGAAGTAAAAGGCAGCAAAGGATGTAAACTGATGCTGTATAGTCAATGTTTCGTAGAACGTTGTGGGTACAATCAGGTTTTTTAAAGACTTTAACTTGTTTTATATGTTATAATACATGCTTATGATTTTTAAAAATTATGCAATATATATAAAGGGTATAAAGTGAAAAATTACATCTCGTCTCCTTCCTCTGACTTCATTTCCACACCACAGGGGAATATCGTTTCTTGTATTCTTGTATAGTCTTTGAGAAATGTTATCATTTATTTCATATGCCTCTATTTACATATATACTCCTTGCTGTCCTCCCTTATTTTAAGTGTACAATTTTGTAACTTGGTTCTTTTTATTTAATTTGGTTATCTTTACATATTAGCACCTCCAGCTCTAACACATTATTTCAATGGCTTCAGGGTTTCATTATATGGATATCCCTTTTGAAGAGTATTTGTATAGATTTTTCTACTAAAAACATTATTAAATTGAGAATATCCTTGTGCATATATGAAGATACGTCTTGACTCTGCCTGACTGGAAACTCAATAAAACAGACCTCATTCAATTTTGAGGCTTGCCAGCTGTTTATTATCTTGTGCTTCCATTTAGGAAATTCTTCCATGGCGGGGGTGGGGGGGTGGGGGGGGATCCTTTAGATTGTCTTCAGATATTTGAAAAATCGTATGCTTTTTAATTGAACTTTGAAGGTTGTCTTGGAGTCAGTTCTTTGAAAGGTTGTGCACGTTCATACCCATTTTGCACCTTAAGTTTTCCATTGTCCCTGTCCACGACTCCAAAAGTTTCTACAAGTGTGTTTTGGGGCTATTTTCTGTTACTACTTGTTGGTATTGTACCGTTCCTTATACATTGATTTCGAATATACTTTATATTTTAAGGGGAAAAGATACAAGTTTACTATAGCAAAGCCTATTTTGGCACAACCGCATATTTATTCTTCAAAATGAGTACCCCTTTGCCTTAGAAAAGACTTAGGTAATAGCTGGCAGTTCTGATTCTTATTCCTCAAAAGGCCGGATAGAATCCAGAGAATTTCTTAACATGCATTTACCGTTAGTCAAGACAGGATTTGCTTCCTGGAATTGTTTGTTTATGAGGAATGGTATCAGCTTTACTGACTGGTGGCCAAGGTGCCATAGCACCTCCAGGCTCAGCCTGGGGAGGGGAGAAGACTTTGTGAGAAGTCTGAAAGAAAGGAGACCCTTTTAGCCAGCCAGGCAGGTCTTGGAAGGTGTGTTAATATGTCAACATTTATGAAGAGTGATGCAGGAGATGGTTTTAGGTGTTGGATGAAAACAGGCCGATTTCAGTATCCATCTCTAAAACCCTTTAGTAGATAAATTTGGTTAGTAAGTTTCTGTTCATTGTGAAACATTGTTGGAAGAAGTTTTTCAAAATAAAGACTCCTCAGTTTGTGTACCATTTGGGAGTAGCCTCTTTAATTGTTGCATAGTATGTATTTTCTATAAAACAGCTCCTGCGTCTACGTCCAACTTAAATTTTTTCTATTATTACACATTAATGTTTCTCACTTTTTTGTCTACACATTGGGAAATTTTTATGTTAGCTCACTTGTTTTTTAAGTTTACTTACTTTTGAGAGAGAGGGTGCTCAGGAGGGGCAGAGAGAGGAGAGAAAGAGAATCCCAAGCAGGCCCTACATTGTCAGCACAGAGCCAGATGTGGGGCTTGAACCCACAAACTGTGAGATCATGACTTGAGCCGAAATCAAGAGTCAGACGCTTAACTGACTCAGTCAGCGTCTGACTCACAGTCAGACGATTGACTGACTGTGCCATTCGGATGCCCTGCAAAACATCTTTTTAAAAGCACTTGTTTTTAACAACTTTTTTCCCCCAATGACATTTTTTTCTTTGAGATACATGTTGATCTAGCTTGGTTTTAAGAGGTAGTTATTATAATTAGGTTTCACCTACTCTGTTACCTACGGAAATACAACAGGAAATCGTGAACTACTTCCCAGCTCTTTACACCCCAATGTTCATGGTAGTCGTCACTATTATTTGTTTCGTATCCATCCTGACCATTCAATACATTTCTGTTGTTTAAATTGTTTTCATTAACCATCACCAGAACCCAGAAGAAAGAGAATCGGTATTTCCTTAGAATTGGCTACCACCTTCCTCCTGGGGGAAAACCAATGTTTATTTTAGGCTCATTTAATTAGAAAAGATTAAAATTCTTTTTGTACTCCCCCCCCGCCCCCCTTTTAACGGCATGCTAACAATCTTTACTGATCTTGATTTGGGATCTGCGAAAAGAAATCACCTAGAATCCTTTCCTGTGTTCAGTTCTTAGGTTCTGCCAGTAACTGGCATTTGGGCCTGTGATTTAGATCCTTCAGTTCCTCAACTTTAAAATGAGATCTCTTCCAAATGGTGAAGTAGGATTCCCCTCAGCCTTGAAATACATGGTTAAATTAGTAATTAACCTCGGGAATTGGAATTAAGCGTTTTGGGATAATAGCTGTTGAACTGGTGTTTTGGTAGATTCAAAATACCAGCTATCGGCATCATACGGTCTAATATTATGGCCACTATTTGTCAATTTTGTGACATGCATCTCATATAGTTGATCTCACTGGTCACAGCAACTGTTTTCTGGCAGTATTGGGAACCGAAAAGTGGACATTCAGGTCTTTATTTGGCCAAGGTTATAGTTAGTAAGTGGCAGGAATACAATTCTGACTTTAAAATTCACCCTGTCTCCTATATTCATAACTTCATATTGAAGTTTCTGGTTCCAGCAGTTTTAATAAGAGAGTCAGTTTTTTAAAAACCCATTTCACAAACATTAATGTAAGTTAAAAAAAAAAAAAGGGGGGGGCCACCTGGGTGGCTTAGTTGGTTAAGTGTCCAACTTTCATCGCTTAGGTCGATCTTGCAGTTTGTGGGTTTGGGCCCCGCGTCAGGCTCTGTGCTGACTGCCAGCTCAGAGCCTGGAGCCTGTTTCGGTGTCTGTGACTCCCTCTCTCTGACCCTCCCCTGCTCATGCTGTCTCTCTCTCTCCTAGATATAAATAAAAACATTTTTTAAAAAAATGAAAAGAAAAGCCTTACCCAATTTTGGATTTTTTTCCCTTCCATATTTGCCTCTTGCCCATAGCAAATGTTGCATTGTGATTATAGCCAGTTAATTTTTAAGATATTTTCCTACAACTATTTTCTTCCAAACTGGAAATACACTATTTTTTCTGCTTGTAAAAATAATACACCCATTGTAAAAAATCTGAAAATATAGAAAAAAATTTTTAAAAACCCTTTAATCTTGTGTAGATATATTGTAAGTACTTCTGGATTCCATTCCATGTAGAAGTAAATAGAGACCTCTTCCAGAGTGGAATCGTGCTATTTTATAATCTTTTTCTTAATGTATCATGGCTTTCTTTCAACTTCAAATATAGATCTACGTTCTGTGCCAGTGATGTTTCATTATGTGGGGTTCTCATCTCTGTGGTGAACATTGAGATTGTTTCTAATTTTTCAACATTAGAAATTTTACCTACATTTTTACACACTTGGGATTGGCACCGTTTTCTTAGAAATGGAATTACTGAGGGAGCAATGTGTATCTTGGTCATTTATCATTTTTCGTAATGTTAAGCAAATATCTTGCTGTGTGTTATTTTTCATTTGTGTTAGTTTTTGGAATAATTTCTTACAAAATCACACTCATGGCTTAGAAGGATTAACATTTTATCCTCTCAACTAAATTGCTATTTAAAGGGGTTGATTTAATTTTTACAAATACCAAAAAGGCACGTGGTGCATTTTTACTTCCATATCCAGTTGCCGGAGGGAATTCTTTTTAATGATTGTTAATTTAGGGAATATGAAATAATGCCTCATCTTATTTTCCTTTTTTGATTACTGGTGAAGTTGATTTTCTTCGTGATATCCTAGCCGCATTTTTCTCATTTATGGATTGTTTTCAAAATTAATTTTAAAATACTAATTAGGTCACCTAAATTTATATTTTTATTCATCACATTATATATTTGGGGATTACAGAGGCACAGAGGAGAACCTTTCTCATGCTAATGATGTCATTTAATTTAGAATGAATAATCTCATCAGTAATGGGATTTCAAATTTAGATAACTGCTAAGGTTCCTTCTAGTTCCACAATTTTTTTTTTTTTTTAATCTGAGAAGAGGATTACTTCTTTAGATCCTCTCATTGAACTGGTCCTCATTATTCAGGCTCACAAATGCATCTTTTCTCCCTTCCCTGCATTTGGTACATTGCAGACATGGCTATTTTGGGGGTATATCAGTTTCACTATGATGTGGCTGGTGTAGATGTTTAATTTCTGCTTGGAATTTGATGGGCCTTGAGTTTAGATTACTGTTCTTACCAGTTCTGCAAGTTTCTCCATCATTCTGTCTTTAAATGTTACCTCTGCCATATGGTCTTCTGTAGTAACTTTTAAGGGTTAAGAATTTGAAAGAACTGAATAAAATTCTGTGTAATCCTAGAAGAATTTTTAAACATTAAAATTGTTATGATTATAAATAACAATTCAGACTAGATTTCCATGAAATTATCACAGAAGAATGTTATGTATGTATAGAACACATTAGTTATGATTTTCGAACAATACAGTTCCTTTCAAGCCTTATTTTCAGTTAGCTATGAAACATACTTGAGTTACTCAGAGAAGTGAGGAGATACCACGTCTTCCAGAGAAATCCAACATCCTAAACTATGGGGATTTTAGAAGAGAGAAACTTCAAAATCCAGAGCCATTCAGAAACTTGCAGTGTTTTGACCTTCTTCTATTTAGACATGACACTTCAAAATGCACAACAGTTTTGATTTTTTAAAAAATATTTTTTGGCGCCTGGGTGACTCAGTTGGTTAAGTGTCTGACTTCGGCTCAGGTCATGATCTCATGGTTCGTGGGTTCGAGCCCTGCGTCGGGCTCTGTGCTCAGAGCCTTTTAGATTCTGTGTCTCTCTGACCCTCCCCTGCTTATGCTGTCTCTCTCTCAGAAATAAATAAAACATTAAAAAATGTTTTAAATACATCATTTAAAAATATTTTTGAAATTTATTTTGAGAGAGAGAGGCAGTGCGAGTTGGGGAGGACAGGGAGGTGGGGAGAGAGAGAGAAAGAGAACCAAGCAGGGTCAGTGCTGACAGCGCAGAGCCCAACACGGGGCTTGAACTTACAAAACCACAAGATCATGATCTGAGCCAAAACCAAGAGTCTGTCTGACATTTAACTACTAAGCCACTCAGATGCTCCAACAATTTTGACTTTTTAAGTGATGTTTGAGAATGAAAAGAAGCTATGCCTGATGACCTTGTCATAGTAGCTTCCGTTGAGTGTTACTTTGGTGCCACTTGGCTAATGATTTTTAAACATTGTTTTCTATAATCCTCACAAGCTTGTATGCAGGAACGACTTCCATTTTACCAGACAAAACAGGCTTAGAGATAGCAGTTTACTTGCTCAAGTAAAGTGAATGGCAGAATGGAGCTTTGAACCCAGCTCTGACTCAAAGCAGATGCTCAGAACCACTTCACCATGCCCAGAAGGAGCCCATCGTCTAGACCGCGGAGGGAAGAGGGAGCCTGATGGATAATAATCTTTGCAGATCAAGGGCAGGGACAAGGGGCTCTGGAGAGTAGGAAAGGTCGCAACCCTGCCCATTGTAGACTTAACCAAGGAGCAGTAGCCTTGCAGACAGAATCTAAGACTGAGGGGCAGGGATGAGCAGAAGCCGAAGGAAGCCGGGGGAAGAGGGGTTGGTGGTGTGGGCGCTTCATAATGATGGGAAAGGAGTTATTACAAACACCTTGGCCAGTTATTCCCCAGGGCATTAGAGCATTAGATGGATGGGGTTTAGGGGGGAAGGGGGTGTAGAAATACTTTCCTTTGCAATGTAGTATTAATTTGGAATACTCTAAAGCATACATATTGCACCTATTGCATTAAAGATGATCATGGTCATTTGCTCCTCAGAGTACTGGCTGGAGACCTCGTCCAGATGTTGGCTGGAAGCTGGTTAGGCCTGCAGAATCTTACCCCACAATAGTCGATCAGCATCTGCCTTTTAACAAATCTTGGGATTTGTACACATATAGAAGAGATCAAAATGCACTGATTTAGGACCTTCCTATGTTAGGTAAATAATTTTTGTATCTAGCTTTTTTTACATCTGTATACATTAAAGAAAATTTTTTTAATGTTTTATTTATTTCTGAGAGAGAGAGACAGCGTGAGCAGGGGAGGGTCAGAGAGAGAGGGAGATACAGAATCCGAAGCAGGCTCCAGAATCTGAGCTGGCTGTCAGCACAGAGCCCGACACAGGGCTCGAACCCATGAACAGTGAGATCATGACCTGAGTCGAAGTCGGACGCTTAACTGACTGAGCCACCCAGGCGCCCCAATCTGTATACATTTTTTATGCTAAGATTGCTCTGGAGAATCTTAAAAAGATAGATTTAAGAAAACCTCACCAGAAGAAATTATGTAAAAGCACCTTGGAGTTAAGTTTCCTCTTAATTCAGGAAATTCAATATATTAAAGCTTAATATATTAAGTTCATATATTATTAAATATGAAAACCTAATTCAGTTTTCAATATATTTCTAGGAACTAGGAGTCAGGGCAGAAGGTATTTTATTTCTTGAAAAAGGACTTAGTATCGACATATGCCAGTGTTGACCTCCGAACACAGAAGGGCAGTAGCTCATGCTATAAAATGGAGGCGTGTGTGAAAGGGACTTTCTCTTCAGAGAGTGTTTGAGGAAGAGGAGAATTTGAAGGCTTCAGGTTTCACTGTCACCTGACGCCAGGTGGCGGAAGGGGAAGGAGGCTCTGCAGATGACAGAACGCAAGCACCGAAGGACACCCGAAGTGTTTCGGGGTGGTGGCAGCTGAACCATGCCAGTCCCCATTGGAGTGGAGTGGGCGGTGATGATGTGCGTGTCACCTCCCCTGCTGGCCGAGGTGTGGCCGAGGTGTGGCCCAGGTATGGCCCGGGCTGTCTGGAGACACACAGTGCTTCCTATGACGACTTTAAAGAAATGGTTTTACTTTTCTTGTACCCCAACCATTTACCTTTGAACATTTAAAAGGAGTCACGTGACAGATGTATTGTTTACATTTTTTACAAAAGGAAAATCTGTTCATTGAACAATACCTTACAAGAGCCCCTCAACATCCAAAAACTAACCTCATCACCCCAAGATCATCAATATCAACATTTGGGTGTAGAGTTTTCCCAATCATGATTGTAGGGTTTTTGTTGATACACAACTTATGTAAATATGGTATGATCTGCTCTTACATTTTAATAATTGACAAATACTTTTCCTTGTCATGAATGGTATATAAAGTCTTTTTTTTTTTTAATTTTTAAACATTTATTTATTTTTGAGAGACAGAGCGTGAGCAGGGGAGGTCAGAAGGAGAGGGAGACACAGAATCTGATGCAGGCTCCAGGCTCTGAGCTGTCAGCACAGAGCCCGATGTGGGGTTCGAACTCACGAACCGTGAGATCATGATGTGAGCTGAAGTCGGCCACTTAACTGACTGAGCCACCCCGGCACCCCTGTAAAGCCATTTTTAATGTGGAAGGTATCTCTTTAGTCAGACCATAAATTTCTTAACTAGTTCTGTAGGTTAGGGATCCACACACTTTACTTACAAGGGGCCAGAGAGTACATGTTTAGACTTTGCAGGCCACGTGATCTCTGTCCCAACCACTGGGTGTTGCTTCAGTAAAGCAAAAGCTACCTTGTGTAAATGGATGAGCTGTGTCCGAGTGAAGGGAGACTTACAAAGCCAGGTGAGCGGGCTACGGTTGGCCCACCGCCCACTACAGTTAGTGTTCCCTAATCACAGACCAAATTTCAGCATCTTTGCTCAACAGCAGTTCTATAAATTAATCTCTGGAATGGATATTGGGGATGCGTATATTCCAAATAGGAAAAACATTCCTCTACTAAACAGTTAAGAAACATGCTAAGGATGTGAATAGACAAATGCCCCACCTCCCAAAAAGAAACTAGAACCTGCAGATAAGACTCGGGGAAATAGCTTTTCCAGCAGTTTAAATACAATTTAGACAATAAGATACCGTCTTCTGCTTATAATAATTTTAAGACTACCTTAAAATCCCCCATCAGGAAGGACCAAGCAAAATGAACAATTACATCCTCATGGTAAGAACATAAACTTGGTAAAAACCTCTTGAAAGGCAAATTGGCAATATGAAATAAGATCCTTGAAAAGATCAATCCTGGTAAGCCTACTCCTGGAAATCTTTTTTTTTTTAACTTTTTTTTTTTTTTAATTTCTTAACATTTATTTATTTTTGAGACCCAGAGAGCAACAGCATGAGCAGAGGTGGGGAAAAGAGAGGGAGACACAGACTCCGAAGCAGGTTCCAGGCTCTGAGCTGTCAGCACAGAGTCTGATGCAGGGCTCGAACCCATGAACCACGAGATTATGATCCAAGCCGAAGTCGGACGCCTAACCGACTGAGCCACCCCGGTGCCCCATCCTGGAAATCTTTTCAAAGGTAACACTATATATACACATAGATTTATATATAAGGATATTTATACTAATGCAAACTGGAAACACACTAGGGGGATGTTTAGTAAATTATTGCATATCTACATTATGAAATACATTTTAGGTATTTAAAATCTAGTTTTCCCCATATTTAATGTCATGTGGTTCAATTTATATACATAGGCTGTCTTAGTTCAGGATGCTATAACAGAATCCTTTCTAATTGCTTTATCATTTGAAAAAGTCACATGACCAGTTCACAAATGAAGAGCTTAACAGGTGACTGAATTTCATGACAGCTGAGAAATTATTTTCCTATAATAAAATCTAAATGCATTTGGCACTTTTTTTATTACTATCTATTTAAGCGTTGTTCAAGCTTTTAGCTCATCTCACTTATCTTTTTATGATTAACTGTGGCTAGAACTTAATTTCCTGAATATCAATTCATAAAGAACCGTTGAACTGGAAAGACAAAAACATGCTTATATATGAGTCCAAACTTGGTATAACATAGTGTGTAAAACATACCTTTTTGTACTTTAAACCATTTGGAGCAAACTCTTAAAACTCAACATTACCCAACTAAAACACGAGCCAAAGATCTGAGCAAACATTTCTCCAATGAAAATATACAAATATCCAATAAGCACATGGAAAAGAAGTTCAACATCACCAGTCATTAGGGATATACAAATCAAACCACAATGGGATGCCACTTCATACCTACTGGACTGACTATAATAACAAAGATGAACCATAGTCATTGTCAGAGAGGAGGGGACACTGAAACCCTCATATACTGCTGGTGGGAATCCATAATGATGCAGTGGCTTTGGAAAATATTTTAGCGGCTCTTCAAAAAAGTTCGGCATAACTATCATATGACCCAGCAATTCCACTGCTAAGTGTATGTATACTCAAGAGAAACAAAAGCATGTCTACACAAAACCTTGTATACAAATGTTCATAGCGGCATTATTCCAAAGAGCTAAAAGGTAGATACCACCCACATGCCCATCAACTGATAAGTGGATAAATAAAATGTGGCACAACCAGACAATGGAATAGTTTTCAGCCGTAGGAAGGAAGTACTGATTCGTGCCGTCACATGGATGAACCAGGTAAACATTATGCTACGTGAAGAGAGCCAGGCACAGACCCTGTTTATGATTCATTTAGATAAAGTGTTCAGAACAGACAAATCCACAGAGACAGTAGCATAGAGTTACCAGGGGTGGAAGGAGGGAAGAATGGGAACGGAAAATGACCCCTAATGGGTGTAGGGTCTTTTTGGAGTGATAAAAATATTCTGACATCAAATAGTGAATTTTGTGAATATACTGAAAACCACTGAATTACATACTTTATTTTTAAAAAAATGTTTAAAGTTTATCTTTGAGAGAGAGACAAAGCATGATGAGCAGGGGAGGGGCAGAGAGAGAGGAGACACAGCATCTGAAGCAGGCTCCAGGCTCTCAGCTGTCAGCACAGAGCCCGGCATGGGGATCAAACTCACGAACTGTGTGCGAGATCACGACCTGAGCCGAGGTTGGACGCTTAACCGACTGAGCCACCCAGGCGCCCCTGAATTATATGCTTTAAAAGGTACATTTTATGGTATGTGAATTATATCTCAATTACAAATTGAAAACAAAAAAAACCCCACAACAATCCTATGTATGGATATGTTATTCAAATACTTAACCACTCTAATGGACTAGAAGACTTCATCTGAATCCATAATGCCAAGCCAGTGCCTACTAGGCACTCATTTTTCTCTTTGCATGATTAAACAAGTGAACTAAATACATACATTATCCTAAATTGAATTCCTTTGACTCATTTCCCAGGGGTGATAAAATTGGGTCCCTATGACTCATCTCTCAGTGTTGATGTGGTTGCTTTCTGCTGGTGATCCCACTGCTTCCCTTCCTAGATTTAGCTATCAGCCACTCGCCAAACAATATCCACTTGCTCAGATGATGTTATATGAGCAGCCCGGTCCTGACAGAATGTGTGCTGGGCACTTTGTTAACCATCATTCTACGATTTCACATAGGACGCCATGTTTGCCTGGATGAAGAGACTAGATGGGATGTTTCTGCAGTGAAAGCATCCGTCTGTCACCATGTCAGGTAATAAAAGCTGAGATGCTGTGGGAGGAGGAAGAGAAGAGATAAGTGGCAATGAGAAAGGAAGGGGTGACTAGCACAGGTACCAATGGAAAATGGATCCTGGCCCCAAGTGTAGAAAGAACCCAATAGTTACTTTTCTCTGCTACTTTTATTTACTTTTTTAAATTCCGTTTCATGTTTACTTATTTTGGAGAGAGAGCACGGGCAGGGAAGGGGCAGAGAGAGAGGGAGACACAGACAGACTCTGAAGCAGTCTCCAGGCTCTGAGCTGTCAGCACTGAGCCTAATGTAGGGCTTGAACTCACAGTGAGATCATGACCTAAGCCAAAGTCAGACACTCAACCAACTGAGCCACCCAGGCGCCCCTCTGCTACTTTGAAAGTGATAGAGTACTGACATTGCTCAAGTCAAGAAACAGTTGAGTTGTCCTTCAACTATATCCTGATAAATTGGTTTTCCTTGTCCAGAAAGAGTGAACGATGTTAATAGTTACTGATAAAATATGCAAAGACATCTAGTCATCACCAGCCCGCCATTCGTTCTTATGTGTCCAGCCATCCACCGTTCCTGGGACTCTGCTGGTATTTGCAGCATGGGAACTAAGAGCACAGGCTGTAGAATCCCTCAAATCTGGATTATAGTTCCAGCTCCACGCCTCATCAAGCCCTGCATCATTGGCAGCTTATTTAGTTTCCCTGGATGCTTCTCCATTTGTAAAATGTGGATCATGATATCTACCTTTTAGGATTGTGATCAGAACTGGGTTAGATTGATGTCTGTGTGTGCTCCATAGGTGTTAGCTATTATTGTATCTTCATTCTTAGAATCGTGGCTCTAGTTTCAAGTTTTTTACTTGTTCAGAATCTAATTTTCTTTTAGGTCCGGCCTATTTTTTAAGAATAAAATTTGGGTCTATATGCTAATATTAATTTACATTGCAATTCTAGCATTACCTGCTTACCCTCTTATTGTGAAAATAAACAGTAAATTTACACACTAATTTTTTACATCAAATTAATAGCCTTTATGTGAGCCTTCAGATCACATAAAAATAACTCCTTTTACACTCTTTAGAGAGGTAATTCTCTGTCTTTACGAGGGAAAAAATGGCCGTTTCGAGAGGGTTGGTGACTCGACAGACAGACAGCTGCCCAGTGGGATGGACAAAACCAGATCACACTGTTTCCCATTCCCACTCAATGCTCATTCCAAGGCACCAATTCCCATGGTAAGGAGAAAACAAAGAGCGAAACTGGTCACTTGCCCTGGTTTTCCCTTAATGTCGTCCTCAGTCCTCTGTTTGAGCTCCCCAGTGTACATCTTCCCTCTCTCACGCCCTCCTGACCCCGTTCTAGTTCACCAACCTTACGGCACCCAGGCTCTTTCGTGACCTCCAGTTCAAAAGGTTTGGTGGAGCTTCCCGTGTTAATTACAGCCTCCCACACTATAGCCCTACCATCTGGTGAACAATTTCAGAGCTGGTCATTCCTGGGTAAAAATACCCAGCCCCGTAGCCCATGGCTGGCATGGAGAACTGTTTGATGAGATTTTGGTCTTATGCTGGCTCCTCGTGGGTTAGCAATGTTCCCCAGGCACCTGTTTTATGTTCCCTTCAGTGGCTCTTAGTTTCCAATTCTTTATTCTGTTCTGTGTCAGAATAACTCAAAGGGAAAAGAATAGTCACTAAGATCCTCCTTGAAAAAGAGTTAAAAGCCATTTTGAAGACGTTGGGGTCCAGGTGTTTAGGTGTGTTGCTTTGTTCCTGTCTTGGTCCTCCCAGCAAAACTTTGTACCCCAGGATCAAGAGGCTGATGAATGAACTGAACAAAGGCACTGGGCCCTGGGGCTAGTGTGGCTGGGCGCAGCGTGGCCTGCAGATGTGGCCTGGGTGGTGGGAGGCAGGCAGGACAAAGTCTTCTTTATGGACGCTGAGTGGAAAACTAGTCGCGACACGTGGCTAGAGTGTGTTACGCAAGCTCGACAAGGAATAGACACTTTCCGTACCTCATTCTAAAAGTTTCCTTTTTACTGCCTATTTGCCCTTTTTTTTTTTTTTTTGGTAGCTCAGTTTTGCTTGTCAACTAATTCCACATTTTTTGTAAGAAGCCATAAAAGCTACAATAACAATAAAACTCTAGATGAATTGTGGGATGGTTTTAACGTGTTTTTAAAAGAGTATAACCGTGATCTCATAATAGCACGGATTAAGAAAAGACATGTCTGCTTTTAAGATGACTTTATTCTGTGAGTTTCTAGCACCCACTCTGGTTACCTCCCAGAAGCTCGGTAAACCCCTGAGGACACTTGAACTTCCCTTACGCAAACCACTGATTTTAATTTGAATGAAATCTGTTGTGTTATAACGGGGCTTTTCCTTACTCTGCTGTTTTAGATGACGGGCCTTTTAGAAGTGTTTCAATTCAACATATTCTTAGACGATAGGATCGTGCTTTAGGCTTTTGGCTTTGCACTTTTTTGGTGAGTTTGCTGTGAATCATGTCTTTGGCCAGCAGCTTAATGACACAGCCCAATTGTCTACTTTAATGAGAAGGGAAATGTCAGGACTTCTGTGCCTGACCCACACACCTCACATAAGACGCGTTCAATACCCATCACCACTGGCCTTATAAATGGCTCTAAATGGATTGTTGGTGACAGGACCACCTGTTTTCAAACCCTGGAAAGAGGGTGAAGTCATTCACGCATCAAATATTCATTGATGCCTTACACAGTGAAAGCCCGAGAATGCAACACCAAGCACAAGGGTCCCTGCCCTCAAGAGCCTCAAGGTCTCCTACACAGGCACGTGCAGACCGCATGAAGGTTCCAGTAAGATCATGTAGAAGGCAGGTGCTCACACGGGTGAGGGAGTAACGGACTCTGACCCGGGAGGAGGAGAGATGCTCAAAGAAAGCCTCACAGAGCTTCCTTTTATTAACGCAGTGGGTCTTTCCTGAGTATATGCCAGGCACTGCCATGAGCAGCAGCAACACAGCCCTGAGGGTGTAGATACACAGCCAGAGTTCATCTCTCATTGAGAGGGAGAGAAAAAAATAAATAAGGCCCTGTGACACACAAAAATTGTGTTTTCCTTTTCCTTAGGTGTTTATAGGTGTTTTTTTCTTAGGCATTTCTTAGGTGTTTATTAACAACCTAAGAGCTGCTTCCGATCCAGTGTGAGACGATCACTCTGGGGGGTGGGGTGAAATTTGATCTCAGAACCTCAAAGCAAAATGGAAGACTTTTTCTGGCAAGGCAAATGTCCAGTTCTGAGCTTCCTGGTGCAGTTAAGGAACCAAGTGACCTCTGCAGGAAGACCTCAGGGCTTTCCCGCACCCCCTGGGGCGCAGCTGTGGTCTACCTGCTCCCTTTGGTTCTCTGGGCAGAGGAAGGGGCCAACCAGTGCGTGCTGGGAAGCACCTCTTCTCCAGGTTTTTGGACTCCAGTCCAGTCCCCTTGCTCTCTGGGTCACATGTAGTCCTGACGCACGTACCACGTGACTCAAAGCCAAGTTTCAAAGACGAGAAATGGAGTCCGTCAGAGTCTTGGGCGCTGTGAAGGAGGCAGTAGGGCATTCAAACAAAAGATTCAGGAAACAATGTCTTTGCAATTCATGGCAGGGACTAAAGATGAAAATCAAGGGGCGCCTGGGTGATTCAGTTGGCTAAGCCTCTGACTTTGGCTCAGGTCATGATCTCACCGGTTTGTGAATTCGAGCCTCACGTCGGGCTCTGTGCGGTCAGTGTGGAGCCCACTTCAGATCCCATCTCCTTCTCTTTCTGTCCCTCCCTGGCTCATGCTTTCTCTGTCTCAAAAATAAAGACATCAAAAAAATTTTTTTAAAGATGAAAATCAAAATTTCAACCATGAAAGGGGTTCACCAGCAGCCAGGGCAGGGGCTGCTTGCTTGGAGTGAAGGCTGACATAAAAATCCAAATCTTTTGAGGATCTATACATGGTAATTGGCAGAAAACATCATAGAACAAAATGTATCAATTTCTTTCTTCGAAAATGGTGCTGAAGGCAAATGCTGAGGTTTGCGTCCTTTCTCTGTGGCCCTTCTGGGTCAGCCCCATGGAGCTCGAGGGGCCTGGGATTGGGCCCATCTCAGTGCAGCTATGATCATAAGGGACGCAACTCTGACAATAAGGGATGTTCTTCCCAACAAGGGTTTCTTTATTTAGCTTGCATGAACCTATGGAGCACAAAAGGTCCTTTCATAACAAGACAACACATAAAAGTAAAAAAAAAAAATGTTAACCATCAATGTATGGTCCATTATCCTATCTGTGCACTTGACTTTCAGCAAGCTGGGCACGAGACTACAGTGGAAACGCATGTAACGCATGTGGGCACGATGGAAGCAGGGCGCTGAAGTCGGAGGCAAGCACTTCAGAAAAACAAGAATAAATGAGTAGCTGCGATTCAATTTCTGGTCTGTTCCACGTGGGAATTGACCCCAGCAGCCTGGCTGTCTCTTGTTTTCCTAGTTCTTGTTCACAGCAGTAGCAGGGGCTTTTAAAATGATCGATTTGTGATGCGACAGAGGGGAGAGTATCAAATTCCAGCCCCTGAGTGCCCACGACTGACTTCCGTGTCGTGGGATGAGAAATGGGGAGACACAGAGGAAAGTCTGACCAACGGGCAAGCACCAGCTGGGCGCGTTCTACCAGAGGGGGACAGGCCGCCCAGCGGGGCACTGCGTCTTCCAGGTCTTTCTGCGGATGGCATTCCTTCCCACCGCCACTGCCGCAGCCACGACAGCCACGGCGCCTCATGGTGTCAGCAGAGAGGACTTGGGAGAGGTGAGGAGGGAGACTCTGGGGTGAGAGAGATCTGATGTTTGCCTCTGCCTGGGGACCCTTAAATACTGGATCTGAGGGTTCACACAACAGAGTACTCACTCCCCCTCCTTGTTTTGACCCAGGGGGTATTTATTTCCTGTTACTTCCTCATGAGTACACACGACTTAATTTTCTTTCAATTTCAGATAAATTCCCTTTGATTTCAAAAGTGGAATCAGAGCTGAAATAGATAAGAGAACACTGCTCCCCCTCAGAACGTCTGCCTGTGAGTGCATTTCTTTTTTTTTTTTTTTAAAGAGAGCACAAGCGAGAGAGGGACAGAGAAAGAAAGCGTTAGCAAGAGAGAGAGAGAGAGAGGGAGAGAGAGAGAGAGGGAGAGAGGAAGAGGATTCCACGAAGGCTCCATGCTTGGTATACAGCTTAACAAAGGGCTTGATCTCATGACTGTGAAATCCTCACCTGAGTCAAAATCAAGAATCAGATGCTTAATCAACTCAGCCACCTAGGCACCACTCAAGTATAATTCCTTTGGTTAATATTAGATGATCTAAACCATGGACATTCATCTTTCTCTCTTCTACAGATCTTAGCCTCCCAGAGGAGAGCTACCTGACTGGCATTTTATCTTACCTTTTATCTTATCTTAATTATATGTATTTTATGTACATTATCTCATCTAATTGCTCTTTAAAAGTCCATGAATTTGGTAGATAGAGTCTCTATTCAAATGGGCTATATAGTCGAATAACCTAAGATGAGCCATGCAGTGTGTCTCCATTTGGGAAACTGACACTGACATAGCAGAGGTAATTAGAAGTCCTGGAGAGAAAAAAAAAAAAAAGAAAAGAAAACAAATCAATTTTCAGCAATAAAAGAATTTCTTACACATCAGATAGAAAATGTAATTTGAAAAATCCATTCAAGGGTGCCTGGGTAGCTCCATCGGTTAAGTGTCCAACTCTTGACTTTGGCTCAGGTCATGATCTCAGTCATAGATCCAGCCCTGTGTCAGGCTCTGCACTGACAGTGTGGAACCTGCTTGGGATTCTCTCTGTCTCTCTCTCTCTCTGCCCTTCCCTGCTCACATGCTTTCTCTTTCTCTCTCAAAACAAAGAAACATTAAAAAAAAACATTCAAAATAGCAATATAATTATAACAGTGCTTAAACCTAATGACACACAAGATCTTTAGAAAGAAAATTATTAAATTGTGTTGAAGGAAATATAAGAGGAAATAAATGGAGAAATGTACAAGTTTATGGATGGGAATTCTCAATATCTAAATGATGTTATGATGGTCAATTTCCTGCATCCCCTTGCTTGGGCTAAAGGATGCCCAGATATCTGATAAGTCATCTTTTTCTGAGTATGTCTGTGAGGGTGTTTCTGAGAGAGATTAACATTTAGACCAGCACACTGAGTGAAGAAGATGGCCTCATCAATGTGTGTAGGTATTACGCAATCCACTGAAGATGTGGATAGAACAAAAAGACAGAAGAAGGGTGTGGGGAATAAGCTTAGGAATTCCAGAACTTGCACCAATGGGTTTATGAGGCATAAAGGAATAAAAGCCACAGGATGAACTCATCCAAGATGAGGTAAACAAGATTAGGTATTCAGGGCAGAAATGCCCCCAATTTAGAACAATAGCATAAAGCTGCTTTCACAGGAAGGAAGACCAAAATAGGTAAACAGGAGTATAGACTGCAGCATGGCGAAGTTATCCTGAGCAGAGCTAATTAGTAAAAGAAAGGTGCCTTGTTGACCTTGAGGTAGCGTATTCTGTCTGTCTTGTCCCCCTAAGCTAGCTAAAATAAACAGACATGGCGCCTCATGTCTGCGGTAAACCGCCATCTGCCCAGCACCAGGACTTCCTTTGGTATTGACCCAAACCCCTAACACCACATATCTTCAAACCCCCCTTTCCCTCACACCCATGAGTTAATGCTCAGTTTCATTGTCTCTTTGTGCACATCCATGGGGCTTGTAAGCCTTCTGATCCTAATAAAAATAGAGCAAGCACCCTTACTCAGGGCTCTTATCTCCACCTGGACATTAGCCTCTCTCACATTTCAATCCTGCATTTATATGCTCTCTTGCTGGACAAGATAGAACTCCAGACCTAGGGTCTACGACAGAAGGGTAAATTTGCTCTTTAGTTGAGCTGGGACATCCATCTTCTGCCCTCATACGTCAGAGCATCTGGATCTCAGACTTTCAGACTCAGACCGAATGATATGACTGACTGGCTCTTCTGATTCTCCAGCTTGAGGACAGCAGATGGTGGCACTTCTCAGCCCCCATATAATGTGAGCCAATTCCTATGGTAAATCTATATGCCTGTATCTACACCTAGCTATTCTGTTGCTTCTGTTTCTCTGCAGAACATTGATGAATACAGATGTTAGTCATTCCCGAAGTAATTAACAAATTCATTGCAATTCTACTAAAAACCCTAAAAGATTTTTAAAATATTGGTCTCTTTTCACTGGTTCTTTGTTCACCTTTTAATTAAAAAAATTTTTTTAGTTTATTTATTTTGAGAGAGAGATAGCGCAAGCAGGGGAGGGGCAAAGAGAAGAAGAGACAGAATCTTAAGAAGGCCCTGCACCATCAGCACAGAGTCTGATGCAGGGCTTGACCCATGAACCTTGAGATCATGACCTGAACTGAGATCAAGAGTCAGATGCTTGAACAACTGAGCCACCCAGGCGCCCCTTATTGTTCACATTTTTTTAAAAATGTGATGGCTTCTCTGAAAGTATGTTTGACAAAACAAAAGTCAAAGAATGTCAAAGACTTTCTATTAAAAAGAAAGAGAAGTTCATCTATCAGATATTGGGATTAATTCTAAAGCTATGATCATTAAAACAGTGTGATATTCTATCACTGAGACAGAGAGACTAGTGGACAGGAACTGAGAGCCCTGAGATGAAATCACAGAAATTTTGGAATTTTGTATATGGCAGAAACATTACAGGAGAAGATCACGGCCATTCAATATCGGTACTGAAATACTAGGCTGTCCATGTGGAGACAAATAATATGAGGGTCCTTCTTCATACTATACATTAAAATAAGTTCCAGATCTGGGGCGTCTAGGTGACTCAGTCGGTTAAGCATCCAGCTTTGGCTCAGGTCATGATCTCACAGCCTGTGAGTTCGAGCCCCACATTGGGCTCGGGGCTGACAGCTTGAAGCCTGGAACCTGCTTCAGATCCTGTGTCTCCCTCTCTCTCTGCCCCTCCTCCAGTCACTTGCATGCTCTCTCTCTCTCAAAAATAACAAACATTTAAAAAGAAGTTCCAGATGATTCTAAGATCAAAAAGTGAAAAGCAAAACTTGATATTTTTGGAAGATGTGGAAAATTCTCTTTACGACTTCACATTAGTAAAGTATTTCTTAAAATATACAAGGAATAGATTAATTAAAGACAAAATACATGAAAAAGAAGAAAACATCTTTACAAAATGATGCTGAAAACAAAAGTCAAAACCAGCCACAGGCTAAAGAGAAAATCAATTTTAAAAAGAGAACCAATGGAAAAATGAGTCATGGATATTAACTGAGGAGTCACAGAAGACACAGCTTGACATATGGTAAGAAGCTCAATGCCACTAATGATCGGAAAGGTAGAAATAAAAACCACACTGTGGTATGTTTTATATCCACCCAATTATCAAAATGTTCGAGTCTGATCATACCAAATATCGGTTAGGATGCTGGGATTTTCATACAACATTGGGTGGAAATATAAGTCACTACGACCAATTTGCAGAGCATTTCAGCAACATCTGGTCAGGATGAAAATGTATATTATCCTGTTTGTCCATTTATATCAGTGTGAGTTCACGGAAAGAATAATCCTATTCTAGTCAATGAGTTATCATCTGTTCTTGCCATTGTTCTGATGCTCAAGTTGTCTTACATTTTTTTTTCCAGTAGCCACACCTTCAAGCTGGCTCTTGTGTCTTTGAAAAATATCTCTGTCATTTTCTGAGTATCAACTTATATTCTGGCACAAGATGTTCACAGCCCATTTCATCCTTTCCCAGCCCCAGACCTGGAATCACAGTCTTTCTTCCAAAGAGTCTGGTTCCTTTTATTGGAGAATGGTGTTGAGAACCCAAGATCGGGGTACAGATATGACCACTGCTAAGATTTTGTCCTATACATGAAGTCCTTTCTGCTATAACACCATACATGTGCTCCACCAAAGCATAGCGCCGTACCAAATCATGTGATTGAAAACCACAGGGCTTATGGGGTTGAGGACAACACTCAAAGAACTTAATCAGTGACTTGTTTTAAAAAAAAAAAAAAAAGGAGCTTAATTAAAATTATACATGATTTACATATATATTTAAAGTATATAAATCCTGGGGCACCTGGGTGGCTCAGTCGGTTAAGCATCGACTTTGGCTCAGATCATGATCTCATGGTTCATGAGTTTGAGACCCACATCAGGCTCTGTGCTGACAGCTCAGAGCCTGGAGCCTGCTTTGGATTCTGTGTCTCTCTCTCTTCCCTCCCCTGTTCACACTCTGTCTCTCTCAAAAATAAATTTATATATATATATAAATATATAAGTATATGTATAAATATATATTTTATATATATATAAATCCTATCAGAAATGTAGCACTCTATCTTGAATAAGATGTGAAATTTGCTTGTAGAAGGCAGGTCCGAGAAGGATTTCACCTTGTGTTATTATGGCAATGGGAGGAAGGGGGAAGATCTGAAATGGGAGGGAAAGTTGAAACTACAAGTGTGGATGAGTGTAGCTCAGAACATAGGGCACCCGGGGGCTGGTCACTAGCTGTCTGAAGTATGTGTGTGTGTGCATGTGTGCGTGTGCGTAGGCATGTTAGCTGGATGCAGCTTTTATATTTACTTGGTGTTTCTTATGGACAAAGTCCTGCAGAAGCAAACACAGAATCTGCATTCTCCTCAAATTATTTCCTAATGTATTAATCTCCTTGGAATAATTTTCTTCCAGTTGTATTGAGGTATAACTGACAAATAAAAAATTGTATTTAAGGTGTACAATGTGATGATTTGATATATGTACACATTGTAAAACGATCACCATAACCAAGTTAATTAACACATCCATAATCTCAATTGGGTACCATTTTGTGTGTGTGTGTGTTGAGAACAGCTAAGACTAACTCTCGTAAGCAAATTTCAAGTACACAATACAGTCTTATGAACTATAGTCACCGTGTTTTACATTAGATCCCCAGACCTTACTCATCTAACTGAAAATGTGCACCCTTTGACCAACATCCCCCCATTGTCCCCTCCCCTCAGCCCCTGGTAACCACCTTTCTATTCCTTGCTTCCATGAGTTTGACATTTTTAGATTCCATACATAATTGAGAACATGCAGTATTTGTCTTTCTATGCCTGGCTTATTTCACTTAGCATAATGTCCTCCTTGGAACAAATTTGCATTTTTAAAACAAGTGTTATAGCAGAACTGACTGTATTATATACTCAGGAATGATGCTAGGTCTTGGGAATTTAATGAACTGATCTTCTGTATGCTTTCCACCGGGCCTTCTGTCGTAGAGCTTCTCGTAGTACATTATTATGGGTTACTTCTGTCTCTGTGTTTTTGATGGCCTTTATAGGCTCTGGCAGGGCCAGGGTCATCTCTGATTCACCTTTCTCCCCTGACTGCTACATGATGTCTGGCATCTAGGAGACAGTTACTAAGCTTTTGGTGAACTGATCCAAAGAAGGATGAAGGGTGGTCCTTTCTTTTGCAGTGTGGTCCATCATAGCAGGCTCTCCAGTGAGTAGCCACTTGCCATGTATGGCAATTGAAATTTAGATTAATCGGGGCACCTGGGTGGCTTAGTCGGTTAAGCGTCCGACTTTCGCTTGGGTCATGATCTCGCGGTTCGTGGGTTCGAGCCCGCGTCGGGCTCTGTGCTGACTGCCAGCTCAGAGCCTGGAGCCTGTTTCAGTCTGTGACTCCCTCTCTCTCTGACCCTCCCCTGCTCACGCTGTCTCTCTCTCTCTCCTAGAAATAAATAAAAAAAAACATTAAAAAAAAAAGAAATTTAGATTAATCAAAATTAGGTAAGTAAAGAATTTTTGTTTTTCCGCCTCATTAGTCATATTTTAAGTACTCAAGTAGCCACATGTTACTGGCCAGCTCAGAAGAGAACATTAACTTCAGTGCCGAAAATTCTATTGGCTGTGTTGGTCTGGGTTCTGGGGGCTAGAAGGTTACATCTCCCTAAATATCCAGATCACTATCAGAAGACCTGGTGTTATCCCCTCAACCTTCCCATAAAGATGAGAGAAAGATGATCCCACATTTGGGAAAATATTGAAAACATTTCAGACTGGGGGCGCCTAGATGGCTCAAGTTGGTTAAGCATCCGACTTTAGCTCAGGTTGTGATCACAGGGTTCATGAGTTTGACCCCTGCCTTGGCCTCTCTGCTGTCAGTGCAGAGCCCACTTCGGATCCTCTGTCTCTGTCTCTGTCTCTGCCTCCCCCTCCCCTTTCTCCATCTCTCAAAAATAAACATTTAAAAAATAAAATAAAAACTTAAAAAATCTGATTTTTCTGAAGAAGACTTTCAGCCTGAAATGTTTTCTCTTTTTAAAAAAATGTTTATTTTTGAGAAAGAGAGAGAGAGGGAGTGAGGGAGGAGCAGAGAGGGGTGGGAGACAGAGAATACAAAGTGGGCTCTGTGCTGACAGCAGAGAGCTCAATAAGGGGCTCAAACTCATGAACAATGAGCTCATCACCTGAGCCCAAGTCAGGCACTTAACCAACTGAGCCACCAAGTGCCTCAGAAAAATCAGATTTTATTTGTTTATTTTTATTTTTTAAAAATGTTTATTTTGAAAGAGAGAAAGAGAGAGAGAGAGAGAAAGAGATGGAGAGAGGGAGTGGGGGATGGGCAGAGAGAGAGGGAGAGAGGATCCCAAGCAGGCTCCGTGCTGTCAGTGCAGAGCCTGATGCAGGGCTCGATCTCATGAAGCATGAGAAACAAAGGAGTCAATAAACTATAAAGGAAGTGACCTTTTCTGGAAGAGACAGCACCAAGGAAGACTATGCCAACTCTTCATCTTCTCAAATAATCGTGTTTTGCAAAGTAGACTGAGGGGGAATGGCAAAATCACTAGGAGAGAAACAGAATCTTGTCTAATCAATGCCAAGCAGTAAGAGTGTGTCAAAAAAGAGAGATTTCCTAACCATCTAGTGCTGAGAAATTATCTTGTAAATTGCCTGGAGACATACCTTGGGCTTAACCACATGGAGACCATCCCGAACTTGAGTTAGAGCATTTCCAGTGAAGTGGTCATCAGGGAGGAGTGGAGAAGTTCTGGAGTTTTTGGTGAAGATATTTATTTGTTATAGAAGCAAAAACACCGGTAACACCTGGGACACACACTATCGTCCCCAATTATGTTTTTGAATAATGCATATGTATATGGAAAAAAATTCTGGAAGAAAATTATAGTGAACAGTAGTTATTTTAGTAAGGTGTGATTGTGGGTTGTATTTATTTTCTTTGTATTTCTGTGCAGTTTCCAAATGTTCTACAATGAACATGTATAGCTTTCATGATCGAAAAAGGCAGAAATTATATTAAATATGCCTACATGTGTATTACATTATCAGTAATTATGTTTAAATAGTGAAATCATGTGTAATATTTTTGTTTCTACATATTTTATAACTCATATATTATAAAGGATATATAAATCTTTTATATATCAAAAGATTGCCCATGCATTTTATTACATATAATCTTATGGCTATTGTGGTGACTGCCCTATCCCACATTCTTGATCCCTACTGAATCCCTATTTTATTTCATTTTCCCCAGCTTTAATGAGGTAAAATTGACAAAATTAGAAGATATTTAAGTTGACAGCATGATGATTTGATAGAGATACCCAGTGTGAAAAGTCAATCCTATTTTCCAGTGTCACTGTTCTCATGCTTGTCTTCTAGAGGGTACTGGATGCTTTCTGCAAGTGTGGGTGAAAGGGCAGGAGACACACGAGACAGTAACGGGAGGTGGACTGGGCCTAACAGCGGCGTTCCCTTGCTTGAGGGTGGGAGAGGTGCCATCCTAAAGGATCTGAGGCTTGGGGCGCCTGGGTAGCTCAGTAGGCAAGGCGTCCGACTCTTGGTTTCCGTTCAGGTCATGATCTCACGGTTTTGTGGGTTCGAGCCCCGCATCGGTCTCTGCGCTGACAGTGCGGAAACTACTAGGGACCCTCTCTCCCTCTCCCTCTCCCCCTTCTCCACTTGCACTGTCCCTGTCTCTTTCAAAAAAAATTTTTAAATCCTTTAAATAATAAACGTTTTGATGCTGCTGAGAATTGTCTAGAAAGCAGAAGGAGTTCATTGCAATGTCCGTAGCACCTACAGTAGGTGGGCACGTAGGAGGTGCTGAACAAATACCTGTGGAGCCAGAAGGTGCATGAGAAAGGCCAGAGGGGTGGTCCTCAGAGGAGGGGAGGTGGAAGGGCTGGCCAGTGACAGGAGGAGTGGGGAGCACCACCATGGTTCTAAGTCAAGGCACGAAGGAGAGGGAGGGCAATCTGGCAGCTTTATAGAGTCTATGGGAGGAAGTGCCTTCTCAGAGAGAAGGGGCTGGAGGAGGCATCTCGCATCTGAAGAAAGGGAACAAGACTGGAAGGGGTCATTGCCAGAGGAACGGGAGCCACGCTGATGAGAGAAGAGAGGTGAGCACGGAGGAGGATGGGATGGAGGGTCCCACTGGTTCCCTGAATGCCATTCACAGTGGCGCCACCAGATCTCAGCCCCCTCTCGCCTCGGCCTTGCCATTTTCCTCCTATTCAACACCGTTTCTGCCCGTTTCCCTTGTTGTTGTTCTCTCCTTCCTTTGTTATAATGTAATGAAGACACAACCAAGGGGTAGAAAAAAGAAAGACTGATTTCAATTGGAGCGATGGGGAAAAGCTGACATTTGAACTCTGTCTTTAAAAATGGACAGGATTTCAGTGGTGGAAGAGGGCATTTTCAGCTAAAGACACTGTCACAAGGGAGGTTTGGAAGGATAAAAAATTCAAGTGGTGATTGTACGGCTGCTGTATTTCCTTTGTAAGAGCAAAAAGGTCTGGGTCACCAGAAGAATGTAGGGCGCACTCTGTGTTGTCACTTTCATCCCTCGGGGCCTTTGCTCTCTTGATGCCTTTCCTTCTTGTGCTGGGTGTTCTTTGCTGAGTCTTGCCTATTTCATTGCTATTGTCTCTGTCTTAATTTCTAAGTGCTGCGTGCACCGTGCAGCACATAGTGCCTGCACCATAAAGATTAACTACTGGTCATAATGGAATTAATTACCAAGCTCTCCCTTCTTGTGCAGCCTTGGTTTACCCTAGACCCCCACGTGGACGATTAGGCTGGAAAGTAAATTGGAGTCAGATTGTTACCAGTGAGTCTGGACTCTAGTTTAAAGACAAAGGCAATCAGCGGAGGACCGTCGAGTAAGAACAAAATGTGCACCACTGGAAATTATAGCAGCATAAGGTAGGGTTTTTTTTTTTAAATACAGACGCAATAAAATTTTATTAAATGGCATTGAGCCATTGTTGTACCATATACTAACCATGTGTAGAGATTTATTATACTCGATGAGGCTAATACTCAATAGTTGGGTACATTTTTTAAAGTTGTTTCTTTCCTCAGGAGCCCAAATTTTCCAAATCTCTGTTGTGACGGTCTTCAGTGTGTGGTTCAAGGACCCATGCGGGACCCTGAGGCCTGTAAGATCATTCCTTTCCAGCTGCGCATCTGCATGAGGCTGGATTTTCTTTAGGCACTTTGATCAAAACAACATCAGTACCACAGTTTTCACACGGAAGGTAGATAATGAGAATCCAGCCATCTTTGATGAAGTGAGACATTAAAGAGGTTTGCAAAAGTATAAAACAATGTTAGTGTGTTCACTAAATTTGGGGGGGAAATGTAGTTGTTTTCCCCTCCAAAAATGTTATTAATGTGAGCAAGTCATGGGCTGTTAGTGTTATTTTTAGAGCAATGCAAACACTCGGAGGTGAGCCAATCAGATGAGAGGGAGTCTCTGGGGACAGAGAAGCTTCCCTCTGAACCCTCAAGTCATGGTCACCTTACTGTCCAGTCTGTGAGTAGGACTAAATGTACACATGTGATTCGTGCACAGAAAATTAATCACAAGGCAGACATTCCAGAACATGAAGGTCCTGAAGACGGACTTGGAGGCTGTGGGCTTCTCCAGCGAGGATGATTTTTATAATTGCTGAGTGAGTGCACGTTTGCAGTCAGGGCGTCTATCTCAGGTAGAAGTTAGACATGTCTTCCAGTCTAGATGTATGTGGCCCCTTTGATCTGTGACATGCGGACCAGTGGTAGAAAGAGCAGACGTTGCAAGTTACCTCCCATATTTAAGGTTCTATGTTCTCTTCCTCTGCTGAAAGGGCCCCTAAGAACTTTCCTGAAAGAGGTGTCAAGGGAAATAACAATTCCCCTGGGAGATACTGGTGAGCAAGGCGAACAGTGGGCAGATGGCTCTCCTCCGGCTCATCTATTCCAAGACCAGCTATATTTGAAAACGGGGCTAGGTTCTTTGCTAAATATTCCCACTGGGTGAAACAGAGATATATTTAGCTAAACTGAAAATATGTGACTTAATGCGACTGAAGGTGTCAGGAAATAAACAGGAAGAGCCTGAAGTTTTCCTATAGGAACTGAAATAAACAACAGGGAAGAGGTCACGTGTCTTCCCATGCCCACCTCCCGGGTTGGTATATAAGCCCCGCCCCCGCAGAAGGCGGCATCAGACCTCCCTCACTCCCGAGTCTCCGTCCTCCCCTCTCCTGAGTCCTCTCTACCTACACCATGGGGTGCTGTGGCTGCGGAGGTTGCGGCGGCTGCGGCGGCTGCGGCGGCTGCAGTGGCGGCTGCGGTGGCGGCTGCGGCGGCGGCGGCTGTGGCGGCTGCGGCGGCGGCTGCGGCGGCTGCAGCAGCTGCACCACCTGCAGGTGCTACCGCGTGGGCTGCTGCTCGGGCTGCTGCCCCTGCTGCTGCGGCTGCTGCGGGGGCTGCTGCAGCGTCCCCGTGGTCTGCTGCTGCCGCCGCTCGTGCAGGTCGTGCGGCTGCGGCTCGTGCGGCTGCGGGAAGGGCTGCTGCCAGCAGAAGTGCTGTTGTCAGCAGACGTGCGGCTGCAAGAAGCAGCGCTGCAGCTAGGCGCGCGGCCCGCCTCGCCCCTGCGCAGGAGCTGTGGGACCCCCGTTCCTCCCCCCCCTCCCCCGCCGCTGGTAAGGCTTGGCTCCCCTTCCTCCATCCCCTTCTATGGCCTGTCCCCAGCTTTCCCCCTCCTCCCGCTGTGTCCACACTCCTCTGCCCACACTCGGCACAGCTTGGCCCACACCGCACAGCCCGGAACCACGGTGCAACCAGAGAGCTTACGAGAAGACGGTGGGGCCAAGTCCGAGTCTACCGGGAGCCCCAAGGGATTATATGTGTGTCCTGTTCCAGCTTTGCTGAATATTCCGTCCTGGCTTCCGGCCATTTGGGGGTTTTCTGCCTCCGTGCCGTCTTTTCTGTGGCTCTGTCTACACCTGCAGTTTTAAAGTTCCTAATAAAGTGACTTGATGCACGATCCCATCTCTTGGGCAGTCCCATGTTCTGTCTGTTTCTGGGTCGGCCACTCCGGCCGCGGGGTAGTGGGTGGGACCGTGGTTCTGGCGCCCCCGTGGGGTCCTGCGGTCACCCCGGACCCGACCCTGCACCCACAGCCATTCGTCAGAGAGCCGCATGGCCTTCTCTGCCGCTGCCCGGAAGTGACGGTTCACCTGATGAGCCTCTTGCTCAGATTCACGGAGAAGGGAGGCTCCCGGCGGGGGTTGGGGGGTGGGAGGGGTGGGAATTGGTGGAGGGAGGGGGCTCTGTGTCTTGAAACTTATTTCAGAAATGAAAAAGGGTCCCACAGGAAGGAAGAAGGTAAGTAGCCCCTACCCTGTGGTGCCGGGCAGTTTCTGGGGAGGTTGGAAAGCATTGGCCCCGGTGAGGAGCTTGAGTGCTCTGGTCGGTTCTGGAAGGCTCTTTGATCTTGCCAGCATCCTTGGCCGTTCTTCCCACAGCCGTGTATGTCTTCTCTGCCTCTGCAGATTTCATGCAGCGAACTCACCCTGCAGGCTCTAGGGGAGGAGAAACCTTCTGGTGCCCAGAGGCTGAGGGCAGGGGCTGATTCCACTCAGCAACGAGAGGGGGGCTGCTAGGCCGTCACTGTGACGTCAGGGCCAACCTCATTGCCAGCCCAGCTTTGGCAGCAGGACAACAGAGGCGTCCCCTTATTCAGCTCACACTGCGCCCCGGCGTCCATTCAGAAAAGACAGGATGGGTGGTGAGTTTCTGTGGACACCCCTCTACATGCATGGCTACTTCTATTCTTCCCTATAACCCTTCAAGGAAGGTTGTATTAGACCCATTTCACCGATGAAAAGACTGAGCTTGAGGCGGTTCAGAAATTCACCCAAAGAAACGCAGCTAATCATTCCTGACTTAATCCTAGGTTCTTCTGCCACCAACCCCGCAATCCTATTCCTATTCTACATTGTTTCTCAGAGTTTACACCTGTGTCCTTGTTCATTTATTCCTTTCCCGTCTTCACCTTCTCAAGCTTATGTGTGCACCTGCTGTTATCTGGCTATTCCTCACACTGCCCGGTGGTCCTTGAACCCTGCTGCCTGGGTGAGAGCCACATTCCAGCAAGTTCCTTCTCAGCACTCCTCAGAGGTATCTCTGGACCGCACAAGGCCTCTCTCTGCTTATCCCGGTGACAGCTACTTAACTCACTACTGGTGGGATGTGTCTGTCTACCAGTGCTCACCGCTGGAAAGAAGAGGAGTCTTAGTCTCCAGAAGTGGTCCTGGAGTTGATGTATTTGCTCTGGGTTTTTTGACAAATGCTGTAGGAGGTATATGTTTATCATCGTTACCTAGGAGACTTGGGGCTGGGGCTGGCAGGACTTTAGCTATATTTTTTAACTCCTACCACTTATGCGTCTTGAACCCACCTAAGGTCATGTAGAGATATCGTGGTTTCAGCTTAAATCCCATCTTCCCCACTGAACTTCCCCCACCCCTAGGCCTGGAAGTTCTTTCTCTCTGATCTCCGATGATGCTTCCTTGTTTCTTTAGTGTCAAATAACGTATTGTGTATCTTTCTATTGTTACGTGTAAACAGGAGATGATGGTAGATAGATGATGGAGACTCTCTTCTTTCTAAAATTGTATTTATAATTTTACACATATTTGTATAATTATCTATATATTTTTTAAATGTTTATTTTTGAGAGAGAGAGTGCGAGCAGAAGAGAGAGCCAGAGAGAGGGGGACAGACGATCTGAAACAGGCTCTGCACTGACAGCAGTGAGCTCAACACGGGGCTCAAACTCACAAACTGTGAGCTCATGACCTGAGCCGAAGTCGGACATTCAACAAACTGAGCAACCCAGGTGCCCCTATATATATATAATTTTTAATCAATTAATCAATCAATCTATAGACATAATTTTTCCTGTTCTGTCCCACTGATGTATCTGTCCAGTCATGCTCCACAATGGTGCTCACTCACTGTGCCTTACATTGTGCCGGATACTGGGGCTGGAAGATGGTAAACAATGGCTCCTGTCTTCGCTCTGCTCACATGATGAGGGAGACAAACAAATAAATGAGAAATACTATGTAATGTGATAAGTGCCATGGCTGGGAGCAGCCTAGGTATCATGGAAATGCAGGAAGACCTAACCCAGGTTTTGGGTGGGGTGCCAGGGTCATAGAAAGCTCATAGAGGAAGTGACACTTAGACCAAGTCAAGAAGAGTTAAGGCAACCTCGGGGAAGAGGGAGTGTCAGGGGCCATGGCAGAGTGGGGTCTATTTCAGGCAGAGGCACCTAACTATGTGTGCAACGGTCAGAGGTGAGAGGCAGCGTGACCAGCGGGGGACAGCCTGAGCTCAGTGTGGCTGCGGAGTTGAGGGTGAAGGTGTCATGTGAGGAGATGGGGCTGGAGAGGTGAGCCAAGTCCAGACCAGGAAAGACGTCCCACCAGTGTGTGGACATTGTGTTCTGCACCGTGAAAGATTCTTTGAAGGATTTTAGAGGAGGAGTCACATGCTTTGGAGAAAATAGCAGTCTGGCAGTGGAGGGAACATGGATGGAGGAGATCAGTCCAGAGACAGAAACACGGACAGGAAGCTGCTCTAGTGATCTGGGCACTGATGATGGCGGCTTGAACTGCCATGCAATGGGATGTTCAAGAAACAGTTCAGTGTTGAGTGGAGAAGCAAGTGGACTCAACAGTTCAAGACTAGGGGTCTAGCCTGGACAAGTGGGTGGATACCAGATGGCGGGTAAACTAACTGGGGCATGGCGGGGAGCAAGGGGAACAGATCATTTGGTCACCCATAGAGTCATCGCTGTTGATGGTGGCAGCTGACATTGCCAGCAAGCCTCCTCCCGTTTAGTCCATAGGTAAGAGGCAGGTATGAAACTCATCCCCACTGTATACTCTAGGAAATCAAGGTTGTGAGGGGAAGTCTCTCAGCTTTTGGATGCCATGCTGGCTTTCTCAGCTCCCAGATGCTGCTGTAGAGCAGGTGTGCAGGCGGGAACGAGCTTTGCTCATCTTGGTGGCCTTTTAAAACCTGGCATGGTGTTCGTGGTGGATGCCTTTCTCCTGGAGTGATTATCATTGAAAATCTGCTCCAGGGCCAATGGGGTCTTACGTCCTTTGCACTCACCCTTACCCCATGTATCTTTCCTCCTGCCACCGTCTTTAATAGGTGAGGGTGCAGTCATGTTTGTGTTCATAAACTAGGAGAGGCATTTACATAACTAGGCACTAACTAGTCGGTACTTAGCTGGGTCAGATGCTTGTGGAGTAAGCTGAAACGTTGGGACTGGGATAGGCCGAGTCAGTCAAGGCCGGTAACCAGCCCTGTGTTTTGGTAAAATTCTGTGATTGTTTTCATCATGGACTTCTTGCACCTGTTTTGATTTTTTAAAATATTGCATTAAAAATACCTTGATGACTTGAGGTTTTTGGTGCCATCTTAAATTTTCACCCCAGGCGAGTGCCTCCCTCGCCCAACATTAGCCCTGGGAAGAAGAATTATGTGAATCCAAATATTCCCCATTTACCCTGCCACTATTATGACCATGCAGATATAAAAATAGATTTTCCACACGGAATAGTACTCATTCATTGGAAAGAAATACTACCTTAAATTGGTTACTCTCAGACTGTGACTAGGCACCCGTGATCCCAAGGACTTGGCAATAAATAGGAAAGCCATCCTAATTCTGGCTACGGGGACAAGACAGATTTCACTTAGGAGGGAATATAACTGCAAAAGCTCAGAGGAGCATGTGGCTGGTTTGAGTGGGAAAGAGAGTGAGGGGCACACTCGGATCTCACCGGAGCTCATCTCAGGATACCAGGTCAAAACCAGGTAGCCTGTACTCAGAATTCCTTTTTCACTAAACATTCTGCATAATCCAGACCAGGGTTTGACAAATTTTTCTGTACAGGACCAGATGAATGTTACATGATCTCTGTCGCGATCACTTGCTTCAGCCATTGTAACTTGGAACTACCATAGACAACACTTAAATGTGTGAGTGGCTTTGTTCCAATAAAACCTCCTTTACAAATATGGATGGTAGGCCAAAAGTGTGGACCCCTGATCTAGACGCAGAACTTTGAAGACCAGGGAGCACAGGATTGCAGAGTGGTTAAGAGGGCTGGCTCTGAGATCAGGCTGCCTTGTCTCTTTCCTGACTCCAGTTTCTTTGTGATCTTAGACAACTAATGTTCCACTGTCTTCCTTTTTCTTCATCTGTAAACTGGGAGCATGAACAGGATATTCTTTGGAAGGTTATTTCAAGAGTTAAGTCAATATAGGTAAAATACTTATTTCTGGAATATTAAAAGAGCTAAAAAATGGGGTGCCTGAGTGGCTCAGTCTGTTAAGTGTCTGACTCTTGATTTGGGCTCAGGTCTTGGTCTCATGGTTCATGGGACCAAGCCCCACATAGGACTCCATACTGAGCATGAAACCTGCTTGGGATTGTCTCTCTCTGCCCCTCCCCTGATCATGCACGTTCTCTCTCTCTCTCTCTCTCAAAACAAACATTAAAAAAAAAAAGAGCTAAAGCATACTGATGCGGAGAGCAAGAAAAGAATTAAACATTATGGAGGAAGTAGTTGTAATATGGATTTGACTTCTGGGCAGTTGGGAAAACCACCTTCCATGCACTTGAATGCGATGGTAGACTGACCTTGGTGGCACCATGCAGGGAAGCCAAACCTGTTCAGGCACTGGTCTTTCTCATCATTCCTCAGGTTTTGGGTCAGATCTCCTCTCCCTCCGGAGACTGGATCCTGTGACTGCTTTCTCCCTGGACCCATGAGCCTGTCAGAGATTTCTAACAAAACCCTTTGACATCGGGCCAAGAGCATCTTCTTAGTCTTCCCTCAGCTTTTGAGATGATCAAAGCACAGGACAGGAGAGCTGTCTCAGTCACCTTTGGAGATGACCCCTCTCGCTCCCACCCATGCTCAGTGCCCAACATGGTGTACAGCTGAGAAGAATTCGACCCAGTTTGGTTGTCTGTCCACTGGGAATAACAGAGTATGTCCAGCTTGTGTTTCTGTTGTGAACTATGCCCGCTTCAAAGAAAAATCTCCGTTGTATTCAGTAGTGAATATATTATGACCATCAAGAATTCTAATAAGACGTTTGCATGAATTTTTAATGTGGATGGAATTTCCTACCTATAGTCATCTCATTGGTCTCTCTCTAGGTTTTCATCTTTAATTTGTCCTACAAGCTGCTGCCAGTATGTGCTCCTAAAATACCATTTCTACACACTATATAATTCACTTGCAAAAGAAACTTTGAAGTCTCTATGACCTAAAGTTCCGAATTAGTTTCAACTTTTATTTCCAGCTTCAATACTAATTCCCTTGAAGAAGTTTCCACTATAGGCACATGTGCTTGGCTTTTCTCCTCCAGAAGAAATCTTGTATTTTCCCTCATTTGAGCCTACCTCAAAATACTAAAGATGGCTAACATTTATTATGTCCCAAGCTCTATTCTAAGTGTTTCTATGTATTATCATATTTACAATCTTATGCTATAGGGATTGTTATTTTTACCAGGAAATTGAGGTATAGAAGGATCAGGGGGTACCACTGGAGGTGGAGGGATGAAGCAACTCATGCAGGATGATCCCAGACTGTACCCCCTCTGCTCCCTCCTCCTCTCTACCTGCTCCAATGGTGTTTCCCATTCAAGACCCAGTTTGAGCTCTGCCTACTTCATAAAGCTTTCCTATCTTCACTATGTAATTGGATTTAATGACCGCTTGGAATTCTTGTGGGTCTTAATATCCATTTGGAACTTATGTTCTAATCAGCCCATACTTGGTGTGAACTCTTATTAGACTATTATTTAAATCTTTTTTCTTCCTCGGTTTACGCAGTTATTTCTTCCCATATCTCTGATCAGCTGGAGTCACTTAGAAGTACATTTCTTTGCATTGCCTATGTGGCCTGGCATGTAAAATGGGTTCAACAAATATTTGTTAACTTGGCTTGCTTTTGCTCAAGTGTTTATCATTCCAGGTAGAACTATACGCAGGAAGTTAATTGATAGATGCGCTGAATAGTATCCTCTATTTACAACAGCCATACCTGTTATTTTTAACTGGCATGCTTATGCATTTGAGCCAGGCTCTAGGTAGGAATTTGTGCTACTGACTAATGGGCCACACATTTAAATGCTCTATGGTTTCCAGTGAGCTGGTTGTACTGGTTGGGAGCTGGGATTGTTGTGTATCCCAACAGGATGGAGCTGAGCTGACATTCCCATATGTAGGTTAATCTGAATACGGTCACACTTTGAGTCAGATCTGATCATTGTCCAATATTATCTTTTCTAACGTTGGTACAAGTTCAAGGGAAGCAAAGAACCCATTCGGTGGTATCTGTGTAGAGTCTAGTTCAGTCTTTGGGTAATTGTAGGGATTCCTGCACTCTTTTACAATGGAAGGTGTTGTTAAGATTAAATATTATGGTTGAGGGTCTACAGGTGATTTTGGTGTGCTCTGAGTCCTTATTTCTTTAGTCTCTGTCTGTCTTGCCCCAGCTTCACCAATCTTTTCCATCATCTCTTTGGCTCTGTGGACTATCCCTAAAGACTTCCTTTTGCCATACCCACTGACATCCATTCTTAACCCTAAGGTAGTATGCACAACCTTCCTGTCCTTTAAGAGGGAAAGAGGAACACTTTTTTTTTTTTTTTTACAAAGTGTAAAGGTTCTGCTATCCTTTCACTAACAAAAAATAAAGAAGCACAGTTAAATATTCAAGATAAAAACAAATAATTCAGTTTCCTTTATAAACATCAAATAACATTATGTGGTGCTAATCCATTTCATATCACTCCATTTAAGAGCAGAGCCTCTGGGGGCGCCTGGGTGGCTTAGTCGGTTAAGCGTCCGACTTTCGCTTAGGTCATGATCTCGCAGTTTGTGAGTTCGAGCCCGGCGTCGGGCTCTGTGCTGACCGCCAGCTCAGAGCCTGGAGCCTGTTTCAGTCTGTCACTCCCTCTATCTCTGACCCTCCCCTGCTCACGCTGTCTCTCTCTCTCTCTCTCTCTCCTAGAAATAAACAAAAACATTAAAAAAAAAAAAGAACAGAGCCTCTGAATGACAATTTCAACTCTATCATGATCCTGTCAATATCTTCTTTATTATTTGAATATCTTGTTTGAAGGATGGCTTGGAGAGTGGGGGGCACCAATGAAGAATTTCTCTATACTTTTTCACCTTGGCATTCCACAAATACATTTTGAGCACATGTACCATCTGCAGAAACTTACATCTTCACCTAATTGTAGGGAGTATTGATACAAAAACAGAGAGTAGTAGCAAGTACAAGTAAAGGGGAAGGAATAAAGTTGACTAGCTTATTAAGCTAGAAGGAGTTGGAAAGCCATATGGGTCCCTACAAATTTTTCTCAATTCTGCTTCCATGATATTACATACACTTAGGCAATGACTGTCCCATCTGATCTTCAGCTCTACTGGTCTGTGGATTCTGACATGTCTGGTTAGGACTTGAGAAATGGGGAGGTGGGTCTGCCACAGATCTCTTGGGATGAAGACTGAGGGACATCCTAACAGAAACAGCAGCAAGTAAAGTCATTTTAAGGGAAAAGAGCCAGGCAATGGGGATAATTTCTGTGACGATGACCCAATTACTACAGGTCTTTTGAGTGGTTCATGTCATGGACCTATTGAAGTTGTATCTCATGATGGACTTTGGCTTGAAGCATATGGGGGAAAAGGCAATGAGGAACACTTCTGGTAATACATGGAGGGTCTAGGGCATGGTACAAGGTGGGGGAGGACGTTTTCTCCATTGCAGCAGAGTGACATGGGAGCAGGAGGGTGTTGGTACAGATGTGACCAGGAAGGTTGGCTCTGGTAGCAACTACAAAGCAGGGTGATGGCTGGTGAGAGTGTGGGCTCCATCATGGTATGGCTTTGGATGAGGACCTCCAACACTCAAGCAGTATCTGCAGCAGGTGGGACCTACCATGTGCCTTCATGGTTTTCCTGGCCCCAAGGCTTCAGATCTGCATCAGTGCAGGCCCTGGGGGACTGGCCAGGGGAGAAAAGGCCTCTCCCCTGGGCCACTGAGCGTGCTACATTCTTGAGCTCACTGATACCATCCTGGTGGGGACCCCAGCATGATGGTTGTTGGGGCAGGATGTTGTTAGACTCTGCAGAGGGGTGAGAGGACCTACCTAGTACGTAATGATGAGTGAAATTCAGTTAATCAATTGGTCAATACATTCAACAATATTTACTGACTACTGAGTGACTAAGTAGCGTACTAGTAAAACGCGGTTTGTTACTATTAATGTGATGCTGTTTTCTCTCCTTTAATGGGGCTCCTCTGGGGAATGTTCTATGCCTGGCTTCCCATTTGTTCCTTCCCTCTCTTCTCCAGTCTCTAGCCCACTGAGGCCATCCAGCCAAGACTGTTGCAAAAGCCTTTTTACTCGTCCCTATTTTTTTAATTAAAATTTTTTTTAAGTTTACTTATTTATATTGAGAGAGAGAGAGCGTGCGCACACACACAAGCAGGGGAGGGATAGAGAGAAGGAGAGGCAGAATCCCAAGCAGGCTCTGCATCATCAGCACAGAACCCAATGCGCTGCTCAAGTTCACAAACTGTGAGATCATGACCTGGGCAGACATCAAGAGTCAGACACTTAGGCTACTGCATCCGCCAGGTGCTCCTAACTGGTCCCTATTGTCTCTTGACCAGAACACAGGTTTCTCCTGCTGTCTGGAAGTGGAGGGCTCCCATGAACACTTCCATAAACCAATGTGACAGAAAGCGATGAGGCATCGCCATTAACGTATATGGAACAAAGGCTAAGCGTTCTCAGACCCCCAAATCACCTCTTCATTTTTTTTTTTTTTTTTTTTTGCAACCTTGGGACACAGCTTGCCAACAGATGCACAAAATTAATGGAGACAAAGCACAGATGCTCAGAGACGCAGTTCAAACCTCTGGAGGCCCAATGCTGAGACACAGAGATGCTGAAGGGGCTTCCCCGAGAAGGAGATGAGGAGGGAGCTGCTCTTGCTGCTCAGGGGTAGCGCTGCCTCTATAGCAGCTTCCTGCAAAACAAATGCTGAACGCTACTGCGGCCTGTATCATAAAAACGAACGTCCTCTTCAGATTTCTTTCCATTAGCAAAAACAGTAGGTACGAACGTAGGTCTTTGTAAAAGCAAAGTGGCCTAACATGAATTTTTGAAAGGTGCGGGATACCTGAACCCAAGGATTTCTATCTTTACCTCTGCGTATGTTTCCAGGCTGGGCTCTCAGTGTCCTCTGCTCTCTGTGCTTCCTCCCTCCCCCCCACCCCACCCCCACTCCCCCGAGTCCCACCCGTGAGTGCCAGCCACAGGCCTCAGTGGGGTGTTGCCTGGATCGCCCCTCACATATTCCAATCCCCAATCTTCACTGAAGCTCTTATGGGAAGGAAGCCTTTCCCTCAATAGCGGGTCCTTTTCACAGGCCTCCCAATTCCCCTTCTCCTACATAAACTCAGAATCAACTGCTTTTTTTTTTTTAAATGTTTATTCATTTTGAGAGAGAAAGAGAGACAGCATGTGCACGAGGTGGGGAGGGGCAGAGAGAGAGAGAGAGAATCCCAAGCTATCAGCAGAGAGCCCAACGCCGGGCTCAGCAGCTCATGACCTAAGGAGAAATCAAGAGTCAAATGCTTAACCGACTGAGCCACCCAGGCGCCCCCAGAATCGACTTCTATTTTCTCATACCTCTATGACAGGGGAATTCTGGTTCTTGTCCATGGGTTGGAATTCTTTGCATGGGTTCGTCTTGTGATGTCCGCAGGGTACCCTCAGAGTTACTTCCTCGTAAGACAAAGATAATTCAAAACTATTTATTAAATTGTGTTCGCTGCTTCCCCCAAGTTTCTTCGATGGAAAATATTAATGTGCATTAAAACAGAAGTTCAGAAGCCCTTTTAAAGAAGAACAGACGAATCCTGAAGGTCAGAGAACTCGGGAGAAATGTGCGTGAGCTGAAGGTAAGGAAGAAATGCTTGCTCACTGGGTGTTTTCCAAGAATAGTTATTAAGCAATTTTATTGCTCTGTCTTTATCTTGGCACAAGAAAGGAAAACCACTAAAATTCACAGGAGATGATCACATTCCAACAAAAACATATCAGCCAGAAATGAATCAGCTCCTTTATACAGAGGTTATCCTAGAATGGTAGTGACTGAAGCCAGGTAGGTGCTGGCATGATTTACAGGACTGTATGACAGAGACGTAGCACCAAACCCCTCCCCTGTCCTTCTGTTCTGAAAAGCAGGACATAGCTGCACTCACAAAGAAGTCATTTTTAAGACTAAAAAAAAATTCGACCAAGTAATCAGTGTTACTTTAGTTTCAGGCATACAATATAGTGATTCCACAATTCCTTCCCTTACTCAGTGCTCTTCATAAGTGTACCCTTAATCCCCTTCACCCATTCCTCCACCCACCTCCCCTCTTGACAACCGTCTGATTGTCCCTCTACAGTTAAGAGTCAGGGTTTGTTTTGTTTGTCTCTTTTTTTAGTGTATTTGTTTGCTTTGTTTCTTAAATTCCATATATGAGTGAAATCACATGGTGTTTGTCTTTCCCTAAGAAAGACAGTCACTTAGCATTTTACCCTTTAGATCCATCCGTGTTGTCATCCCCAAAGGCAAGGGAATCAAGAGTAAAAATGAACTACTGGGACCTCATCAAGATGAAAAGCTTCTGCACGGCAAATGATACAATCAATAAAACTAATTGGCAACTGACGAAATGGGAAAAAATAGTTGCAAATGACATATCAGATAAAGGGCTAGTATCCAACATCTATAAGGAACTCACCAAACTCCACAGCCGAAAACCAAATAATCCAGTGAAGAAATGGGCAGAAGTCATGAACAGACACTTCTCCAAAGAGGACATCCAGATGGCCAACAGACACATGAAATGATGCTCAGCGTCCCTCATCATCAGGGAAATACAAATCAAAATGACACTGAGATACCACCTCATGCTGGTCAGAGTGCCTAAAATGATCAAATCAGGAGACTACAGATGCTGGCGAGGATGTGGAGAAACGGGCACCCTCCTACACTGCTGGTGGGAATGTAAACTGGTGCAGCCCTTCTGAAAAACAGTATGGAGGTTTCTCAAAAAATTAACAATAGAACTCCCTTATGACCCAGCAGTAGCACTGCTAGGAATTTACCCAAGGGATACAGGAGTGCTGATGCATAGGAGCACATGGACCCCTATGTTCATAGCAGCACTCTAAACAATAGCCAAATCATGGAAAGAACCTAAGTGTCCATCAACTGATGAATGGATCAAGACGATGTGGTATATTTATACGATGGAATACTACATGGCAATGAGAAAGAATGAAATCTGGCCATTTGTAGCAACATGGATGGAACTTGAGGGTGTTATGCTGAGTGAAATAAGTCAGGCAGAGAAGGACAAATACTATATGTTTGGACATGTAGGTGAATTAGGAGGAACTTAATGGAGGATGATGCAGGAGAAGAAGGGGAAAAATAGTTGGGGAGAGGGAGAGAGGCAAACCATGAGAGACTCTTGAATGTTGAGAATAAACTGAGGGCTGATGGGGAGGAGGGGAAGGGGGGTGATGGGCATGGAGGAGGGCACTTGTTGGGATGAGCACTGGGTTTTATATGGAAACCAACTTGAAAATAAACTATTTAAGAAAAAAAAGATCCATCCGTGTTGTTGCAGATGGTAAGACTTAATTCTTTTTATATGGCTGAATAATATTCCATTGTATAGATATGCCACATCTTATTTATCCATTCATCTGTTGATAGACAGTTGGGTTGCTTCTCTGGACCATTGTAAATAATGCTGCAGTAAACATGGGAGTGCATATATCTTTTTGAATTAGCGTTTTTGTAACTCCTTGGGTAAATACCCAAGTAATTCCAGTAGTGGAATTACTGTGTCTTATGGCAAATTCTATTTTTAGTTTTTTAAGGAATGTCCAATCTGTTTTCCACAGTGGCTGCACCAGTTTGCATTCCCACCAGCAGTTGCAAAGGGTTCCTTTTTCTCCGCATCCTTGCCAACACCTGTTGTTCCTTGTGTTTTTTATTTTAGCCATTCTGTTAATTGTGAGGTGATAGATAGTTCACTGTAATTTTGATTTGCATTTCCCTGATGACGAATGATGTTAAGCATCTTTTCATGTGTCTGTTGGCCATCTCTACATCTTGTTTGCAAAGTGGGCTATTCATGTCCTCTGACCATTTATTAATTGGATTATTGCCTTTTGGGTGTTGAGTTGTAAAAGTTCTTTATATATTTTGGATATTAATCTCTTATTGGATGCATCATTTGTAAATATCTTCTCCCATTCGTCTTTTCATTTTGTTGATAGCTTCTGTCCCTGCCCAAAAGCTTTTTACTTTGATGTAGTCGCAGTAGTTTAATTTTGCTTTTGTTTTCTTTGCCAAAAGAGACATGTCTGGAAAAATGTTTCTTGTTTAAAAGATGCTTATTTATTTATTTTTGAGAGAGTTAGAGTGAGTGACGGTGGGGAAGGGTAGAGAGAGAAAGAGAGAGAGAATCCCAAGCAGCCTCCACATTATCCTTGTAGAGCCTGACACAGGACTCGATCCCATTAACTATGAGAACATGACCTGAGCTGAAATCAAATTGGTCACTTAACCGACTGAGCTACCCATGTGCTTCTGGACAAATATTTCTGTAGCTGATGCCAAAGAGATTAGTGCCTATGTTTCCCACCCCCCCCACCCCCCTCACGCCAGGACTTTTATGGTTTCAGGTCTCACATTTAGGTCTTTAATTCATTTTGAGTTTAACTTTTGTGTATGGTGTACGAAAGTGGTCCAATTTCATTCTTTTGCATGTAACTGTCCAGTTTTCCCAACACAATTTGTTGAAGAGACTGTTTCCTATTATATATTCTTGCCTCTTTTGCTATGTTCCAATTGACCATAAAAGTGTGGGCTTATTTTTGGACTCTCTATTTTGTTCTACTGATCTACGTATTTGTTTTTGGCCAGTACCATACTGTCTTGATTACTACAGCTTTGTAGTATACCTTGAAATCTGGGATTGTGATATATCAAGTCTTGCTCTTTTATTTTTTTCAAATTTGCTTTGGCAATTCAGGGTCTTTTTTGGTTTTATAAAAATTTTAGGATTATTTGGCCTAGCTGTGAAAAATGCTGTTGGTATTTTGATAGGGATTGCATTGGTGGTGCAGATTGCTTTGGGTAGTATTTTATTATTTTATTTTATTTTATTTTATTTTATTTTATTTTAACAATGTTGGTTCTTCCAATTGACAAACATAGGATATCTTTTCATTTACTTGTGTCGTCTTCAATTTCTTTCACCAAAGTTTTATAGTTTTTCAGAGTACACGTCTTCTACGTGTTACTAGTCTTGGTTAAATTTCAAGACTTCTTTAACAGCAACTAAAAAGTAACCTGAAGTGTGTCCTGTGTTAAAGGCTCAGCTCATAACAGTATTCCAAGCTCCTTCGGCTCGGGCTCATTCAGGGGGCCGACAGGACACCTGGGCTTGCCTCATTTATGTGCCACTTAGACTCTCCTAGCATGGCCAGTGAAAGCACTTTCAGATTCCAGAACGGTCCACAGAACCTGATCTGCGGACTGTGCTGACTGCCTTCACGATTTACCCTGAATCAGAAAGAGTGATCTGAATAGGGATGTCCGATTGGAAGCAGATGGTTCAAGACAGCATTCCATGGCGGGCTGGTCCACGGCCACTAGGAACCGAGCAGCTGTTGGAAATACGCCTGGAGGTTTGTCTTTCCCTTTTAGTCAGCTGACGGTAGCAGAAGTCTGCTCGAGTCGGCCACATGGCTTGGGAATGCTGTGCTCAGAATGTGCTTCTGTCGCCTGGCAGAATGTAGAGACACTCCATAAGCCCTAATGACGCTGGGTCCCTGGTCCACCGCACCACAGTCTCCTCGGAACTGATGTTACAGGTTGAAGAAACACCCAAGGAACTCTGCCTTGGGAGGACGAAATAATATGACCTGAGATCACCTTTCCCTTTGATTCTCAAAATACCCTCTTCTGCCTAAAAGGAGGCTCCACCACTTAGTAAATGTTAACAAGTGGTGCAGGAATGAAAAAAATCTTTGACCCGGGCTGATAGGATGAAGAAATGTTAAAGGTACCCAAGGAAAATTCGGACCCCCTTAGACTTCTACCAAAAAAAAAAAAACTGCCCCAAACTCCTTCCCCAACCCCCCCCCCCACAGCAAACAAACAAAAAGCCAGGATTTCATAGTTACTTCCTGTCCTGTTTTAAAACTGGCCTCAAAAAGACAAGTAAAGATAAATTTAGCAAGGTTTACGAGTCAGAAGGGCCCAGTAAGGAAGTGCACAAAAGGTCATGTGAGGTTCTGCTGTGGATGTTTGCATCAACAGCGACAGGGAAGAGGTCACGTGTCTTCCCATGCCCACCTCCCGGGTTGGTATATAAGCCCCGCCCCCGCAGAAGGCGGCATCAGACCTCCCTCACTCCCGAGTCTCCGTCCTCCCCTCTCCTGAGTCCTCTCTACCCACACCATGGGGTGCTGTGGCTGCGGAGGTTGCGGCGGCTGCGGCGGCTGTGGCGGCTGCAGTGGCGGCTGCGGCGGCGGCTGCGGCGGCTGCAGCAGCTGCACCACCTGCAGGTGCTACCGCGTGGGCTGCTGCTCGGGCTGCTGCCCCTGCTGCTGCGGCTGCTGCGGGGGCTGCTGCAGCGTCCCCGTGGTCTGCTGCTGCCGCCGCTCGTGCAGGTCGTGCGGCTGCGGCTCGTGCGGCTGCGGGAAGGGCTGCTGCCAGCAGAAGTGCTGTTGTCAGCAGACGTGCGGCTGCAAGAAGCAGCGCTGCAGCTAGGCGCGCGGCCCGCCTCGCCCCTGCGCAGGAGAAGCTGGAACTTTCCTCCCCTCCATTCACCTGCCTGCCTGTCCTCATCTGCTGTTCTGAGACTTACCCTCTTGGGCTGACTTTGCTCCTGGATTGAGGCTCCTCTTTCTTTCTGCTTTGGGTGTTTTCGGTTTTCCCATCTGAAAAGTTTCTAATCACATTGCAAACAGCGAAAGCAAGGACAGGAGCACAGCCTCGCTCTGAAGGAAGGGCTGGTCTCATGGGGCCCCATCAGATAAGATCACAGTTAACATTCTTTAGACATATATGATTATTTCCTTCCCAGGTATGTGCTTTTATCTCTGTTCCTTGTTTAATCTCATATTCCTGTTTGTCAACAGCTTTTTTGTAAATGTCCTAATAAAATACAAACTATCATGAAAAGTTTCTCCTTGCCTTTATTTTGATTTTACCACATCCCACCTCCCAGAACATCTTCATCTGACTTAAAAGTCCCTTGGGGGACACCTGGGTGGCTCAGTCGGTTGAGCGTCAGACTTCGGCTCAGGTCATGATCTCACAAGCCCCCCCCCCCCTTCCCCACACCCCCGGTGAAGGGCTCTGTGTTGACAGCTCAGCCCCCCTTCCCCACACCCCCCCGTGAAGGGCTCAGAGCCTGAAGCCTGATTCAGATTCTGTGTCTCTCTTGCCCCTCTCCCATTCACCCTCTGTCTTTCTCTGTCTCTGAAAAATAAATAAATCTTAAAAAATAAAAATAATAAAAATAATGCCTTGGAAGATGGGCAGTGATCGCAGAGAAGCAAGGAATCATGAGAGCAGCTTCCCTGCCCCTGATGCACATGCATTTCAGCTACCGACACCACCAGAAAGCGTGGACGTGCTTTATCTGCAATGCGAATTCTGTTTTGAAACGACAGTCTCAGAGACAGGGAAACAAGTGTCCCTAATTCATTAAGAATCCTGTGTTATTCACAAAGAGCCAATTCAAGCAAACTTTTAGAAATACATCTACTACCAAAATATGGAGGGCTGCATTTGCCTTACATTCCCGTCTACTGGGGCCACTTACTCTTTGCATCTGGAGCAGCGCTCCACCCCTGCAGAGCAAGCCCTTTCATTTTCCCCTATAAATTTAGCCAGCAGTGCACATTTAGACTTTTGGTATTATTAGTTTAGCTTTTGATCTCCCTAACTACAAAAAGTAATGCCATCAGGCTGTGCTAAGTGGGTCAGTTTTGGTGGACATGAACTTTATCTTCACTCTTTACTGTCTATATTAATTGAACCTCAATTGGGGTATTGTTAAGGCTCGGGCTTACGTTTGACTTCATTTCAGATCTTAATAACTTAAACTTTGATGGATGTTTTTAAGTTTTATTTCCATTTTTTTGAGACTCGTGAGCTTAGAGGGGCTCTGACTAGTCCTCTATCTAATCTGTGTCCTTTCGTCAGACTGTGGTAGTCCATTCTGTTTTTATTTATTTATTCAAAAACATTTTTTAAGTTTATTTATTTATTTTGAGAGAGAGGGGGAGAGAGCGTGAGAGGGGAGAGGCAGAGAGAGGGAGAATCCCAGGCAGGCTCCATGCTGTCAGCACAGAGCCCCGACTCAGGGCTTGAACTCATGAAACTGTGAGATCATGACCTGAGCTGAATCAAGAGTTGGACGCTTAACATACTGACCCAACCAGTGGCTCTGGTAACCCATTTTTTTTTAATTTTAATTATTTTTGAGAGAGAGAGAGACAGAGAGAGAGAGAATGAGCAGGAGAGGGGCAGACAGAGAGAGGGAGACAGAAGATCTGAAGCAGGCTCCAGGCTCTGAGCCATTAGTACAGAGCCTGATGCAGGGCTCGAACTCATGAACCATAAGATCACAACCTGAACCAAAATCAAGAGTCCGATGCTTAACCAACTAAAACAGTTCCATAAACAACATGGGTTTCCTTTACACTTAAAGGAAACTAGAGTTCAGTTGATTCTCAACAGCCTCATTCCCTTAGAAGATACAAATCAAAATACAAATGATATTTTATGATTCAGATTATGAGTAGTGTATAGAAGGATTTAAATAACTTGGAAGAATGTGCTTTCTGGTGCTTTCTGTTGACAGATGCTCTCTGAGAAACCCCTAGCTCTAAAGGCAGGTTTGAAGTGCTGAAGCCAGTTCAAAGATGGAGTAACTCTGGCCTTGGAGTGTTGTTGGGTGGCGGGGCCGGGGGTGGGGGTGGGGGTGCTGTGTACAAAGAATTATAGTCCAGGGCCAAGTGTGATACTTGCTATAGGTGTTTCCATCAGAGGTGGGGAGGTAGTTCTTTTTTTTTTTTTTAATGTTTTTTATTTATTTCTGAGAGAGAGAGAGAGGTAGCGTGAGCAGGGGAGGGTCAGAGAGAGAGGGAGATACAGAATCCAAAAGCAGGCTCCAGGCTCTAAGCTAGCTGTCAGCACAGAGCCCGACTCAGGGTTCGAACCCATGAACCATGAGATCATGACCTGAGCTGAAGTTGGACGCTTAACCAACTGAACCACCCAGGCGCCCCAAGGTAGTTCTTGAAAACATCCAGAGTGGCTTCCATAGCACTGAATCTCCTGGCTTCTTGTTCCCTGTGGACTCCTCAGCGTACGTTCTCTCTGTCACATTTGGTCTGTTCCAGACCAGAGCCAGAGGGTGGCAGAGGCTATTGTCACTGCAACACGAACGTCAGCACTTGTTGGCTTTGCAATAACTTTCCTCATCTTTTGCCACAAGACACACATTTCTCCGATGGACCGAGTGCTGAAAAGAAAGAGATGGATCCCAATTTAAGGGAAATATTTCTGTAGTTCAATTGAACTCGGCAAATATTTTCATTTTTCAATCTGGCATTATTCTCACTTTGTTTTCCCACTTATTCAGATAACCTAAATGAAGACCCATATTTGCAATTGGATTGCATTCCAGCAACTCATGTGAGATGCGGGACGTGTGCGCACCCAGAGTGACCTTCCCATGTTTTCCAGTGACTGTCACCAAGCCCCCATACATGGATCCCGTCTGATTTCCTTGGGAATTTTGGGAGAGCTTCATACAGTGGGAGTGAGTGTGGACCATGCTCAGGGGGGAGAAGAGAGAGCTGAGTATGTCCAAGAACAGCAGGAATCCCACTGCATACACGTGCTACATTGTGTATACAACAGCAGCAGGGTTCTTTTTTTTTTTTTTTTAATTTGATTCTTTTTTTTAAGTTTATTTATTTTTGAGAGAGGTGGGGGAGGACTATGGAGAGAGGGAGAGAGGGAACCCACATCAGTGCAGAGCCCAGCGTGGGGCTCCATCCCCTGAATCTTGAGATCATGATCTGAGCTGAAATCAAGAGCTGGATGTTTAACCAACCGAGTCACCCAGGCGTCCCATGTTTCTTTCATTGAAGCATCAGGGACAACTTCTCACACAGATTCACCTAAGCCAAAGCATCAATTTGGGCTTGTGACTCAGGGCCCCCACAAGCACGTGCATTGTGGACACTCATCAGGCATGTCCCAAAAGAGTACGTTGGTTTGCCAAGGCTGCCATCACAAAATACCATAGATGGGGTGGCTTCAGCAACAGGTATTTACTTTCTCACAGTTCTGGAGGCTGGAGGTCCAAGATCAAGTCTAAGTTCCTTGGCTCACAGTCCAAGATGAAGGTGGCAGTGGGTTTGGTTTGCAGCCTTTCTCCTTGGCCTGAAGATGGCTGCCTCCTTGCTCTGTCTTCACATGGTCTTCCTCGTATGCACATCTGTGTCCTAATTTCCTCCTCTTATAAGAACACCAGTCATATTTGTTTAGAACCCACCTTAAGGATCTTCTTTTAACTTAATCATCTCTTTAAAGATCCCATTTCCAAATACAGTCACATTCTGAGTACTTCACATTCTGGGAGTGAGGACTTCGACATACAGATTTTGGGGGGATGCAATTCAGCCCATAAGAAAAGAGTAACAAAACGTCCAGGAGTCTCCTGCTTTGTCCTTCATTTAGGTGGCTTTGTTAGTGACATTTTTTTAATATAATATGGTCTTTGCTTTTTTTTTTTCTTGCCAATAGCCATTACTTATTTACACTTACTTTCTTTTCTGTATCAAATTGTCACCTAACAAACTAAGGAATTGTGTCTCGGTGTCCCTCACAGGACCCAGCATGGTGTTTATCAAATAAATGCTATATAGCTGTCACTGGTTCACCCTGCTGCCTCGATCCTTTTTGCATCCGTTGATGTCAATACTGAGTAGTAGCAACTTAGCCAATCCTGACGGCCCCCATCTCCTACCTATACTGCCTGAAAATAAGCTCACACTTCTAGTGAGTGGGATGGGGAGCAGGAGCCGAAGAAGTGTTACATCTTCAATGCTAGGAGGACTGTGTGTCCCAGAAATCTGCCTGTCACCCTTACTTTGTGGGAAAACTGCCTCAAGGAGTCCTTAGAGAGGAAATGGTGGGTGAGAGCGATGGACAGGACACTCTCTTGCTGAGAATAGCTATGTGACAGGAGGTACTTCTAAAGATGGAGCCTGGGGGGCCTGGGTGGTTCAGTTGGTTGAGCTTCTGACTTCAGCTCAGGTCATGATCTCATGGTTCTGTGAGTTTGAACCCTGCTTTGGGTTATGTGCTGGCAGCTCAGAGCCTGGAGTCTGCTTTGGATTCTGTGTCTCCCTCTTTCTCTGCCCCTCCTCTGCCCATGCTTTCTCTCTCCCTCTCAAAAATTAAATTAAATTAAATTAAAAAAAATAAAGATGGAGGTTGGCAGAGTATGAGTCAGAGGATGGGGACCATGGGATAAATTCTAGAGGCTGAGAGTAACTAAGGGGTGCTGAAGTAGTCAAAGGGCACTAAAGGCTCAGGGCTCTTGGATGTGGAAAAGGAACCAGACACAGAGATGGGTGGGTGTCAACTTAGAATCTGAGGAAGCTCATCTCAGACTCCCTTCTCAAACCCTATCTTCTGAATTCCGAGGGGGAAGGAAGACAATCTTTTCAGGGGCCCCCTTTGGGGGTTTTACTTTACATGGTTACTCAATTCCTGTTTCCTTGTGTGATTTCATTGCATTTGGTCACTTCAACCTACATAAGCATCTGTCTTTGTCAGGCTTTACTTTGAACTTGTGGTGTTGGAACAAGAATGTCCTTCTTCTGGGAGACAGACCCCAGGAGCTTGGCTTCCCTCAGCCCCAGCCAGAAGTCGCCTGCCTCCTTTCTCTCTCAGCTCACTGCTAAACCAACCACGATGGATCAAGAATCCGGAATCTACGCAGAAAAGAACCAGGAGGGAACACTGTGGGATATTAACAGAAGGGGATCTGGGGGACACATTTTATCGTGTGTGTGATGTGTACTCCTTCAGACAGAGCCGAGCATGTGGTATGAAAATCTCTCAGTTTGATTATTTTGAGTCTAATGCTCATCTTTGACATTACATCTGAAAGCTGACTTTGTGGTTTGCCGTGGATGACAGACAGACTTCCGTGGTGTCTGCCGTGGATCCAGCAGAAATTCTGGGAGAGATGAGAGGAGCGTATGGATGCTTAGTGAGGTGACAGCTGAATGGAGAGCACTCATGGACCACAGAGCGAACGGGCACAGAGATGCAGTGAACTCAAGGCTTCCATTCATGTTGTGTGTTGGAGTAATTCTCAGCAACGAGGCCGTAACAATCAAGATGAACATGCAGCAGGAAAAGACTCGAAGACACTAAAAGTGACCATCATGAATGATAAGCCTCAAAAATTTTGTCCAGGTCCCTAAGTGATCAAATGATTATGCAAGGTGTGTATGGATATTCATGCAGCCCGTCTTCTGTTGCTCAGACTCTATCAAGGGAGAGATTTGGGAAGAGTTTGTGACATTCAGCTGTTAAGATAGAGGAGGTGGCCCTGAGCTCCTTGCTTCCAGATAAACCCACAAGGGGTTAACCACTCACTAATCCATCCATATCTCTTGCAAACAATTTAGCTTTGATTCATTGCTCTCATCACATATATACTATCTGTCTCATCTGTTGAGATTGAAATGCATATTCCTCCAGGGATCGACAGTTTAGAGACTGGAAGGAAGTTTTGCACTTACAGAGATGGCAATGCAGTGCTAAAACCAGGACATAAATAAACCCAAAGTCAAAGGCACTTCAAGAAGGGAGAACATGCACTATCTCTATTCATTTTTGTCAAGGACAAGATTCGACCGTAATTGACAGAGGAGAGGACACATTCATTACTTTGGTTGCTGTTTATTAAATGCAGATGGGATGACAGAAATTACAAGACGTGGGGTTCCGATGGGTTGGTGCTAAGCCTCAGGTCATGGCTGTGACTTAAAAGTTAAGAGAGGAGGAGGAGACAGAGAGGGAAGGGGATGTCTTACCTACAGCAGGGTTACTCGAAGCCCCTGCCCGGATGCCCAGCGCCCGCGCGCCTAGCTGCAGCGCTGCTTCTTGCAGCCGCACGTCTGCTGACAACAGCACTTCTGCTGGCAGCAGCCCTTCCCGCAGCCGCACGAGCCGCAGCCGCACGACCTGCACGAGCGGCGGCAGCAGCAGACCACGGGGACGCTGCAGCAGCCCCCGCAGCAGCCGCAGCAGCAGGGGCAGCAGCCCGAGCAGCAGCCCACGCGGTAGCACCTGCAGGTGGTGCAGCTGCTGCAGCCGCCGCAGCCGCCGCCGCAGCCGCCACAGCCGCCGCCGCCGCAGCCGCCACCGCAGCCGCCACTGCAGCCGCCGCAGCCGCCGCAGCCGCCGCAACCTCCGCAGCCACAGCACCCCATGGTGTAGGTAGAGAGGACTCAGGAGAGGGGAGGACGGAGACTCGGGAGTGAGGGAGGTCTGATGCCGCCTTCTGCGGGGTCGGGACTTATATAGCATCTTGAGGAGGATGGTGATGGCGCCACCCAGGACACATGACCCTGAGCACTTCCTCATTGTTACCATTGCCATTTCCACAATAAGCTCGTCTAGGGCTGTTCCTTGTTTACATTCTTACAGATGATATTTGACCCAATACATTTGCTCATTTTAGCTTTTCTTCTTAAAGTCGTTTTGTTTCTTTATTAATGTTTGTTTATTTTGAGACAGAGAGAGAAAGAATGAGCACACACATGAGCAGGCGAGGGACAGAAAGAGAGGGAGAGAGAGGATCCCAAGCAGCCTCCGTGCTATCAGCTCAGAGCCCCACTCGGAGTTTGATCTCATGAACCGTGAGATCATAGACTTCGCCGGAATCAAGAGTTGGAAGCTTAAACTGAGTCGTACAGGTGACTCTTGCTACGGTCATTTTAGAGGCAAACTAAGTCGCTCACATTTTGGAGGCGATCTCCATTTCCACAGAAACACAGCTGAACTTTTGTGATGTTAAACTAAGAAAGCACTTGAGGGGCGCCTGGGTGGCTTAGTCGGTTAAGCGTCCGACTTTCGCTTAGGTCATGATCTCACGGTTCCTGGATTCGAGCCCCGCCTCGGGCTCTGTGCTGACTGCCAGCTCAGAGCCTGGAGCCCATTTCAGAGTCTATCTCCCTCTCTCTCTGACCCTCCCCTGCTCACGCTGTCTCTCTCTCTCTCTCTCCTAGAAATAAATAAAACATTAAAAAAAATTAAAAAAAAAAAAAAAAAAGAAAGCACTTGATTACTGCTGGTCCCTTTTCAGCTTCTCTTCAATGGTTTTCTCTCCATATATTCAGCTGGAACCCTGCACACAACTCTAACAGAAGCTTCTGAGATGTAGAGTTCATATGAATAACCAAGTTGAACAAGCCATTTCTCTCCGATTTTGTCACATCTATTACTGTTGTGTGGTTCACATCTCATTAAACGGGTCCTTTTAGTTCTTGTGAGGTTTATATGTTCACAGCTATATTTCCAAAAAAATAGGGACTATTTTTAAACTGAATGATCCCCTTTTCTCCCTCAACCCCAAAAGTTCTCTACTGAAAGTCTTGACCTGATGCTCCTTCTCTCCCCTACACCCCTCCCTATGTCCTCACACCCAGAACTGTGGCTTCAGTTTCTATGTGCATTTCCACAATCCCTTCCTCTAGTTAACAATCTCCTCCACACTCCAAATCCACAGACGTCCAACTGGTCACCCTCTTCCCACAGCTTTCCCGAGGCACCTGCCATGTCCCAGGCCACAGACTCCAGGCATAATCTCCCCACCCAATCACCAACCCCACCACAAAAGGTACATTCCTCCGCAATGATCCTTCTCCATCAAATGGACAATCCATTAAAAAGTTGGCTTTGAATCCTTTGCTTCTCTTAGCCCCCATTTCTGGTCTTCTGCCCATTTATGTTGATTCTGCCTCCTTCAACGCTCGCAAATCGCTTATCTCTTGCCTCACTGCACCCCCCACCCAAGCTCAAGCATCCCTCCACCAAGGTGGTTGAAAGGCTCTAGTCCACATACCATAAAAATAGTTTGGAGATCATTAATAACAATGTCAGCATGCCCTGGGGACCTTATAGCATTTTCTGTCACTCAGATTCCTGAAGGACAATCTCACTGGATTGGGGAAATAGGCTCCGAGTAGCAAGCCCTTTACAAAATGTAGTTTGGGGAGTCTGTTGATCTCCGAAGATCCCCAGGAAGGTCCTCAGAACCCCCTGCGAGGCCAGAGCACTCCTCCATCAGCACATGCAGTGCAGAGCACACTTCTGCTCCCATTTTTCTTGCTGTTATGTTTTTCCAGCCTCCTGGTTGGTCGCTAGCCCTCAGATTCCACAGGACCCCAGCTACACACTTCACCACGTTTCACGCTTCCTGTCTCCCCACGTGGCGCCTCTCTTCACTTCGCGGGCCTCTGCACCTGCATCCTCAATGTACCCACCCTGCTCTCAAAATCGCCTACGTCAGGCTCCTTAGCAAAGGGGTGTTTCTCTCAGAAATCAACTAATGTCAAAGCCAAAAATTAATTCCTCATCCAAAGCAAAATATACCAAGGATTACACCATTAAAAGGCAGACTCTTAAGAGGATTTATTTCTGTTTTTAAAGTTATCAGAGGCACCTGGGTGGCTCAGTTGGTTAAGCATCTGACTTCAGCTCAGGTCATGATGTCCCAATCCATGGGTTCGAGCCCTGTGTTGAGCTCTGTGCTGACAGCTGTGCTTCCTCTCTTTCTCTGCCCCTTCAGATTCTGTGTCTCCCTCTCTTTCTCTGCCCCTCCTCTAGTTGTGCTCTGTCTCTGTCTCAATAATAAATAAATAAAAATAAAATAAAATAGGGGCGCCTGGGTGGCTCAGTCGGTTAAGCGGCTGACTTCAGCTCAGGTCATGATCACACGATTTGTGGGTTCAAGCCCCGCATCAGGCTCTGTGCTAACCGCTAGCTCAGAGCCTGGAGCCTGCTTCAGATTTTGGATCTCCCTCTCTCTCTGACCCTCCCCTGCTCACACACACTCTCTCTCAGAAATAAATAAAACATTAAAAAATACATAAAAAAGCAAAGCAAAGAATCAGTATGACATGGTTGTAGGAAATCACAACGATAGGAGCACCTGGCTGGCATGGTCAGTAGAACATCTGATTCTTGATCTCAGAGTCACAAGTTCAAGCCCCACATTGGGTGTGGAGCCTGTTTGTTTTGTTTTGTTTTGTTTTGTTTAAATAAGGATAAAAATACTGTTATTGGGATGCCTGGGTGGCTTAGTCAGATGAGCATCCAACTCTTGATTTCAGCTTAGGTCTTGATCTCAGGGTGGTGAGTTGAGGCCCTGCGTTGGGTTTCTCCTGGGCGTGGAGCCTACTTTAAAAATAATCACAATGGTATCCTTAGTTTCCACTGGCCAGCAAATGCGATGATGGCATCTGGCCTTGGCAGTGACCTTTGAATGTGTTGCCAATTTCACATCCCCAGCTCCCAGTGTTATTTCTATTGCAAGCTCTTTGAAGTCAGGGACAACACCTTGATCTTCACTGTAGCAGCCCCTTCAGAGCACACAGACCACCTGGCCCCTGCCTGATGACGGGTGTGCTCTGCACCCCCTCGGACACAGGCGGCTTGGGAAGACAGAGATGCCACCCACGGCCTCACCATGCTTCTGGTTCCCAGGAGGGTTCCTTAGAACTTTTAAGTTTTTTAAACTTAAACAGGAATATAGGTTTATTTGAAATATACACTACACATATGATGAAAACAAAGATGTCTAAAAGGGAAGCATATAAACGATGATGCAATTCTTCCCTGTAAATGGACCCAAATAGCAACAGGGAAGAGGTCACGTGTCTTCCCATGCCCACCTCCCGGGTTGGTATATAAGCCCCGCCCCCGCAGAAGGCGGCATCAGACCTCCCTCACTCCCGAGTCTCCGTCCTCCCCTCTCCTGAGTCCTCTCTACCCACACCATGGGGTGCTGTGGCTGCGGAGGTTGCGGCGGCTGCGGCGGCGGCTGCGGCGGCTGCGGCAGCTGCACCACCTGCAGGTGCTACCGCGTGGGCTGCTGCTCGGGCTGCTGCCCCTGCTGCTGCGGCTGCTGCGGGGGCTGCTGCAGCGTCCCCGTGGTCTGCTGCTGCCGCCGCTCGTGCAGGTCGTGCGGCTGCGGCTCGTGCGGCTGCGGGAAGGGCTGCTGCCAGCAGAAGTGCTGTTGTCAGCAGACGTGCGGCTGCAAGCAGCAGCGCTGCAGCTAGGCGCGCGGGCGCAGAGTCGGTAAGACTTCCTCCTTCCCAGTGCTCTTCCCCCCCTTGAAAACACTCTCTTCCCACCTCTCTTCGGTGCCTTAAGTCCTTCCATCAGAAGTCCCCAAACTAATAGAAATCATCTAACAGAAGAAATCCGTATGCAGCCCAGCATCGGAGTAATTGCGCAAATTACTCATGAAACCGTGATTCCGAATACCTGGCCGGAGGGGGATTTCCACTGCCTTTCACTTCTGTCTTCTCCCACTTTTTCTCATCTTCATGCATAGATTTCCCCCCTTTTTGTGTGTGTTCTTAGTCATTACATAATCCTGTCTACTATTCCTAATAAAATAAAAATTAGAAATCCATCAAAAGTGTTCTTTTTGCCTTTGTTGTGTTTGAGCGTGTGGCATCCCGGTTTGTCCTGAAGCTTGGAAGTGAATTTATCTTTGTAGGGAGTCTTAAGAACCCAGCAGCAGCACCATGTTCAAGGGCAGTCCCAGAAGCCTTAGCCAGGTCTCTAAGGACCAACGTGTCCCCTCGGTGAGACTTCACTCTCCTCCCAGACCCCTCCCTCCCTTACAGCCCTGTGTGCCGTCTCCCCAGAGGTGCAGGCCCTGTGTGTTGGAGTACAGACATGGCCCTTCAGTGGCCTCTTGAACCTCCCATGGGCATTCCCGTTGGGACTCAAATACAGAATTTCATGGTGGGCCTGAGACCATTGGGGCTTTCCATGGGGTGTCTTTTGTTGACATATTCAATCTTTTCCTTCCCTTCTTTCTGCGGATTTGTGCATATAGTTTTCTTCTTTCAACTTTTTCAGTTCACTACAACATTCAGTTACGGCATCGTAAGCATTCCTAAATAAAATGCATTCGACTGCTATAAATTCTCCCGGTGACTCTGTCTTCTCAACTATCTCTAGCAAAAGTGATAAATGAAAGGAAGGTCTGCAGGAAGGAAGCCCAGGGGAAAGAGGGTTTTCAATGCTTCTCTGAGCAAGGGAGTCTTTTCTTCCACTGCTTCAATTTCATTTACAACAAGAGAGTAAACTCTTCTTTTTTATTCCCCTTTCCTGTTTTCCGTTTCCTTCTTTTTTTTTTTTAATATTTTTTTATTTATTTCTAGGAGAGAGAGAGAGAGAGACAGCGTGAGCAGGGGAGGGTCAGAGAGAGAGGGAGACACAGACTCTGAAATAGGCTCCAGGCTCTGAGCTGGCACAGAGCCCGACGCGGGGCTCGAACCCACGAACCGTGAGATCATGACCTAAGCGAAAGTCGGACGCTTAACCGACTAAGCCACCCAGGCGCCCCTCCGTTTCCTTCTTTTATCTTTTTTTTTCTTTCTCTTTCTTTTCTTTTCTTTCCTTTCCCTTTCTTTTCTTCTCTTCTCTTTTCTTCTCTCTTCTCTTCTCTCCCCTCCTTGTCCTTTCCTTTCTTTTTTTTTCTTTTTCTTATTATTTTCTACAGATTTTTCCAGCAGTTTTATTAGCAGTAGAGACTGTAGGCTGAGGAGAATTTGGATCACAGTGGTTTAGTATTTCATTTTTGCCTCTGTCCAGAAAGGGTAGGGAGAAAGCAATGGCAGATAACATGTTCTAATAAAATAAGTGAACCACATAGCTAAGCTCAAAAACAAGGTAACTATTTCTGTGGACCAAACATAGAATGGAAATGCAAACTGCAAGGCTGTAGCCATAAGCTTGCTGGAGTCAGGTTCTGGAAGTGGGCTGTAGGCATGAGGAGAGTGGGAATATGATCACAGAGATCAGATATTCGACGTAGAGAGGGGATGACAGCCAACTCACTTTTGGGATTTCGTGCCGGGGTGGGGTCCCTTTTGTCCTGAAAAAATTCTATGATTCTCTGCTGCCTAAGGCTCTAGCCTATGAACTGGTATCCACCAAAGACATACGGACCTTGCCCGAAGGTCACAAATTGACTTAAATCATATGCAGGCTTGAGAATAATCTATGATATGCCATTATACTATGGGATGGGGCTTGGAGGTGGGGCAGGAGAATATTCTAGGAAAACTTCTAGACAGGTCAAAGCCAAGGTAAGGGTTGGGGTAAGGATAGAGAAAGCAAGAGAAATGAAAGTGGAAACAAAACAGCTCTCACCTAGAGGAAGCTGGCAAAATTTCAAAAACTCTTTGTAGTAGGAACCCTCAAACTGGCGCCTGGTGTTCACCCTCTTGGGAAATCACCTGCTCTTGAGTATGTGCTGGCTCTAGGGACCAATGAAGAGAAGGCCACGAAAGTGACAGGGTATCACATCCTTGATTAGGTCACAAAAGTCTATGACTTCCACCTTCAAGCCAACTCTCGATTTGTTGCCTGGCACACTTTGATGAAACAAGCTGACATCTTGGAGGGACCCACATGGCCAGGAACTGAGGGCAGCCTCCAGTCAACAGCCAGCAAAGAATCGAAGCGCTTAGCTCGGTATCCACGAGGAGCTGAATCCTGCCAACAATTATATAAACTTGGAAATGCATTATGCTCTAGTCAGCATGCTGCCCCCTTGACATGACCACAGCCCAGTCATCACCTTGACTGCAGCCCATAAGAGACCCTGAAGTAGAGGACCCAGCTACGATGTGCTCAGATTCCTGACTCTGAAACTGAGAGATAATAAATGTGCAGTGTTTTAAACCACAAAGTGCTAGGGAAATTTGTTATATAATACTGAATAACTAATATACCCTTGAAAACATCTAATATTAAGAAAGGACAACAAAATAAACTTGCAACGTGAATTCATTTTAGAGGAAATTGACTTCGTAGAACTAACAGTGTCTTTTAAATATTTTTTGGATCTTTAAAACAATAAGTAAGGGAATGACTTCTATTTAAAAAAAGAAGGATTTATAGTGAAAATACAGTTAAAAACAAAATAAGAAGAGATTGATATCAAACTCTTGGGAAAAAGACAATATATGAGTTGAAATAAAAACTCAAGCAACAAAATTAGACATCCTCAAAGAGAGCATTTATAATTTGCAAGGTAGACATTTGGTACTCACTCAGCATATGAGAGAGAGAGAGAGAGAGAGAGAGAGAGTCCCAGAATAGAAACTGAAGTTGTTTGTCTCAACAGGATACTAATCTGAGAAAAAGGTTTTGAAGACTTTCCCAATGGGGCTGCCTCCTATGCCCAAGGATTTCTTTCTACTACTCTCATTTATTCACCTTGGACTTAAATTCCAGATACCCTTGGATGGATTCGATTTCAGGCAACTTTTACTTTAAAAAACACTGGACTCCAAATTATCATGACTCAATGGCAACGTTTTCTATTATGACTGTTTTTGAATATTAAGTTGCTTAAAATTCATTAGAACACTTTTGCTCATGCAGATCAAGTGAGAATTTGGTAAATTGTTCATCTATCTCTTTTCTAGGGATACCAACCAGTCAACACCACAAGTATCTATGCATTAGACTATTGTGACCACTGCTTCGGCTCCACTGTCCATTACAGTAACCATACCCATCTTGTCTTTAGCAGCTAAGTGCCTCCATGTGGCCCCTGCCACCCTGAGATCCCATCATCTCCATTGCATTGAAGCATCCCCAGTTCATTGGTAACAGCTCTCACTGGAATTTCTGACCAATAGAGCAAAGTAGCCACAGGGTTCTTCTAGAATGCTGGGCTGCTCTCACATATATATTCTCACAGTTATGGTAAAAGGTGTGTCTTCTGGATCTTCCCAAGTTGGGTGAACAAATTCACATGATAAATCCACTTTAATATTATAGTTTGCCTAATCTTTGGAATATCTTCCTCTATAGCACATCAAGGCAGTTCTGGCATTTCAACTTCTTTAGGGTGGGCCACCTGTGGCTTCATGTCTCAGGTAACCAACCAAACTGGCAGTCCATATAAACAAATTCTGGTTGGCCCAACTTTATGTTTCTTCTATTATGATTCTACAGCCTTAAGGTCCATTCCCCTACATATTATCCAGAGTTCTAGATTTCTATACAAGCTGGAGGAACCATGTGGCTCTTTAGGGGTATAATGCATCTCCACACAGTTTGTACTTTGCCTTTTGGGACCTGCTGTAAAGACTGCCAGTATAGGACTACCTCATTAGGCAGGGGTGGAAGGGCAGCTTCTAAGGGCATATGTAGAGGTTAGATGTCTCCAGCTTTACTGAGATCTGACTGTGTGTCTCCATGCCAGTTTTCAGGATTTCATTTATTCCCAACAAATGTTCTCACTTTATCAGAAGACACCCTGCAGGGTTAGGAATTCAATTTATGTTGTAAATCAGCCACTTGTGGAATAAAACTCTGGGTTTGGTTATCAGAAATTTCAGCTCTGTGGCTGCAGGGGATTAAGGTTTCTTTCAGGGATGGCATTAGAGCTTTCAGGTCATTAATGCAGCACTTTGAGCTGGGAATTTGAAGCCCTGAGCTCATCCTTATTTCTCCCTTATTTTCTCCAGTGAGGAAACAATGCATATATATATATGTCTCCAGAAGCAGGCCACCAATTCCACTATTCTCTTCAGTTTAAGTAAAACACCCTGAGCTGACAAATACACAGTCTGGAACCTCACTTCCTATAGTTATGTCAACTGGGCTGAATATTGTCCCCTCCAAAATTTATGTTCATCTGGAACCTATTAATGTGACTTTATTAGGGTTGACCCTAAATCTAACATGATTGGTCTCCTTATGCTAAGAGGGGACTTTGGACATAAAATCACAGACACATGGAGAGACCTTCATATGACAACAGAGAAACGGACTGGAGTGATGTGTCTACAAGCCAAGGGATGCTAAGAATTGCCAACAACTGCTAAAATCTAGGAAGAGGCAAGGAAGAATCCTCCCTGAGACTGAGTTTTCAGAGAGAAAGTAGGACCTCACCAACACCATGATTTCTGACTTCTAGCCTTCATAACTTAGAGAAAATAAGTTCTGTTGTTAAATGCCACTCCATTTGTGGTAATTTGTTATAAGATCATAAGGAAACGAATATAGTATTTGATAAGGAGGGGCCAATGGCAACACTTGTATGTCTAAGACTACATCATGCCATAACTCGTAGTGCCCTCTTGTGACTGGAAACAGATTCATAGTGACTTAAAATCTAACCAGATTAGATAACCAGTTCCAGAAAAGCCAGAAACAGTTCAGAAAAGTTTGCCTTGTAAGATGTGTCCCCTATAACCACTCCTGGTACCAAAGTCTGTATCAGTCAGGACTCAACCTGAGAAACAGAACCAGTGGAGATATATAGTAAAAAGTGTATCCCAAGGATGTTGGCTTACTTGATTGTGAAGGCTGATGAGGCCAAGTTCAAAATTCATAGGGCAGGCCATCAGGACACGTGGGCTAGAACTCTCAGGCATGACCTGGAGCTCTTGTCCACAGATGGAACTTCTCCTTCTTCTGGGAAGGCTCAGTTCTCTTAAGGCCATTCAACTGATTGGATTGGTCCCATCTAGATTATCTAGGATAATCTCCCTTACTTAAAGTCAACTGAGTGTGAACTTTGATCACGTCTGCAAAATACATCACAGCAATACCTTGATTAGTGCTTGTTAGAATAAATGAGGAAATTGGCCTAGTCAAGTGGACACATAAGACTGTCACAAATTACAACAAACTTATAAATTAGTTTGAGAAGAACTGCAATCATTACAACATTCAGCCTTTTCATATAGGGCCATAGTAAGGTTTAATAAAAAATTTCCCTTAATATTTTGGCCCCACTTTGTGGGAATTAAATTATTTCCCCCATTCTAACTTTTTTTGGTAGTATACAATATTAGTACAATATGGTTATCACATATTTTATTTTTTTGAAAGAGAGAGTGTGCGCTTGCATGTGAGTTGGGGAGGGGCAGAGAGAGAGAGGGAGGGAGAGAATCCTTAGCAGGCTCCAGGTTGTCAGTGGAGAACCCAATGAGAGAATCAATCTCATGACCCTGAGATCATGACCGGAGCCAAAATCAAGAGTCTGATGCTTAACTGACTGCGCCACCCTGGGGCCCAGGTTATCAAATATCGATCATTTAATATGCATCAGGCCTGTGCTAGAAACTTCTTTATTACCCAGAGCAAAACAAACCACACTTTTATGAGGTTGGACAGAGAAAGCTAATAAAATCATTAACTCTATGATATTTCATGTTTCTGATTTTGGATGGTCCCACTTGTCTGATTTCAGTGTTGTTTTGGGATGGACTTCAAAGTATTCAAATGGTATTTAGGGTCCCAGTTGCTCACTGAAGCCATAAAGATGGCTGGTTTCAACTTGGTCAACTCCAGTTTTGGGTTGTACCCTGTTCACCAGCCCACAGCTAAGATTTTGATGTAGGGTTGACGAGGTTCATGATAATCTTGTCTTTTATGGTGTCTTAATCAAGGACAAAAAATTGAAACGCCATGTAGTTTCGCACCATATATTTTTCAGAACAGTCCATCCTCCGAGTCCATGGTAGGAGATACCAGGCTAAAACTGTGTCACTATGTTCATCTTGGAAATTGAGTTGTCCGGTTCATGTGGATTCTGGTCAGTAGTAGGACTACATCTTCCCTGTCTGCATTTGGCTGAATAGATTATGTAAATGCTTCTTATTAGGAAAATTCCAGCAATAACAGAGAAATAACTCCCATAAATTAAAAACTAAAAGAAGACAAAAAAGAGAAATCAATAAATGATATAAAAATGGATGTTCAACCTAAAAATGGATGTCCTACTAGCTGGGAGATTTTAAACAGTCATGGATCCTCTCTCTGCCTCAGTTTTCCAAATTGTAAAATCAGAATAATAACCATATTTGCACATTTTTTGTGAGGAATAGATGAGTTATTACATGTAAGGCATACAGAAAAGTACCTACATAGTAGGATTCAATCAATGTTAACTGTTTCCATAGTTCTGAAGTTCTCCATCTATATAGAGTCTATATAGACTGTATATAGACTTCCTTCTTGTTTTTCTTCTTTTTTTTCATATTCACATTTAATATATGAAAGTGGAAGTTTATTTTTCCCTTAGAATGTAACATGCTTGACAGTGTTTCTATCCAAAATATTGAAATGATATTAATAGATATATAGAATTTTAGAACTCATATATATTACTAATGAATAAATTGAACTTTTGATCATTTTTAAAAAGCAATTAATTAATTAATTAGTTTGTTTGTTTAGAGAGAAAACCAGCAGGAAAGGAGCGGGGGGGTGGGGGACAGAGGATCCCAAGTGGGCTCTGTGTTGAGAACAGGGAGCCTGATGCCAGGCTGAAACTCACAAACCATGAGACCATGAACTGAGCCCAAGTTGGATGCTAAATCAACTGAGCCACCCAGGAACCCCAACCTTTAATCATTTAAAAAAATTTTTTTAAGTGTTTATTTATTTATTTATTTGAGAGAGAGAGAGAGAGAGAGCAAGCAGGGGAACAGTAGAGAGAGAGAGACACAGAATTCAAAGCAGGCTTCAGGCTCTGAGCTGTCAGCACAGAGCCTGACAAGGGGCTGGAACTCACGAGTCATTGAGATCATGACCTGAGCTGAAGTCAGACACTTAATCAACTGAGCCACCCAGGTGCCCCAACCTTTAATCATTTTTAATGAGTCTCCTTAGATATATAGATCAAGAGGTCTTAATTATGCTTTATCTTAAAATATTTTAATTATATGAACTCCTAAGATTTTTGTTTGCATCATATGAAGTTCCCCTCCCCACTCCAAACTTTAGACGTCTTTACATTTTATATGTGTTTTCTGTAAATAGACTATAGTTGTAAGAATCTAGCCTGAAAATATTTTTTATTTTTTTTACTGGGTTGCTTAGCTTAGAATCACTTGATTTTTGAATTTGGGAAATTATAAACATTTACAACAGTGGACAGAATAGTATACAAATGCCCATAAATCCATGATCTGTTTCCATCAACTACCCTTTCATCTCACAGATTAATTTGAATCTAGTAGCATATCATTTAATGAATACTCCAGTTTGTATCTTTATTTTTTTAAATGTTTATTTATTTATTTTGAGAGTGAGCAAGAGAGGGCATGCTTGCAAGTTGGGGAGGGGCAGGGAGAGAGAATCCCAAGCAGGCTCTGCAATGTCAGAGCTGAGCCCAATGCAGGGCTCCATTTCATGGGATAAGACAAGATTATGATCTGAGCTAAAATCATGAGTTGGCTGCTTAACTGACTGAATTACCCAGGCACCACTCAGTTTGTATCTTTAAAAATAAAGATGCACGGGGCGCCTGAGTGGCTCAGTCAGTTAAGCGGTGGACTTCAGCTCAGTTCAGGATCGCAAGGTTCGTGAGTTCGAGCCCCACATTGGGCTCTGTGCTGACAGCTCAGAGCCTGAGGCCTGCTTCAGATTCTGTGTCTCCCTCTCTCTCTGCCCTTCTGTTCTCACGCTATGTCTCTCTCTCTCAAAAATGAATAAACGTTAAAAAAATAAAAATAGAACTGCACAAAAGCATAACCACAAATGATTAACACACTTAAAAAATTAACAATTTAAAGATAAATAATTTTGCTTACTTTTTTTTTCCTTTCCTTTTTTTTAAATTTAAATTTTTAAATTCAGGAATTTGAGCCAAAATCAAGGGTCGGACACTCCACTGGGAACCCCAACAATTCTTTCATATCGTCTAGTCAGCATTCAAATTTCCTGCTTGTCTCATAATATTTTTAGTTTCTGGATATGCATCAGGTTCCAAGGAAGATCCACACGTTGTGATCAATTGCAGAATTTCTCAAGACAGGATCAATCTTTATTTTATTTATTTATTTATTTATTAAATCTTTATTTATTTGTTGAAAACCTGTCATTTCCCAGACTCTTGTGTTCTATGGTGATATCCCTGGATGTCACTTAATGAGTTCTTCTGCCTCTCCTGTTTCCTGTGTGCTGTCAGTTCAACCTATGAGTTAATTTATTATTCAGTGATCATTAACATATTTGTACTTTTTTACCCCTCTTTTCCCTATTTTTCATGCTCCTCAATTTTCCCCACCTTTCTTGAACTCTTTCGTGTGACCGTTTTTCCATATACAATGTTTCATTTCTCTCTTCTGTGTAATAAGTGCATAATCTACTTCTAAATCTTTTGTAGTTACACTTGAAATAATAACTCTTGAATAAACAAAGCAGTGGTGTGGTGATGGTGGTCGCTGTTATATGCCTTAGGTACAGGCAGTAAGGGGGAGAATTGTCTGGAAAGAGTTTAAAAATTAGAGCAAAAAAGATGAAAGTCTGTTGCATCTCATTATCGTCAGGCTGCAGCAATCTGAATAATGAAGGTGATGAAAACTCACCTCCCCTTGCTCCCTGCTCCGTGTGTCTCCCCAGCAATGCCCAGTCAGTAATTCTTGCCTTCCTCTGGAGCAGTATAAAAATCTCCCATTTTGAACATCTTTCTGCTGACATATTGCTGTCAGTACTTTGGGCATCTTTTAACAAAACTCCTCAAGATGTAAAACATAAGTATTACTCTTTTAAATGATTAGTGTTTTGATTTACTCACATCTTTACTTTTTTTCCCCCCCACATTCCTTCTTTTGGGAAACACCTTCCTCTGGGGATAATTTTCCTTCTTCCTCAAGTGCATCCTTGAGAAATTGCTTTTGTAAAGGTTTGCTGGTGATAACACACTCATCTCATTTCCGTTTATTTGAAAATGTCTTCATTTTGCTATTTATTTATTTATTTATTTATGTTTATTTAGAGAGAGAGACAGACACAGAGCTCAATGAATAGGGGAGGGTCAGAGGGAGAGAGAGAGAGAGAGAGAGAGAGAATCCCAAGCAGGTTCTGTGCTGTCAGCGCACAGCCCGACGTGGGGCTCCATCTCACGAACCCTGAGATCATAAACTGAACCAAGAGCCCAAACACTTAGCTGACTGAGCCACCCAGGTGTCCCATGCTCTCAGTTTTAAAATATGATTTCTCTTTCTCTAGAATTCCAGGCTGATGGTTATTGTCTCCAACACTGGAAGTCATTGATTTTCTGGCTTCCTCTATGAGCCACTGAGAAGTCCGTTGTCTATTATAATTTCTCTGTAGCCGATGTTCTTTTGGTTTCTCTATTTTTAAGATTTCTTTTTCTTTGGTTTTCCTCATTTAACCACAGCATGTTTAGACATGAATTTCTTTTTGTTTACTCTTTTTGATATTTTTGGGAGCTTCTTAATTCTGAGAATACATGCTTGTGATTACTAACAGAAAATTTTCAGTGAATATTTCTTTATCTATCTCTTTACTACCTTAAAAATTTTTTCAAATGTTTGTTTACTTTTGAGAGAGAGAGACAGAACATGAGCATGAGCATGGGGAGGGGCACAGAGAGAAGGAGACACAGAATTGGAAGCAGGCTCAAGCTCTGAGCTTTCAGCACAGAAATGGACACGGGGCTCGAACCTATGACCTTTTGAGATATGACCTGAGCCGAAGTTGGCTGCTTAACTGACTGAACCACCCAGGCGCCCCTCTACTACCTTTATTATCTCCTCAGAAAACTTTAAATAGATATTTGTTGAACTTTCTCATTTTAATCCCCATGTGTATTAATAATTCTTCCACTTATGTCTCTTTCTGTGCTGCATTCTTGGTGATTTCTTCCCATTCAACATTTTTTTCCTATGTATGTGTCTACAGTGCCCTTAACATGTTTAAATTTCTAATTCTAATTAGTTCTGTTATTCCCAGATATTCATGATGCATCTTGTTTCATTCTTATGCCATCATTTTCCTCTGCGTACAGATGTGTTAAACTTCTTACTTCACATTCTGATGCTACTAATTCCTCTGTCTCAAATCTCTTGTTGGTCTCATTCTGCTATTTAATATTTCAGTTGGCTTGCTCATGGTCCTTTATATCTATGCATGATTTTGGACTTTAAAAAAATCATAATCTCATATTTGGTGGAATTTTATCCGTGGCAAGTTTTCTTTTTAAATATTTTATTTCTGAGAGAGAGAGAGAGAGAGGCAGTGTGAGCAGGGGAAGGTCAGAGAGAGAGGGAGACAAAGAATCCGAAGCAGGCTCCAGTCTCTGAGCTAGCTGTCAGCACAGAGCCCGACGTGGGGCTTAAACCCACAAACTGTGAGATCATGACCTGAGCCGAAGTCGGATGCTTAACTGACTGAGCCACCCAGGCACCCCCGTGGCAAGTTTTTTGATTTCTGCACGGAAGGACATTCTTCCAGAGAGCAGAGAGCATTTATTGGGACACATCTAAGTGCCTGGGACCCTTACCAACCAGGGCCACTTTATACTAAATACTCAGCTTAAAAAATAATGTTTAACATGTAGAAATTGGGCCTAGGATTATGTGAGTGCTGGCTTATGAAAGCACATCTCTAGAATAAATTCCTCTGGTGTCACCCTGATTCATCTACATTGATGGAGATCCCCCCTCCCATAATTTCATGTTTCATTCTGTTTCACCACTCACTGAGGGTGTTGACTTTGGGGTCGCCATTAAAACCAAAATTCCAGGTCACTGGGAGAATCAGCAGATGCTGGAGCACATGATAGACTCAGTGTGCCCTTATCTATGTGGTTTCCTGTTCCCACTTTGACCTCTGAGGAGTTTTCTTATTTCTTACTAATTCAGCCATTTATTTAAAAAATCTTAAATTTATATGCAGGAGTTTTAGGTATTCTGTAACATCAAGCATTTTCCTGATATCTAGTCTATTGTTGCTTTAATGCAAATAAGCCTTTCTTATTTTAATATCTTTAAAAGTATGTAGCTTTTTGGGGCACCTGGGTGGTTCAGTCGTTTGAGCATTCGACTTCAGCTCAGGTCATGATGTCACAGTTCAGGGGTTCGAGCCCCGCATCAGGCTTTGTGCTCACAGCTCAGAGCCTGAAGCCTCCTTCAAATTCTATTTCTCTCTCTCTCTCTCTCTCAGCCCTCCCCACCCCCCACCTCGTGCTCTGTCTCTCAGATATAAATAAATGTTAAACAATTGTTTTAAAAAGTATGTAGCTTTTAATGGAAGTCTTTCTTAATTTAATATTTTGACATCTGTTTATACTTTAAACTTCAAACAACTGGGACATCTGCCCTTCTTCTCCTTCAAATGCAATCCCTTAACCCCAATTCCTCTAAGGTACTCGCATTCAGATCATTTCCACTAGTACAGAAAAGTAAGAAAATGAGACAGTGCCTGAAAATCGGGACCCAAACTCATTGAAAATCCATATAAGTATTTTTTTTGATAATGAAAATCTGGCCTCCCCTTCAGCTATTCTTCAAGTTAAGATTCCAAAATAGTGTATGAAATAGTGAAACCTAAGTCTGACAAACTGCACGTCTCACATGTTTGAGGCAACGAGTGGAACTGAAAACACTCATCCGAGCTATCTAGACTGGCAAATATTCCGTGATCTAAATGCATCTGAAAAATCCCAGGTTTGATGCATGGGAGGCTGCCCCAGATCTGAACGAATCCCCGTTTCATGCACTTAAAATAATAGCATCGCTGTTCTACTTTTTGTGAGATAGTCTTTCTGTTTAGAGTACCCTTTCCCTTATGAAACCCTTTGGGGTTAAAACTAAAAATCCATTTTCGTGATTCTAATTTTTATTTAATTTAAAGCAGACAAAAGTACCAGTTATCCTAGCTAGATAATCTAATGGAGTGTGTAATCGGGGTCCATCTGGTCCCAGAGTGGCTGAGTGCAGTGGCCTCAGGAGAGCGGGGAGGGTCATTTTGCATGTCTCAGTGAGGACAGGGGAGACATGACAGGGTGGTGGCTGTGGTTTTCATGGCATTGAGGGGTCACTTTACACCAGTGTTCTTTCCCTTTTCTTTTTCATGTGTGCTTCCCCAACTTGCTGGTGACAGGGTTCAGGACAAGCCACTCCCAAATATGAAACTTTGGCAGAGTGAATATTTTTTAACTGAAGGAATTAAAGATACGGCAGGTGCAGGAAGGACTTTCTGACCTTCCCTTGGAGCAGGTCATAAGAACCTAGTGTCTACACTCTAGGAAGGAAAAAAACATCCTTATCTCCAAAGATAAAGGGATATGGAGAGGAATCTGAATGAACAGGCTGCGTGAAGCTTCCCCAGCTTATTATTCTTAGCTTGTATCCTTTTTGTCCTATTGTATTTTTTTCCCCACGACTCTTTACTCTTTATCAAATCTAGCACAAAAACACTAAGGCCTAACTATTTCTTCGGGCCTTCACTTCCTCATGAAGGCTCCCGTGTTACCTAAAACTTACACCCAACACATTTGTATGCTTTTGTTAACCTTTGTTACAGAGGCCCAGCTGAGAACCAAATCGGGTAAGAGGAAACAATATTTTTCCTCCCTTGCAGCTTCAAGAGTTGCTTTTCATAACTTAAGCCTCAAGACCATCCAGGGAGGAGGAGGGTGAAGGTAGTGAGATTCACGAACGGGAGTTGAATGGATGTCATCTCCGACAATCAATAAGAACTTGTTAGTTACCAATGTGTTTCCCATTCCAAGGAGTATCTCTGCATTCCAAGGGTCTGGGGGTGAGACGGATGGAGGGATATAGTAACAGGGAACCAACCTAGGAATAGTTGGGTGTTTTGTGTGAAACTTCTGAGGTGTTATTATCTCTTTTAGCTAACAAAAAGATTACTTCTTAAAAAATTAGTCTTTTGGGAGTTGTGTGGTTACTCACCCACTCCCTCCAAAGGTCCCTCATACTTTAGACTTGTGAATTCCACCTATTTTTTAAAAACAAAACTTCCCCAGAAAATTACTTTATGTCATCAGTATACCACAGTATTATCTTATGCCTTTAGTAAAGATACACTTTAAAGTTACCACTTCATACATAACTAGCTAAATCCCTTTTTAGCTTTTTCTAGATGAAGTAAAAAAAGATACTTTTAGCTTTCTCATGGGCCTTTTCCCCTTAGCTTTTTGGTAATATTCAAAGATATATGTGGAGCCTCTTTTCAAGATCTCTATGGTTCTTTTAAAAGGAGAAAGTCATACAAAGCCTATGCTGTGATAACAGTTTGAGAAATAATGAGAAAATGGAGGAATTAGTTGAGAATGTCTCAACGCAGTCTTCTCTCTGCTGAATCTCTGCATCATATGAAAATGCTGACTTAGGTTCTATTTTCTATTTTTTAGATTCTAATCTTTTAAGATGGCACTTGAAATTATATTAGAGAGCTCATGGGATATCATAAGTGCATAATCAATGATAAATAGGCATTTATGAAGGAGATTTGGGAGTTATTAATCAATATACCTGTATATTCTTGGCTCTCCAAGCTTAATCCAAGCATAGTTAATCCAAAATCAATTTCTAAGAAGGTTGCTATTCAAAACCAGGGATCTACAATAACACTTTTTCTTGGTCTGGGGAATATTTTATAGAAATAGGATTTGTCTTCTGTTATGCCTTTGGAGTGTATATTTTTTGCTTACCCATCTCTGGCGCCCAGGTAAACTAGTCCTTTATTTAGGAGTTGAGTTTTATATTAAGTAACTTACATGAAAGAATCTCTATGAAAGTTGTTCTAACACTGAGGATATTGGCAGTGACTACAAGAGAAGAAAAAAGTACAAAGAAAGGTTTTATAGGAGTGCCTTGAATCTAGATTTCTCTTTGTTGAAAAGATAAAACCATTTGGAAATCTTGAATTGTCAGGGAAAACAAAGGTGGAGCTTGGCTTTTACTGCCAAATTTAATTTTCACCCCCAGCTCTCGATGTTGGTAAGAACTCCTCAGAAAGGTCAAAATGTATTGATTTTCCCACAAAGCATTCGTTTAAATCAGATTACACAAAATAGTGGCAGAGAGGAGGGCAGGCAGATTGACGAGCAATTTTCTTCTCAAGTTCTGTTTTGCCTCCCTCTGTTCTGGGAATTCATTAATTTCAGTTTAAGACACAATGGATTTGTAGAAAAATAAAGGAGATATCTGGAAGTGTGATTTATATAGAAATCCTTAGAAACAGTAAGTGCATCCAGTGTTGACTAATGTGAATAACTATTTTTTTTTCTTTTAAGAAGTGAGGAATGTATCCCTGTACTGAGTACACTATGGGCCAGGAATAGTGCATTTTACAGGTGGGCATCTAATCTGTGTAAGAGCTCATAAAGTAACTATTATATTTTCTATTTTACTAAACAGAAAACTGAGACATTAAAACAAAATTACATCTCTAGGGGAAGGATGAGGAATTGCATGGCAGGTGCACGTGAAACAAGGTGCCATAAAATGATAATCACTAAATTTGGGTGATGGGTACCTGAAACATCATGATACTATTCTCTTTATTTTTAAAATACATTTGAAATTTTCTCAAGTAAAAGTTTCTTAACAAATCACTAATAAACATCAAGTTCAGATCCACTCTCTTGTCTTCAAGCTTGTGCTCTCTTGATCATGTCACATACCTAATAATTTCTAAAAAGCTGGACAGCAAATTTCAAGCTGGATAATAAACCAGGAATTTAAATTTTATTTTAGAAAGTTAAAAATTGCTTGTTTTATGTTCTCAAAAAGAATTGAGTCTGTGTTAATCTTAGTTTTGTATTTATTCAATGAAGATGTCTTTCTTTCTATTGAAAATTTCTTAAATGTCCTGGTGTTATTTAATTATGTTTCCTGAAATGACCCCTTTTTCTCTTGCTGTTTTTAAAGAAGACATTTCAATATTCTAGACATTTGCCCTGGATATGTACAGACATGTAAGATCAACTATTTTGTCCATAAGACTGAGTAGGCTTAATGAAATTTGTGAACTAAGCTTTAATAAGATTTAGTCAGAGCAAGAAAAATCTTTAGCTGTGGGTAATGAGACCACTTAGACTCTACGTGGGATGACTGCATGGCTCTATTTTAGGCCATTCTTTCACTCTATCACCTACTTAAAGAAAAGGCCACCTGTTTAACGAAAAATTCTCTTAAGGAATAGAATGCATCAGGGCACCTGGTTGCCTCAGTTGATTGGGTGCCCGACTCTTGATTTTGGCTCAGGTCATGATCTCAGGGTGGTGGGGTTAGTCCTAAATTGGGTTTGATGTTAAGCGTGGAGCCTGCCTGAGATTCTCTCTCTCTCTCTCTCTCTCTCTCTCTCTCTCTCTCAGTCCCTCTGCCCCTATTCCATGAGCACAGGCTCTACATCTCTACAATAAAAAATTTTAAAAAGAACTAGAATATGTCTTAACTACATCATGTTTATATCTCTCAATACAAAATTATTCCATTGAAGACATATACTAAATGAAAAGGGCTGGAAACAAAAGGCTATAGACGCTTTGACTCCATTTATCTGACTTAAAAAATATTTATTTATTTTGAGAGAAAGAAAGCAAGTGAGTGGGGGAGGGGCAGAGAGAGAGACTCCCAAGCAGGCTCCAGGCTCTGAGCAAGCTGTCAGCACAGAGTCTGATGTGGAGCTCAATCTCACAAACCATGAGATCATGACTTGGGCCAAAGTCAAGAGTCAGACACTCAACTGACTGAGCCACCCAGGGGCCCCGTTTATATGACTTTCTGAAATGACAAAGCTATAGGGACAGAAAACTGATGAATGGGTTTCTGGGGGTGCTAGAGAGAGAGGCGACTGACTGCAAAGGGACAAGAGCATTATCTGGGTGAAGGTCTTCTTTATTTTCATGTGGTGGCTACACAGCTGTGTTTTTGCCTAGATTAATAGAACTCCATATAATTATTTTTGTGTGTCAATTTATTGTATGAAAATTATATCTCAGTAAGTCTGATTACTATATATAATAATATAAATGTGTGTGTGTGTGTAGTTTTCAAAGTAAGTATGCCTCTGTGTCAGTGAGGGCACAGAAGCATGCACTTACCTGTATGTTGACCGAAAGCCCCAGTCCCTGGTTGTCAACCACAGCCACCGTCATGACAGTCTGGATCACCAAGGCAATGAAGGTATTGATTCCAAATACCAAGGCATAGCGTTCCACACTGAGATTCACAGCGATCTGAAATCTAACATTATACAAATGGAAAGAGTTTTGAAAGCACACATATGTGGGCTTTTAAATACAGAGCAGGGAACTGTGTTGTTCCCAGGACTTGGCTCCCTCAGGAAGCCCAGGCTTCTGTTGACAGTTTCTTGCTAAATGCTCTTCTAGAAGAGAAAAAGGAGTGAAGGGTAAGTATAGTGAAGTGTTGTATTTTAACATTCTGTGTGATGGGATATATTTTGAGAATTTAAAATGAATTAACCTTTTCTAAAATTGAACCAAATATCCAAATGTTCTGTAACTAGGGAGCACTGAACATTATTGGATGTGGATATGGTTTCCAAGTCACTTTTTAAAAAATGTTTATTTTCTTTTGAGAGAAAGACAGAGCATGAATGGGGGAGGGGCAGAGAGAGAGGGAGACACAGGATCCGAAGCAGGCTCCAGGCTCTGAGCCATCAACACAGAGCCCAACACAGGGCTCGAACTCATGAGCCATGAGATCATGACCTGAGCCAAAGTCAGATGCTTAAATGGCTGAGCCACCCAGGTGCCCCTATCAGTCACTTCTTAACTAAGACATATCAATGAGTAAATCACAAGTCACTTTGATGAGGTTTTACTTATTTGAAGATTGCTCACTGGATCACTGACTGTCTACATTAGCAATTTCAGAGTCTAATAGGTGAATTTTTCTCTGGAAAACTCTCAAATTATTTTCTTTCACAGTTGAAAGAAATGTGGCATTAGTTCATTTTAAATAACTTATTGGGTCTTAACGTTAGCCAAGCAAGACTTACATATATGCATTAGAATTGTTCCACCTGATTTAGCTAAAACATTTATAACCTGAATCTATTTAAATATATGAAAACAAATGGAAAGTTTTGAGGATTTTTACATCCGCTCCCCAAGTCCACAGCAAAAAACAATACAAGCATTTAAAAATTATGTGATTCAATGAAAATATATTGTTTCAGTGCAAAAACTTACCAACTAAACACAGCAAGACCCATAGATAATCCAAGATCCTGCAAAGTGAATATAACAGGTGGTCCAAATAGGCTTTATAATTTCAGGATTTTCTTGCTCAGGTAATAATTTTTCCTTTGGAAAAAAATGTTACACCAGATAGATGCCTTTGAAATTTAGATTAAGTCAAAGGGCAGATTCCCTTTTAGTATGCAAATTATTCCAGGTTGGATTCTTGATTTATTTTTGTTTGTTTGTTTGTTTTAACATTTGTTTACTCTGAGAAACACAGAGAGACAGAGCACGAGCTGGTGAGGGACAGAGAGAGAGAAACACACAGAATCCGAAGCAGGTTCAGCACAGAGCCCAATGTGGGACTTGAACTCACAGACCGCGGGATCATGACCTGAGCCAAAGTCGAGTATTTAACCACTGAGCCACCCGGGCACCCAGGAATCTTGATTTAATATGTACAGATGCATCAACAGCTTATCAGTGATTACTTGGTTTGAGATGAGACCTTTACATGTGGTAGATTCAAATGGAGATGTAATACATCAGGCTGAGAGTGGCACTGAATTGTAAGATTTTTCAGTCTAAACTCAAAAACTATTGTCCCTAAAATGGTACCTAAAATGACAAGTAATCATACTGTCTAAAATCTAATTTCAAAGCTCCTACTGAGTGGTTTCTATGTAGGCATAAAACAACCACTGCCCAGGACTAGTAAGTTCTTGGAAAGAGAATTTTATCATGTTCTTCTGTTAGGCATTTAGCGCTAAATACGGATGAGCCTCTGGGATAGTCTGTAATTTAAAAGATAGAACACTTTAAAATTCTAAGTGATCATTTATGTTCCACATATGATTTTATGGGATTGGTATTTGCCAATTTACCCTATAACTTAAAGGAAAGTAATAGCAACATTTTCTAAACCATTAAAAAACTACATTGAGTTGCCTGGATGGCTCAGTCAGTTAAGATTTTGTCCTTATTTTGGCTCAGGTCATGATCTCACAGTTCATGAGATCAAGCCCCACATCAGACTCTGTGTTAACAGCATGGAGCCTGCTTGGAATTCTCTCCTTCCCTCTCTCCTTCCCTCTCTCTCTCACTGTCTCTCTCAAAAATAAATAAATGAACTTTAAAAATATATTAATTTCTGCCTATATAAAAATGGAATGGTTAAATTAAAAAAAATCAATAGCCCAACTTTTGTGTGTGTGTGTGTGTGTGTGTGTGTGTGTGTGTGTGTGTGTGTGTTTTAAGTTGTTAGGTTACTGTATTTCCTTTTTTTTTTTTTTTTCTAGAAATGCTAACCAAATGCTTATCATGAAGCAAGAACTAGGGTAAACTCCAGGGCATACAATGAACAAGCTTGATTGTATCTTCACAGAGCTTATACTCCAACAGGGAATATTTAACTGGTACCAGATAACTGCTTTAACTAATATTTAATTAAATTTATCAGTTTTCATCATGAAAAAAGATACAGGTAGTAAATATCTTTTTCTAGGAAAATTAAATTATTTTTATGAACTTCTTGTATCACATGATGTTTGAAACTGTGTTTGGTCAATTATCTTAGAATTCCTTCCAAATCTGAACACTAACCTTTTGTATTAGAGATACATTTATCTAATGTTTGCTAAATTTAGTTTAAAATTTTCTCAGAAGTTGAAGTACTAACAAGATGTAAATGGAGTTATAGTGATTGGGTTCACCTACAGAGAAAATGATGTTCGATCAGTATTCTGAAGTTCAACATGTGAGTGATAATTTCATTTAGCACCAAATTTGACAGATCTATGAAGTCAAGTTCTCTTCTTTTTCCCACTGTGAGTGTGTATCCTGATATTAAGATACTATTTGTTGAGTGCTGTTCGGTAATTAGATAATCTAAATAGTGTAACGAAAGTTAATTATGTATCAAATAATTCTTCTCTTCACTAAACTTACAGTCACCTGACTGAATGGACAAATTAGATGAAGGATGATCATTGAGCTCTATGTAGAAAGTTCTGGACATACTATCTGGAAAAACCCTGACAGTCAGTGTATGAATTCCGTCTCCACAGCCTCCCAGGGTCTCAGCATTCTTACTATTCATGTGGCTTAACCCTCTACTTCCTTATGTCTATGATAAATCATTCTGAGAATTTACCAATACACCAAAACATTTTGGTTGTGTTTTCTCTTAAGTCTTATATTCTGACAGTTAATCTTACTTTTTTTCCTTCAAATTTTCTTATTTGTTTCTTCAGCAGAACAATATTCACTTGCTACATGGAATGCAATAGAAATGCAGCTGGCTATGAACCAATCTGTTCTGAAATACTCGAGAATAATATTTTTATCTTTTCATTGTGTAGAAGGTGTGGTCAGAAACAGCACAAATAACTCTGAAAACATATTTTTACTAACTTTCAGGTTCTCCGTTTCCCTAAAAATAGCCATTGAGCATTAAACCAAACTGATTTAGGTTGGGCTTGAGTTCTTTTTCTTACTCAAGAGTTAGATTGCTAAAAGAAAACAAAACATTTCAAATATTTTCTAAAATAAAAGCAAGAGAAGATAGAGATCTCCTTGTTAGGATGTTGAAGGTCAGAAAAGACTGAAATTACAATAAGAAAATAACAGGGTAAGCCAAAAATCATGCTATCCCATTAAGAAAACATAAGTATAGTCAAACTGCTGAAAAATCAAATAAAAAGGGAAAGTCTTAGAAGCAGCCCAGAGCAAAATTATCATCACATTTAGGGGAACAACAATGGGAATGATAACTAACTCCTTAATGCGAGCTGGAAGACAATGGAATGATAAATCTTGAATGTGCTGAAAAGGAAAACAAAACAAAACAAAACAAAACACTATCAACTAAGAATTCTGATCAGCCAAACAGTACTTAAAAATGACAGCAAACTTCATTTTTAAATACATAAAAGTTGAGAGAAATTGTCACCAGGAGGTCTGTACTACAAGAAATGTTAAAAGAAGTTGTCAGGGGTGCCTGGGTGGCTCAGTCAGTTAAACGTCCAACTTCGGCTCAAGTCATGATCTCACAGTCTGTGGGTTTGAGCCCAGAGCCAGGCTCTGTGCTTACAGCTCAAAGCCTGGAGCCTGCTTCATATTCTGTGTCTCCCTCTCTCTCTGCCCTCCCCTGCTCACCCTCTGTTCTCAAAAGAAAGACATTAAAAAAAAAGTTGTCAGGCTGAAAGGAACCAACAGCAGATGGAAACTTGGATCTATAGAAAGAAATGAGAAGTATTGGGAATGATAAATCCATGAGCAAACATAAAAGATTATTTTTTCTTGCCTTAATTTTTAAAAGATAATTATCATTTTATAGCAAATGGAATAATAATGTACTGTAGGGTTTATAACAGTTATTGAAATACAATCTATGAAACAGTACAAAGGATGGGGAGTAAATGAAATTATGTTGCTCTAAAGTATTTATACATTAAGTGGCATAACATTAAGTGAAGGAAAACTGATGAGTTAAAAACCTAATGCCACTAAAAACATAAAAACTTAGCCAAGAAAAACAAATAGAGAAAGTAAAATGGAATTAAAAAGAAAGCCCAATTAACTTAAAAAAAAAAGAATAAAGACTAACGAGCAGGTGGGACAGAGAGCAAACAAATGACAAAGTGGTAGACTTAAACCTAACCATATGTTATATGGAGTTCACAGGTAAGCTTCTTGAATGTGTAAATTAATGTTTTAAATTAATATTTATGGTGTCTTTGATATGTCAATTAATGCTTTTCATCAAATTTGGGATCTTTTTGGCCATTATGTCTTTACATGTTGTTTCTTCCTCTTTATGTTCTCCTCTTCTGGGACTCCATAATGTGTATATGGATACACTTCATGGGGTTCCACAAGCCTCTAAAAAAAGTTTAAGGCCAAAGAGCACACCCAACATTATGCAGCTGATGATGTTAGGTCAGGGAAAATATTTCCGATGCTTGGTTTATCACTGATCAACTTCCTAATTAAAATTAAACACATTACCACATAGGAAATGAGGAGTAACCCCTACCTAATGCTTTAGGTATTCTCTATGCAACACCCATCACCTCTTCAGCTCATTTTCTTTCCTTTTTAGTTAATCTAGATCAAATACTTCCATGTTTAAACCACTGTATGATTTAACGTTTATTATATTTATGTGCAGTTTTATAGAACAGCTTCTCCTCTACAACTGCTCCTTGATTGGTTGATAATTTGTTTCAAAATGAAATAGGTGTGCTATGAATATTCAAGTAGGTATAGAACATTGGGAGTGAAAACTAACTTACTCAAAATTTATTATTTATTTATTTATTACATTTATTTATTTTTGAGAGACAGAGAGAGGCAGAGCACAAGTGGGAGAAGGGCAGAGAGAGGGAGACACAGAATCGGAGGCAGGCTCCAGGCTCTGAGCTGTCAGCACAGAGCCCAATGTGGGGCTTGAACACAGAAACCATGAGATCATGACCTGAGCTGAAGTCGGACGCCTAACCGACTGAGCCACCCAGGTGCCTCTAACTTAGCCAAAATTTAGATATAATCACATATTTTTATATTATGTTGCAAAAAAAACCCCACCAAAATCAAAGTGCAAAAATTGGAACACTGGTACACTGCTGGTGGGAATACAAAATAGTGCAGCCACTATGGAAAACAGTATGGAGGTTCCTCATCGAGATAAAAATAGAACTACCCTACAATCTAGAAATTCCCACGTCTGAGTATGTATCCAAAATCATTGAAATTAGGATCTAGAAGAGATATGAACACTCCCATGTTTATTACAGGGCTATTCTCAATAGCCAGATGTGAATAAAGAAAATGTGGCATATACATACAGATGACTATTATTTGCTCTTAAAAAGAAGGAAATCCTGCCACATGGGACAATGTGAATGAAGCTTGGGAACATTCTGCTACATAAAATGTCAGTCAAAAAAGGACAAATGTTACATGATTCCATTTATGTGAGTTGTCGAAAGTAATCAAATTCATAGAAGCAAAGAATAGAATGGTGGTTTCCAGGAGCTGGGTGGAGGGGACATGGAGAGTTGCTACTTAATGTGTGTAAATACGTATCTTTCAGTGATGCGACATAAATAATTTCTAGCGGTCTGATGTCCAACATTGTGCCTATAAATAGCAATACTGTAGTGTACACTTAAAAGTCGGCTAAGAGGCATTGATCTCATGTTGTGTTTTTTTTTAAATTTTTTAATGTTTTTTATTTATTTCTAGGAGAGAGAGAGAGAGACACAGCGTGAGTAGGGGAGGGTCAGAGAAAGAGGGAGTCACAGACTGAAACAGACTCCAGGCTCTGAGCTGGCAGTCAGCATAGAGCCCGACGCGGGGCTCGAACCCACGAACTGCGAGATCATGACCTAAGCGAAAGTCGGACGCTTAACCGACTAAGCCACCCAGGAGCCCCTCATGTTGTGTTTTTCTGAAATTAAAAAAAGAGGACCACAAAAGAAAAAAATCAATAAGATTGTTCCATTAAGTAAATAAAAGATAGGAAAGATAAAAAATCAAAATGTAAGAGCATATCACTATTTATTATTTGTGAGAACTTTGAATTCTCTTTGTCTGATTAATAACTTTAATCAAGTCCCAAGAGAAAGTGGGTTAAAATAAGAATATAGTTCTATTGTCTCTTATTTTTTAAGTTAGGGAGTTAGTGAGTTAGTTAATTTGTTTATTTGTTTGTTTAGAAGGAGGAGCAGGGAAAGAGGGAGATAGAGAATCCCAAGAAGGCCCCAGGCTATTAGTGAAGTCCAACACAGGGCTCAAGCTCAAAAACAGTGAGATCATGACCTGAGCTGAAACCAAGAGTCCAAAGTTTAACCAACTAAGCCACCCAGGTGCCTCCCACCCCCACCCCGTTGTCTCTTATATTAAGCATTAAATATAACATTGTAAATACCATTCAGAAGAACTGGAAGAATAAATAAATGTATTTTGTTGCTTCAGATTTAGATAAAGGAAGACATGATAATTACTTACGCTGCTATCGTTATGAGAAGCATGTAATTTGACTTGAATATCAAAAAACCAGCATAGCACACCCAAATATTAGTTGTGTAATGCATGAGAAGCAGAGAACCTGCATCTGCTGCTGAGAACATCGCCAGAGCCAGCTCTCCCAGAAGATTCCAATTGACTTTCACACAGCCCGCTGTGAAGGCTGCCAGAGCCCCTGGAAAGAAAGGAATCAACATATATTACATCTTGCCATTCCATGCACAACGCAGTAGCGTACTGCTTTGTTAAAATTCACATTGGATAGAAACTGAAGCATTTCTAGGCTTTGGTAAAGAAAAATAATGACTTATTGTGAACATCGATTAAATGAAAATCACTTGATCCAGCTTTGTGAACTGTACATATCTTTTCCTCTTAAAGGTTGAAATAGATCAACTGAATTTGGATGTCTGGAAATCACAGACTGGAATGGACCCATAGAGCCTTTTTTTTTCTTTATTCTTCCCTTTGCGAAGATTAAACTCCAGCTCAGAAATCTGGTGTCAAACAAACACAAATTCAGACTTTGATAGGGAGAGGCTTTATGTAGAAGAAAGACTTGCAACTGAACATTCTGCTTGTCAAAAATCTGCAAGCATCTTGAAATCAGACAGAAATAGGATTTTCTTTTATAGGGTAATCCTTCACTGTAGGGCAAGCAGACAGAAGCAGGATCTTTGAAAGGGAAGCTAGTCAAGGAAGGGGAAATGATCAGGGGAGTCTGACGGAAGTGTCCTGCTGTGGTTGGCTAATCTTCAGGAGAAACCGATGGGGGCTGGGGCACATTCCATGTTGTGTTGTGTTTGCGCAGAGTTGGAGCAGGCAGAATGTCCAGGGAACTGTCGTAAGTAGAGGAACCTGACTAAAGTTCAGTCAAGACAAAGCAAAGTGTAAGGAATGGTAAATTGGGAATACTTGGTGACCTAGTGAGATCCCAGTTCCTCAAACCGAATGCCCGCTACTGTTACCATGTCGTTCTCTGTGCCATATTACGGATATTCTAGCAAGACTCTCGCTGTGTCCCTGTCTCTGTTTACTTTATCTTTTCTATAACACTGATTTAAAAATTTCCTCAAGTTCCTGACAGATACCAAACTTCTTTTAATGAATTCTCTCCAGACACTTTCCCACCATCTGTTGGTTTGACCATTCCCCTTTTGACCTGTTCACACATTCATTCACCTACTCACCCATTAAATGTTTGGAGCTTCACTGTGGGAAAATATGGTGGTAAATTTTGGATCCTTGCTCTTGAAAATAGTACAGCCTACTGGAGAAATGGGATCTATCAATTTATAGTTTTAATAAGAGTGTGATAAGGATTTTAAAAATACAGACTAATTCAAATGTAAACAAACCATAACCTAATGGTCCTCATATGGGTGTTTTGCCTTTCAGGGGACAGATGGCAATATTTGAAAACAACTTTGGTTTTCATGACTTGGCAGGGGTGTTTGTGGTGGTGGTGGTGGTGGTGGTATGCTAACAGGATCTGGTGGGTTAAAACCAGTGATGCTGCAGAACATCTTACAATGCACAGGACAGCCCCCCCACGACAAAGAATTTCCCCATCCAAAATGCCACTATTATTGAGGATGAGAAACTTTGACCTATGCCCAACATGTAGCCCCAAGACGTATCCTTAGGACAAATCCATATAATGTGCACTATATACACGTACTTATAATATGTTCCTATAATGTGCTGTGAACAAAGGAATTATATGTCAGCTTTCTTACTACCTTTAGCTTTCTTTCTTAAAGACATGGCTTAACCTTGCTTTACACGAGGTCTTAAATCAGCAAACTACTCCTACTTCACCTGGTTTTGCCTAAAAATTTGACACTAATGAGGATCTTTGCTATGTCAAAGAGACTATAAAGAATAGTTGTGTGTAGGGGGCTTTTAAAGAATAAATTTTATGAACACTTCACCTTTTCTACACATTATCTGAAGAGAAGAGGATTTTTTCCCCTCTTCTCTCCAGGAGCAAGTCCTTAGAGAGGAAACGGGTTTAAGGTAAACAAATCCTAGAACAGGTTTCTAGGAGCCAAAATGGAATTTTTTTAGAAAGGGAAATGAGAAGAATATTACCTCAACAATGGACCCTGAAATGTTCAATAAATATGTGGGTGTGGAACACCCCAACTTCAAAAATAATATCTTCAAAGTCTTATTTGATGTGAAAGCTTTGTTATGTCAGGAAAACCCATGTGCATTGTTGGGCTCACTTCAAAGACAGCTCTGGGCTCTACCCTTCTGACTTTCGAACATTAACTCTTGTGTCAGCCCACCTTCCCTCACTCTCTTCAGCTCACTCCTTTTGGACAAGTATTTCAAACTGTACAAAATATGTTCTGAGAAAAACGAAGAGTCCATGGACAAGAATCTAGAATCCCCCAAAACTGCTGTAGCTTCTCAGCCAGGAGGGAAAATTTTCAAAAGGACAAAGCCCGGGACAGGGTTGAAGGGTGAATCCAGTGGCAGAAGTTGGAAACACTCAATCCCCCAGAGACCTTCTCAAGGTCATTCAGTCTCGTTGCCTCTTTCCTGTGGGACAAAATGCAGTATCAGAAATCCATCTATGGGTAAATAAGGTTGAAACAGACACTTACCAGTCAGCCCAAGGAGAAGCAATAAATACTCAGGAACACACATATTCTCTTGAAAGGCCCGCCTCTGCCACCATGTCATACCTTGTATGTCCCCCTTCCTACTACTCTTTGTCTTTTGCTGCCATTTTCTCCAGAATCAAAGATTCAGGGCTATTGTGGAGGGACACAGTGCTTACTGGCTCTTACTAAATATTTGAATGAAAGTATAATATGTCTGAAAGGCCAGAGAGAAAATTATACAATACAATAACCTGGCTGCAGAGAAGAGATAGGGTAGAAGATTGTAAGAATCTGGTCTGGATTCACTATTATTATAGCAAATATTTGGATTTGGTAAGGAATGGGGAAGCCGAGTACGGAAAATAATCTTAATTAGAAGACAACAAGCTTCGGAAAATGCCCATGAAGAGTGAAGGAAATATATAAATATATTATTTAAGTTGTCTTAATGGGAACTTTTGAAATGATAAAATAGCTCTTAAGACAGTAGCTTTCAAACTTCTTTGACCATAAACTGAAAAAAAATATTTTATATGTCCACCAGTACATTTACACGTGTGTGTAAACAGAATTTTTATGAAATGAAACTTATCCTAATAAGCCATTATGCTCCCTATTCTCCTATTCTATTCTATTCTATTCTATTCTATTCTATTCTATTCTATTCCGTTCTGTTCCGTTTCTTTTGGTTGCACTACATTGCACTGCATTCCAATCCATTCCATTCCATTCTAAATTTTTCTGTTCTGTTCTTTGATTTTAAAATGCTGGTTAGGGGGCGCCTGGATGGCTTAGTCGGTTAAGCGTCCGACTTTCGCTTAGGTCATGATCTCGCGGTTCGTGGGTTCGAGCCCCGCGTCGGGCTCTGTGCTGACTGCCAGCTCAGAGCCTGGAGCCTGTTTCAGTCTGTGACTCCCTCTCTCTCTGACCCTCCCCTGCTCACACTGTCTCTCTCTCTCTCTCTCCTAGAAATAAATAAAACGTTAAAAAAATAGTAATAAAATAAAATGCTGGTTAGATTCCACTACATTAATTTCAAGATCTATATTCTATAAAGGTCCAAATAGTAAATATTTTAGGCTGTGGGCCACACAGCCTTCTTTGTTTTTCTTCGGTTGCTTGCCTGGATTTATTATTTTTACAACTCTTGTCATATATTGTTCTTTCCCCTTACAACCTCTTAAAAATGTAAAAACTATTAGCTCTGGTAGGCCATGGGCTATTGTTTGCCCACTTCTTTTTTGCTTTTTAATTTTTTTAATGTTTTATTTATTTTTGAGAGAGAGAGAGAGAGAGAGACAGAGTATGAGCAGGAGAGGGGCAGAGAGAGAGGGAGACAGAATCTATGAAGCAGGTTCCAGGCTCTGAGCTGCCAGCACAGGACCTGACATGGGGCTCGAACTCGTGAACCATGAGATCGTGACCTGAGCCAAAGCCAGATGCCCAATTGACTGAGCCACTCAGGCGCCCCTGTTTGCCCACTTCTATTAATGGTTTGCAAACCATAGTTTAAAGGCTAGTGTTACAGAGAGGTCAGAGAGGAAAATGATTTGGTAGTTTTACCTTAAACTGTTCAACTCTTTATGGCCAAGCCAGCTTTGGCCAGTGGGACAGAAATTCGCAGTCCCTATTTTTAGGGATGGGTTAAACTATTTTCCATGGATAGCTTCATCAATCTTCCCTTATATTCATTGCCTTTTAAAAATGTTGTGACAGAAATGCTTTTCTTTTTCAAAATATTTGGTATTCACTATTGAAACCTCTACAACCAATCCCTCCAAGACTATGATTTGAAAAAATACATTTCCCACACATTGAAGAGAGAAAGTCTGATGGACCCACCTCCAAAGGTTGCAAGCGCTTCTACTGCCCCATTATAAATTGCAGAGCTCTGGGATGGTGCCTTGTAATCCCACAGGATTTGAACGTAGTTCAGAACCTGGTTAAAACCTGCCGTGGAGAAGGCCCACCACAGGGACCAGTAAAAAAGATGCCTTGAGGAGTAACAATCCTTCAAATCTTGGAACCACTGCACAAAAACTCTCAATGTTACATTTCCTGGCTTCGGATTGCTCAATGGACTGTCACCCAGGTTCCCTGAAAAGGTGAATAATCCTTTGCAGACTGGTGTGTGATCCTTTTGTGGTTCCTTTGAGATAGCATCCTTTCCTGGAGGCTGGGGAGGGGCTCCTTGGCTGGGTTTTACATGAAAAAACATGCTCTTCTCAGGCATCGGTAGGAAAAGTGAGAAAAGAAAGGCCACAGAGACGGAGACCAAGGATATGACGTTGAGGTAAAAGTAAGACAGGCTGGCCAGGGACACCAGGAGCTGGGCCAGCACCGAGGCCAGCGTGTAGGCCACCAGCGTGACGCTCCGGCAGTAGCCGCTCACTTTCTGGTAGTGCTCTGGGCTGACCACGCTGTAAATGTAGGCATAGTAGGCCACCTCGGTGGCAGAGACCATCCCATAGAAGAACTCTAGCACCTGCATAGCTCTTAATCCTTGACCAAATATGAGTAGCAGCCAGGTGATGATGAAGCTGATCCCTTGTAGGATGACGACTGGCTTGTAGCGGACGTAATCGGTGAGGATGAACACTGGGAGCAGGAGGGCCAGGTAAGAGTAGGTCCAGATGGGAAAGATCTCATTTGTGATCTGCGAGATTCAACAGGGAGGGTATGATGACAAAGGCATGAGGAAGTGAAACACACCTGACATATTTTATCCAGATGACATGTATCAATCCTAGGAAACCATTGCTGGGCCCCCATCAATTTATACTTCGCAGGACTTTCTGACAATACGATGGAAAGCAATGGGAAACTGAAGCTCAAGGAGAGGAAGTCCAGATATCATGGAAATTCATAACATGTGGATTCCTTCCCCCAGGTATAAAGAGGAAGTTCTTAGTTATCTGCATCTTACACTTTTAAAATCTAGTATGATCTGCATATGCTACTGAGGCTGAGAAAAGAGGCCGTAATGCATAGGTTAAGCTCGACAGTGTTTCCCAGGCAGCTTAGGGCTGCTCTGGTGCTGTTCCTGTACATTTAAAATAGTTTCCTGTTCTTCAACAAGGTTAAAAGGAGTGTTTCAGGAACTGGCAGAACCTGACCATATTTACCTTTGATCCACATCAGTGTGTAAAATGTGCAGACCATCAGGTTATCATCTGGGCGATCAGGAAAATAAGGAACAAATGGCCAGTTCAAGACTCAATGTCAGAAGAAGGAATCTGTTCTTCAGTTCTTCTGCATTCTTGGCCTTACTTTCTTGGGCTGCTTTGGAGGCATCAAAGCCCAAACCAAACTGCTTAGCGTCTTGTCTGTCTCTTGTTCAAATCAGCTTTGGCCATGATTTTCCAGGGAACACTGGTTATATCAGCAAATCATCTGAGCCCATTGATAGTACATGATTATTTCAGCTTCTTTAAGTGGAGTCTATAGCAGATAGAAGATGAAGTAAAGAAGGCTGGTAAACCCTCTTTTGGGGTCTCCTTGGCCCTCTCAAATCCTAGGATCTCAGATCACTGACGTAAACCCAAGGACTTATTGAGCCTAAGAGTGTCCTTTGTTTTGACCTAATCTGTGACTTGCCCCTTGAGTTCCTAGGTCACTTTTTACTTAAGTGTTTTCACAGTTTGGTAGAACTTTATTCTTGTTCTTCCTGACACTCAGGGGTAGTCACTAACCCAAGAGAAGATACATTTCAGATCTGCTTTTTTGTGACCATCTCTGGAGTTTAAATCTAGCCCAGGGCTCTCCCAGTCAAACCTGTTTGCACGTGAAGGCATTCAAGATTGGCACGTGCTTTTTTTTATTGGGAGGGAAAATGGTGGATTGGTTTAGAAGGCAGTTTCCTTGGGGTTGGATAGGGACATAAGAATGGTTGCTAGGAGAGGGTGGCCAAGAGGGATACAATCGTTATGTCCGTAACAGGTGTGACATTTATTTTCCTGAAGAAATTGAACTGATGCCTTGTGCCTTGTCTGATCTTGTTACTGTTTGGTGGCTTAAAGCGGTGATTCCCAAATTTTAGTGCAGATCAGATTCACCTGGAGGGTTTGTTAAAAACCAGACATTCAGACTCCGTACATCTGGGGTGGGGTCTGAAAAATGAACATTTCTAACAAGTTCCCAGGGGACGCTGGTGCACTGGTCCGAGGACCACACTTTGAGAACCACTAACTAATAGGCTCCTTTAGGATTAGATCCTCTGACCTGACTAAAAGCTAACAACAGCCTTAATATTTATATGTAAAGAGGAAAAAAAAATCTTTGGGGACTTTCTCAGATGCTTTTTCATAACGCTTCCCCTCCAACTCTTATACTATACTGCAAGGTTTGTATTTATAACTAGGGGTGGGTTATTTTAAAAGGTTTGTGATAGTAAGCGATAATGTATTATTATTATTATATTATTTTGGTACAAAAATATTTTTTGGAGTATTATTTTTGTACAGCTGAAAGGTTGTTTTGAAATCACCCTATTTTTTTGTTGTACCCAAAAGGTTTACATTTTTGCACGACAAATATACAGGAGATATGAAGACCCGTTAGTTCGCATTTGAGTTTTGTAAGAAGTTCTGATAATTTGCTTTGACCCAAAACTTTAGACATCAGTTTTAACAAGACATAAAACTAAGATAAGCATGTTAGTAATCTTACCGTGCTGAGGCTTATATTTTTATCTGGTCCTGCTAAATAAGGAATAACAAAAGGCTCTGATGGCTTCATCATTGAGAAAAATCCAAAGCAGCAGAGGCTGACTGTGGGGAAAACCCAGGAATGGCTGGGTGACGGTCGGCAACACTTCATGGATGCTTACACTGCAAAAAAAAAAAAACAACCAAAAACCAAAAAACAAAAAACCCAAGTCAGAGGATTGATCATTTATTTTCATAAAACTTATGTTCCCTTGCCCATGTTTCACTTGTCCTTTGGTCTTAAAAAGGAAAAATTGAAAATCATTGCGACAGTGAATAGATATCACAGGTCAAAACACAGGAACTTGAGTCATGTCTTTGCGCTTCTTGGTTTAAAGAGAAAACTGACGATTACTTGAAAACGTTGCAGTAGGGATTCAATTTCATCCCAACTGGAAGGGCAAGGTCACTGTTAAAAAACTACTCCCCCTAGCATAACAAGGCAGTCAGCCACGCTCTCCCGTAAACTTTCACAGTAGAAAAAAAGTCAGGGAATTTCTCCTAAGGCAGAAGTCTTGGGCATAAGATAAGATTGGTGGAATTTTGATAGACACAGTTGCTAAGCAAACATCTGCTTCATGCTCCCTATTGTGAGTCTATTTCCCTGTAGCAGTTGATGACCTGGAAACTCGTTTTAACGAGTGCTTTAAATTGGTGAATAAAATAGCCCTTGGGGGAGTAACGATTTATAAAGCAGACAGATCCTTTACTTTGTCTAAGTATTGAATTCAAAGTGAACATTGGTTTAGTGTCAGAAGGCTCACCTAATTAAAACTGTCACCCACCCAGGTGATTTGGTTTGTTTTTAATACCTATCTTCAGAAGAGTTACGTGACAATGTTGCATCATAGGTGAAATTCAATTGTACTTAAAAGTATTTTACTGAGTTGATATTTTGTTCCTGCTCTATTTTTTCCCACTTATGTTGCTAATACTGAAATGTCAGAACTTACGTCCAAGAGGATAAACCTTCAGTTGGCTGACTGAAGGAAGACATGGGTAGCCTGTAGGAAGGCAATCCACTGCTCTGAGAGAACCTGACTCTCCCAGTCATTGACCGTTTCCTTTGGGAAGCTTCCCAACCCTCTCTAGCTGCTTTCCTGTCTTAGTCTATGCTTTGTCTCAGTTACAGCCCTGGTGAGGCATTATGGCCTGGAGGTCAAGGGCAGGGCTCTGGAGTCAATACGGTCCAAATTTTTCTCTGCTACTTACAGCCATGTAAACGTCAGCAAGTTACTGGATCACTTCGGTATCTCAGATTTCTCATCTGTAAATAGGGATAATAATACCTGCCTAGTGTTGTGAAGATTACACACATTAGTACATGTTATGCAGTCTGTAGTATGAATGGCTTTCAGAAGCACTGATGTATTGACACGCACATCTGCTAGTTAGCCTGGGAGTTCTGTGGGGGCAGGGATTCCTTTCTATCACTGAGTCTAGCACAGAGTCATATACATCAAATGTCTCCCAGAAATATTTGTTGAAAGTACATGCATTGGACCAAAAAGGTTTTCTGAGAAGAAAAATTCAAATAATAATAAGGAGATGGTTCCCAAGTATTCTGGTTATTTAAAGTTGTTCTTTGGAGTGGGAACTACAAGCCACCATTTGATTTTCAGGAATATGGAAATTACTTTTTGGAATAATGGAAGGAGACTCCTGGTGAGAAGAACACGGGCTTTGTAGTTGAGCAAATTCAAATCTCCAATCCACGTTCCGAGTTGTGTGAACTGGACACGTCTCTTAATGGTCAGAGGCCAAAGTTTTCCTCACCTGTGCAGGTGGATGATTTCCCATTCTACCCCAAATGTTGGCAGCCAGTGTGTCAAAGAATGTTGATCTCAAAATGGGTGAATTGGTTGGTTTGACTAGATATGGAACCTGTTACCATCGCAATGGAAAGGTTCACATAACAAGTGGTCATATGGAGAAATAGCTAAAACAAACTTGAACATGGAATTTGGACTACTGGTGTAAGGATGGGCTCCAAGTTCGCCCCCTGCTGGTATCTTCACTTATTGCAAAAGGACAGGGTGATTTGATCTTTGTGGTGTTTTGCTTGCATAGACCTTTCAGATTGGACAACTTTCCTTACAGCCTGTGGAAAACTAATGGCTCCCTAGAAAGAAACTTGAAACACCAGGCGAACCCTATTCCTTGATATGAGGTCTCTGCTGAGACTGAAGAGAGCGAAGAACCCAACATGAAAGATTGCAAACATTCCTTCCTCAGACCTCGTTTTTTAATCCCAAGGCATTTTTCTCTTTTTAAAATTAATGGTGGAATGGGGCGCCCGGGTGGCTTAGTCGGTTAAGCGTCCGACTTTCGCTCAGGTCATGATCTCGCGGTTCGTGGGTTCGAGCCCCGCGTCGGGCTCTGTGCTGACTGCCAGCTCAGAGCCTGGAGCCTGCTTCAGTCTGTGACTCCCTCTCTCTCTGACCCTCCCCTACTCACGCTGTCTCTCTCTCTCTCTCCTATAAATAAATAAAAACATTTTTAAAAAAAAGAGAGAAAAAAATGGTAAATCATTTGAAATAAATAGACATATATAAAAAAAAAATTAATGGTGGAGTTACTGATTTAAAAGGGCGAACTACTGAATTTACAATCCCAGGTTATCTTAGTGGTGTGGTTGTTAATAGTTCAAGCAGGTGATAATTCTTAGTTGATTTTTAACCTGTTGCTTCAAAGGTCATTGGAAATCAGTTAAAACTTTACCAGACTGATGCTCTGATTTGCTCCGAGTTCTGTCCAAATGCAAATTTCTAGTCTTCCTGAGGGTTTTGGGTGCGGTAATGCAGTGGCCTTCTGTTTCAGGACACAGGTCTCTTTCAGCTGCTTCAGGTGAGGAGCCTGAAGCCACTTCGTGGAACTGGGGTACTGGGGGCACTGGGTAGGCATCTAATAACCACCCCAGCTGTTACTGTGATGTGGGCCTTCTGATATATGCTTTCTCTGTTGTACTAACCATAGCTGGCTGAACTTACCCGAATCCCTTCGCCTCTCTGAGTCCCACTGATTACAAGAAGGTAACAATGATCTACTCTAGTGTTTCCGAGGAGCAAATGAGGTCAACAGGAGAGGACTCGGGGCTCTGCCTAACGCAATAAATACCAGGGTTTCCCCCTAGCCTGTCTTTGAGAATCTGGTCTAGTCCCATGACTCAGGAAATCACAAGACCAATAAATTGCTGATAAAATTAATGGTTCATGATAGTCCCAGCCAAGTTGAATCGTTGATCATCAGTACAAAATGTATAATAAATAATTTCAAAATTATTTCAAGAGAATAAGAAGACACTGGAAAAGTAAGTTTTCAGTTTGAGAATTAGATTTGCAAGGAAAACTATTTCTTTAAGGATTGAAATTGTCATTAAGCCCTTTATAAATACTAACTTACATATGAGAGGTCATAAATCATATATATTTGCCTTTTAACCTGGCCTTTATGGTCGGACCATTACAGAGAACACTTAATCAGTTTAGTTGGGTTCTGCTCTAAATACATGCCGTCCACACCTATTCTTCTCCATGCAGATGTTTTACTAAATTCATTGACCTTCTCCTCTAAATTAGTGATCATTTATTGTATATAATTTTTAAAGAATTAAGAGAAAATGATCTCTATGATCCAGCTCACCATGACTCAGTATTAAAAGTGTTGTTTTTTTGGGCTCCTGGGGGGCTCAGTCAGTTAAGTGTCCAGCTTCAGCTCAGGTCATGATCTTGCAGTCTGTGAGTTTGAGCCCACATTGGGCTCTATGTTGACAGCTCAGAGCCTGAAACCTGCTTCAGATTCTGTCTCCCTCTCTCTCTGCCCCTCCCCTGACATGCTCTGTCTCTCTCTGTCTCAAAAATAAATAAACATTAAAATAATTTTTTAAATGTTGTTTTTTAAAATCTAGACTACTTAAATGCACTCTCCATGCAACATTTTCCATCTGGACCTTGGTCTGCCCTTTTTAACCAGCAGTGTTGGTTAATACACACTGACCACGTAGCCGCATCATTTTTAATGGTGATTTGACAGATTTCTTTCTAGTTGACTTTCAACAGCCACATCACTCAATTTGCTGTTTGGAGGCTGTCAGGCAGGACTAGGGACTCATTTCAAAGGCACGCTTCCCTTGCATCCAGGAAATCATGAGGATTAATGAATTGTTGATACCAGTGTTGGTGCTGAGAAGGGATGTGGTTTGTAACAAATATGTAAAAATGTGGAAGTGGCTTTGGAACTGGATAATGGGTAGAGGCTAGCAGAATTTTGAGGTTTTGATAGAAAAAACTTAGAATGCCTTGAAGAGATTGTTGGTAGAAATACTGTTGTTTAAGGCAATTCTGTTGAGAGCTCAGAAGGAAGAGAGGAGGGCTGTGGAGAAAGGGTCTATTGTCTTAAAGAGGACATATAGCACCAGGAACAGAATGTGGCTAGAAATAGAAATGGTAAAGGTGCTTCTGGTGATGTCCCAGATGGAAAGGAGAAATGTGTTATTGGACACTGGAGGAAAGGTGATTTTTATTAGAAAACGGCAGGGAACATGTTTGAATTATGTTCTGTCTTTGGAAGGAAAATAGAAGTTGTAAAGCAACAAAACTGGATATTTTGCTCGGAGAGTTCTGAGCAGCGTTGGAGGCGCAGCCAGGCTTCTTCTTGCTGCTTACAGTAAAATATGAGGGAAAGGAAAGAAACTGAGGAAGGAACGGCAAAGCAAAAGGAACCACTCCTCAATGAGTTGGAAGATTCTCAGCCCATCTAGATGGGATATGTTACAAACAGCACCAAGAACGTAGCTGGACAGTCATTGCTAAAGAGCTCAGGTGTGTGGTTAATGGATGCAATGAAGCATCTTAGCAGAAGCTGGGAATGGAGCTGGCGTTCTCCAGGAAAGCTCCATGGAGGTCTCTCTGGTCTGATGGTTTGAGCCTCTCTGAATGGCACAGGGTTCTGACAGATCTTTGAGAATTTTATATCCACAGAATCACTATCAGCTTGGACTATCAGGGGCAGTGGCAGCATGAAATGAGAAAAGAATGACTCTGGAGACAAAGGCACAGATGTAGAAATTGGGGCTGATGAGATCCCCTCAAGGCCAACATGGGGAGGCTGCCCCCCTATCAGACCCAGAGGACAGAGCATCGAGCCACACAGGATTATTCTCAGGGCTTGAAATCTGATTGAACTTGCCCTGATAATTGTTAAGACTTCCTTAGGACCCGTTTCTCCTGGTTTTTTCTTTTTTTTTTTTTTTCCTTTCAATTTCTCCTATTTGGAAAGAAAATGTCTACCCTATCTGGTGATATTGCATTCTGTAAGCAGATACCTTGTTCTCCGGTTCACAGATGAAGGGGAGTTTTATTAAAGGATGAATCACATACCCTAGGTCTCACCCATATGGATCTGTGGGATTTAGATGATGAAGTCTGGGACTCTGAATTGATGAAAGCCTGGACTTAGAGTGGATGCTGGGATGGTGAAGACATTTGGAAACGTTGGGAATTGGGTGAATGTAATTTTGCACGTGGGAAGGATGTGAATTTTGAGAGGCCAGAAGATGGACTGTTCTGGGCTGAATCGTGCCCCACTCCCCATCAAAGAAAATATGTTGAAGTTCTAACTCCCAGCACCTCAAAATGGAAATTATTTGGAAACAGGGTTGTTGCAGATATAATTAGTTAAGATGAGGTCATCCTAGAATAGGGTGGGTCTTTATTCCAATATGACTGAGATGCTTAAGGAGAAACACAGATACAAAGACACACAGCGAGAAGGTGGCCATGTGACAACAAAGGCAAAGATTGGAGAGAAGCAGGGGCACCTGGGTGGCTCAGTCCATTAAGCATCCGACTCTTGATTTCAGCTCAGGTCATGATTTCACTGTTCGTGAGTAGGAGGCCCACGTCAGAGCCTGCCTGGGATTCTCTCTCTCTCTCTCTCTCTCTCTCTCTCTCTCTCTCTCTCTCCCCTTCTCCCTCTGTCTTTCCCCTGCTCATACACACACAAGCACACACACACTCTATGTCTCTTAAAATAAGTAAATAAACTAAAAAATACATTGGAGAGAGGCATCTACCAACCAACGAACAGTAAAGATTGCCAGAAAACACTTTAAGTTAATTGAGGCAAGGAAGGCTCTTGCCCTATAGATTTCAGAGGGAGGAGGGTCCTGCTGACACCTCGTTCTAGATGTCTCATCTCCAGAACTATGAGAGAGAGAGAGTACATTTCTGTTGTTTTAAACCCTCCAGCTTTCTGGCACTTTTGTTGTTTTACAATCATCCTCGGAAGCTGATATTGGTTCCTACACACCTAATATGAATTTTTGGCAATTTGGACAAAATGTATGATGCATTTCACATTAAAAAATTTTCACTTAATATATTCTGGCCTGGATTTCCTTGTATTCATACTTTCATTATTGTTAAATGTGAAGAGGAAAATGAATCTTTATTTACACGCAGAGAGAAATCTCCCAGTTTGTTTTTGTAGCTACCTATAAATACCTTCAGCTAGGTAATAAACATTGCTTCTACCCCATATGGTGGTTGTTCAAAACCCAAAATGTTCTTATAAAAGACTGAAATGTTAGTTTTTTAAAATTTAATGTCGTATGAATTCCAGAAATGAAAATAGGGTGCTTTACCCTTTTAGGTCACCCGCCTAAGCAAACTATAACTTTAAAATTCTTTTTTTTCCCAGTTTATTTGTTTTTTGAGAGAGAGCAAGAGAGCAGGGGAGGGGCAGAGAGAGAGGGAGAGACTGAGAATCCCAAGCAGGCTCTGCACTGTCAGTGCACAGCCCAGTGTGGGGCTCAAACCCACAAACCATGAGATCATGACCTGAGCTGAAATAAAAAGTTGGACGCTTAACCAACTGAGCCACCCAGACGCTCCATCCAACTGTATTTTTTAAATAAAAATTTATAAATTTCCCTATGGCTTAGTCATTACTCTACTTGTAAGTTTATTTTATATTGATTTTTCCACTGAGGTACTGATGCTTCTAATGACTGCTCTCCTTTTTACAGAGTCTCTTCTTTATCAAGTTATCATGGTTTAGAAAGAAGCGGGCCATGGTGGCAATGAAGTGGTCTCCTGTACAGAAGGCTGATACACCTTTGGTAGGGTCCTGTTTTGAGCCAACAGAGTCCTCATCCACCCCAAGTACTCAGGAGCCCTTGGGGAAAGAAGAAAAAAAGAAAGGAAAGCATAAAAGGAAAGGAAAGCATGAAAGGAAGGAAGGGAAGGAAGGGAAGGAAGGGAAGGGAAGGAAGGAAGGAAGGAAGGAAGGAAGGAAGGAAGGAAGGAAGGAAAGAAGGAAGCCAGTTTTATCGTAGCAGTAGGGAAATTGCTCTAATCCATTCATGCACCTTTATTTGGTCTCCATGGTCTGAGCAGAGCATAAATTCAGCATGGCTGGCCAGAAAAAGACTTAATAATGTAAACACCATCCTGCGTACATGGTCAACACGGCTAGTGTGACAGGGATTTCACTCCTACTTCACAATGCACACCATCTTTTTTACAATGGGCATAATCACTGCAGAAATTTTCTTTTAAAGAAAAGATGACCAAGTTCATTCTAGAACCTTCTTTGATTATTCATGGCAGTGCTACAAATACACTGGGTCCATTGTATTGTTCGGATGGATGGAACTCCCATTGAGTCTGAAAGAATGGCATAAAGTGAAAACTGTTGAACAACTGCCACGTATAGAAACTCCTTTGTGAATTTTTGGGTTCCAACAGCCTGTCCCAAGTCCACTCTTACACCTTAATTGAAAGCAACATGATATAAAAGAAAAAAGTTGGTAGGAGACTGTGCTTAAACACCAACCAGTGGGTCTTTCCCCACTCATCGATTCGGCAGGACCCAGTGGGGAGGCGTTGAGACTGAGAATTTTCATCTCTAAAAATTTTCCAGGAGATGCTGAGGCTATTTTTTGGGGATCTCACTCTGAGAGTCACAGCTTAGCAAAGAGCAGTTTGGGGTCAGTTCTGAGGCTGGAAGTTTGAGATTTCTTAGTTTTAGTTTTACTCTCCTTGAAGATTAGACACTAGAGGGCAGTGTGATCTCGGCACACAGGGACAGAGCAGATCATATCCCATCAAATCCAGACCTTTGCTTCAGCCCAAACATCTCTGATTTCTATCTGTTCTATTTATTGGTGGTTCACCTAGGAGTTTATTTATTTTTTATTATTTTTTTCACATAGGAATTTATATGTAAGAAAGGTTCTTCTTCCAGAAATAAATTTAAAAGCTGTTCTCTCTTCAGTCCCTTCTTTTTTGAAATCACAGGGCCTGTCACCTGGAAAGCAGGGGTGGAGGGGAGGTGATTTTTATGTCCCATTATTCAGACAGCTTTAGAATTGAAAGGTAAGTGGGCTCTTTAGAGTCTGGCATTTCTAAAAGTGTCTTCAATGAAATAAAATTCTATTACTAATAGACATAGAATTTTGAGACCAAATAAGTTCAGAAGCATTGGGTTAAATAAAGTCATATGAGTTCCTTTGTTGGAATGTTCCTCAGCGTCTTTATTTGTACATTGAGGTTTCTTGAGAGGGGGGCGGAGAATGCAGGGCTGCTGTGAGTATTTTGGAAAGAAACACCAATCTGGTCCTAATTTTTCATTTTCCTGGAAGGAAGTAGAGACTGGAAGATAACGTGACTGCTGGGTAGCGACAGCTCACAGTACTTTCCACGGGAAAACCTTCAGGACCGTTGGCAATGAGCATGGCCAGGTGAGTCAAATGCCCTTCCTTTCTGGGGCCTGGAATCTTCCCGTTCCACCTGCCGGAATACTTTTCCTTCCAGCACCTGAAGGCTGTGCCCCATATCTTTGTCCAGATTGTTCTCAAATGTCCTTTTTCAGACAGGACTTCTCAAAACACCATGTCCAAAATGTTTTTTTCCTTCTGTTACTCTCTATATGTTTAACGGCTTTTGTTCAAATCGTCCCCCCCATTTTTTTTAAGTTTATTCATTTATTTTTTGAGGGGGGGCAGAGGCAGAGAGAGAGAAGGAGAGAGAGAATCCCAAGCAGGCTCCCACTGTCAGCAAGAAGGCAGATGCAGGGCTCAAACCCATGAACTGTGAGATCATGACCTGAGCCGAAATCAAGAGTCAAACAGTTAACTGACTGAGCCACTCAGATGCCCCTATTTCTTCCCTTTTAAAAGAAGATATGTCTCCATCTTCATGTCTACTATATTCTTAGTATTTAGTAGGCCCTCAATTAACATTTTTTTTTGCATAAATTACCTAGTGCTATCAAAGAATATAGTATAAGACTGATTATTGTATCCATCAGGGTTCTCCAGAGCAATAGAGCCAATAGGAGTTATATATATTATGTGTTAAAATGGCAAAAACCAGTGTGTTTTATAAAATAGTTCTGACAGGACCCAGATAATCTAAGCACTATGTGAATTTATGGAAAAATCTCCACTTGCATTCCTGGGTTTAAAAGTGCAATATCTGACACTTCCCAGTAACTGTTTAAATGTAATCATATTTTATTTTTATACACCCAGGTATGTTAGGGAATATTCTTCCAGGCTTCAGGAAGTTAGGATTTGTATGTTATTTGGGAATTAGAATTTATATTTATCCGAAGGCCTCTCTGAGAAGGAATTCTACACTGGATTTTACTGCAATTAAGGTAACTGCCTTGGAAAATCCTGGCCACTTTTTAAAAATTTTCCACCTTCCAAATCTCACTGGGGAGCTTCTCTTGAGCAGGCTGACCTGCAAGGACACAGCGGAAGCAAATTCAGGCAAATGTCACCCCAGGGGGTCTTCTGTGCATGCAGGAGAGAGGAGGCCCTGAGGGTGGTGATGGTGGGGATAATCTTGGGCTGCCGAGGGACAACCAACGAGTGACAAGGAAGCACAGACGTTTGTGAACAAACTTAAGATAAAAATCTACCTTCTGAGTAGACTTCCCCTCCTGAGTCTCTCAGAGTTTATCTTTTCTCCTTGAATCACAAGGTCCCTCCTGCCCTGCTCACCTTTGAGATAATGGGGAGAGGGAGTGTGTGTGTGTGTGTGTGTGTGGTCTTAGATATAAAACAAAGCCTGAAAATAGATGAGCTGTGTTAAAGAATTCATGTGTTAAGGACTTGGCTTCTGGTATTCTTAGCAGGAGCAGCGCAGTCTACAATGACAGATACCAGTATTTCCGTAAGTGTATTCACACACACTTGCTGGTAATAATCACCTAGTCATCTGATGATTTCACTTCGAAGGGAGTTTAGAAATAATGTTCACCACAGAAGATGATATTCCCTGGAAAAGAGTGAGTAACCTTGGGCGGAATTTTGGCTTTCCGTGGGCGAAGAGCTTTGGGAGGGATGGCCATCCAGATTACTCCATGTTGTCTACCACCCACTCACTCTGTCCCTTCATAAGGTGGGCCCACATGAAGACTGATTTCTTTGGGGACCTATTAGATTGACTGTCCTCTTCTTTGAGGGAAAGTAAATGCTCATCCAATTTCTATCAATAAAGCTCTTACTTAAGTGGAGTAGATGGCAATGATAGTCAGGCACTGAATTAACATCAGTAAAGATGAATGATGACAATGAAAACTATTTGCCAGTGGTTAGGTTGAGATGTCTGTTTTCTATTTACTTCTACTTCACAGAGAGTAAGGATATGCTCTTTTGTATGGAATGCTTCTAGGGTTTTCTAGGTCTTTCCGTATAGGTGGCTGAAGAAATGGCTCTCTGTGGAGCCTTTGTGGAACCATGCTGGGAGGTATCTGGAAGCCCCTTCTCTTCTTTCATTCATTGTATTTCCGTTCAGCCTGACCGTGGGTTGTTGCACAACTACAGCTGAACTCAGAGCTGAACTTCTGGTCTTTTCCTCTCCATGACTTCCATGGATCTGCAGCTATTTCCACTGTCCTGGAGAAGTTGAAATTCCTCCACCCTCTGAAGTTTGGCTTGAGAAAATCTGAGATCAATCTAATGGAAGAAACCCAATCTCCCACTTGATGGGGGTGGGAGAGGACTACAGCTTCTTTGGAGGGAGGAGGAGAGAAATAGGCAAAAGTGCGAGGATCAGGCAAGAATATAGAGATGGAGGGGGTGATACTGAGGGAAAGGGAGATAGAAATGATTTGCCCCAACTAATAAGGAGAACCATTATGCTGCTAGTATTTTCCGGGATCTTCAGATCAAATACTAGCCTCATCATTTTCTAGCTGTGATCTCAGATGTTTGCATGTGGCATTTGACACTGTCCTTGACCCTCAATGATGCCTCCAGATAATTATTCCCAACTCTTTGAGAGAAAATGAAAATGTTCATTTTTTGGGAACTCACTTAACTTGACCACTTTCTTGCGGTCTAGTTGCTGTTATCACGGACATCCCCATCTCTCTTTCTTGGTTGTCCAAATCCTTGACATCAATTTTTCATCCCAAGTCCTGCTGTTATCTTATTGTTCTTCAATATCCACCTGACATATGTCGCATCTTCCCATTTCCTGAGGCTTCTCATTTCCGAGGACCCTTTTTCTCCTATTCTATCTCAGCTCCCCATTCTCATGGCCATACTGTATTCTCTCTCTAATAAGGGATTCAGTCATCTGGCTGTGTCTACAACCATCTCTTCTTGCTTATGTCACCAGCTACTGTGACTGTACCATTCCTTAGCTCCATTGGGATATCTCTGTTTTTTCCCCCACAATATCCCAGCCTTCTTCTTTCTTTCTTTCCCTTATTATTTCTACAATAATCACACCAATGCCTTAAGCTCCATTGCCTGTCTATGTTTAGATCCCAGCTGTATGGAAAAGACCCTCATTCTAAGGGTTTTTTTTGGAGTACATTTTTCTGTTGGTGATTTTGCATTCCTTATCTCATCTACTGGATGAGTAGCTGAGTTCTCCATCAGGGTTTTCCCGAGCTTTCATGGAGTTCCTGGAGTCCCCTTCCAAGAGAAGGTTCTGGACAGTCCTGGATGCAATTTTCAGCTGCTTCTCAGAGATTCTCCAAATTCCTATGCTCCCCAGTGCCAAGCTGAGGACCACTCCTATACCTCTGCCCCGACCACTTTCCCAAAAAGGGAGCCTCTGAGGGTTAGGTCTGCACGCTTCAAGGTTTAGGGCTGCACTAGGTGAGTGTGGCAGGGCCACACTGTTTAAATGACGTATGCATCCAAATATCTGAAATTCTTCAGCCCACAAAAGACTTTAAGCCCTTCCATACCCCCTGGAAGCACATGGGTAGTCAAATGAAACCTGTCTTTTTCTGATACCTCTTCTTTCTGGTACCTTTGAATAACCACTCATAGTCATGACTTCTAGCGACCTACTTGAATCTGGCTTTACCGGTCTGTCCACATGTCCTGAGATTTTGAGTGCTCAGCATGTGCTCCAAGGATGCAATCCTCTATCAAAACCAAATCAATGCTGGGGCGCCTGGGTGGCTTAGTCGGTTAAGCGTCGGACTTTCGCTTAGGTCATGATCTTGCGGTTCGTGGGTTCGAGCCCCGCGTCGGGCTCTGTGCTGACTGCCAGCTCAGAGCCTGGAGCCTGTTTCAGAGTCTGTGACTCCTCTCTCTCTGACCCTCCCCTGCTCACACTGTCTCTCTCTCTCCTAGAAATAAATAAAAATATTAAAAAAAAAAAAACAAAAAAAAACCAAAAAAAACCAAATCAATGCTTCTTAACACATACTATCAACAAGCACGTAAAAATAATATCTCTGTAAGTGCCATTTAACCGAATACCTTCCTGGGTAGGCATTTATACTACATGCTTTCAATGCCTTATTTTGAATCCTCAGAAAGTTCACAAAGTAGATATCGTCTCTACTTGGCAGATGAGCAGGCAGACATTCCGGGAGAGGTAATGCGGCTCTCGCCTGCGGTCATGCAGTTCAGAATCCAGTTCTGTAAGGATGTAAAGCTTGAAATCTTTTACCTGCAGGGTGGGGTGTGCTGCTCTGAAATTCCCTTCTCTCATTCTTTCCAAGTTGTTCCACAGTCTTGTTTCCCACCGCCTCTGTCCATGCCGGCCCCTCCCCAAATTCCCACTGTGTGGCGTACAGCTTAAGGTTGCCATCTAAAATGATGTGTGTCATTAAATGTCATGTATTATCTCTACTGCTAATATATGCGGCATGCAGACCCTTTTTCTTTAATTTTTTTTTAATCTTTATTTTTAACAGAGAGGGAGAGAGAGAACGAGCGGAGGAGGGACAGAGAGAGAGAGGGAGACACAGAATCTGAAGCAGGCTCCAGGCTCTGAGCTATCAGCACAGAGCCCAATGCAGGGCTCAACTCATGAACTGAGACTTCATGACCTCAGTCATAGTCGGATGCTCAACCAACTGAGCCACCCAGGTGCCACAATCCCTTTTTCTTCTTGAAGAATAAGAATAATTGACACCCAACATCCTATTCGTTTTAGGTGTACCTCACAGTGATTTGATATTTTTATACCATTAGGAAATGATCCTCACAATATGTATAGTTGCCATCTGTCACCATACAAAGTCATTACAACATTATTGATTATATTCCCTATGCTGTACAATACATTGACATGGTTTGTTTATTTAAAAACTGATAGTTTGCACCTCTTCATCCCTTTTACCTATTTTGCCCCTTTTTACAGCCCTTTCCCCCCAACCATTTGTTTTGTGTATCTGTGAGTCTGTTTCTTTTTTGTCTCATTTATTTGTTTTGTGTTTTAGATTCCACATATAAATGAAATCACATGGAATTTGTCTTTCTCTGACTTATTTCACTTAGCTTTGTACTTTCTAGATCCATCCATTTTGTCACAAATGGCAGGATTTCATTCTTTTCATGGCTGAGTAATGCAGCACGCATTCTTGAAATCAGTTCAGTGGACGTTTACAGAGGTTTCCGTTGAGTAGTTTAAGCCCTCCACAAGCTATTCCTTGGGATGAAGAGATCATTTACTGCTAGCGGCATCTAAGATTTGTCAGGCTTTCAGGGATGTAGTGCTTAATTTCCAGCTGTAATGGTTTCCAAACTGAAAGTTCAGACGTAGGGGAAGAGCTTCTGCATTGACAGCCGGCTCTGTCCTTTGGATGCTATGAGGCATAGACCCCTTCTGTTGCAGCCTGCTGCTGAATGCTGCTAGCAGACTGAGGTTGTTTCAAAGATGCTTTGCCTTTACTATTACACTTACTAGCATACAACTTTGAGTAAATGCTGCAGACCCTCTCCAACCTTGGGCAAATTATACAAAGCAATGACATTTCATTATTATTTGCTTCGTGTACCTTCTCCATCACAAGGAATAGAAATGAGAATTCTATACAAATTATTCTTTTGCTATTGCCTTCTCTGTTCTAATTTTTTCCCTCTGGAATGAATAATGTTCCATATTTTATTTTACTCTACTAAGATGAAGCAAGCATGGTCTCCTACTTGGTGAAACCAGTGTCTGAAGCAAAAACTAGAAAGAGGTCTTTCATCAGCTGCTTCCTCCAGCAGAAAAGTAAAGTTTGTCAGGGCTTACCTTTGTGGTTCTAAAAGCGAGAGAACAGGAGGCTTTACACAAAAGGAGAGCATTAGTCAGCAAAAAAAAAACAAAAAAAAAAGACATTCACAAGGTGAGCGTGGCGTTCTGTCCTCTGCTCCGCTGGGACACAGGGCCAGCCGCCATCATCCGCGATCTTAAAGTTCCAGTCTGTAGGGCAGGTCTCTAGGGCAGGTCTGTAACACCTTCCGAATGTCTTGATTGAGCAACGAGGCATGCGGTGGCTCGCTGCAATCTGCAGCAGACAGGAAGGACCGAGCAGAGTTCATTATGACAGATTAATGAGACCTCCGCCTTTGCATCTGCAGAGAATTGATTTTTCCTTGTCTTAAAAATAGACTGTGGCTATCATCTTAACAGCTTCTTGGAGAGGAGAAGTTTTCAGATTTTCTCAGCACCTATTTTTGTTAGTGGCAAGACCAGTCAGTCACGCTCCTGCTACTATTTTACTAGCTTCATATTTTGGTCTCATGCCACGAGTCTTTCGCAAGTCACGGTGTACGTCCTTTGGACCATCTAATTGGGTTGAGTTTTTCAGTGCACACACTTGCCTCTTTCTCCCATGACGTTTGACTTGAATTCCTAGCTCCACAGCTTGATGCATTTCCCACCCCCAATCATTTCCTTTGAAAAAGTCTCCCTTTCTAGGATTTCCAAAGCAATTGGGCCTCTGAGGATTAAGATACAGCTACCCACCTCCCTTTGCTGCCATTATTAACGTTCTACCTCATTTTTTCTGCTGTATCACTTACAACGTGCTTGTGAGTCACCTCCTTCTGCACATTTGCAGCTGGCTCCAAGCCAGCATTCCTCTCCCTGTTTGTGGGTGTAGCTCCCGGGGCGGGCATTCGCCAGGCAGCCCTGTGGATTTTATACAGTGACCTGGAAACTCACATACATTCTTAGATTAGGTCAGTTGCCCTTATAATTGTTTCCAAAGGTAGGAAAGGAAACAGCAGTGTTCTCTGAAGTTCTCATTTTGTATTTAGCAGAAAGGAAATGGGTGTGGGTTGTGCCTCCCCCCCTCCCCCCTTATTCTCTAAGAATTTGTTGTGGGTGTTTCAGCCTCCTCAAATCCTTCAAGAGTCACCCCTTGGCTGTCTGGGTCACCCTGACTGTGGAAGAGACACTCCAAGACGTACTCAATGTGATACCTCAAATAACAGTGTCTGTGGAACGGACACAGCTCCGTTCCCTAATAATGTTTTACCCCCAGAGTCCAGCCTTTTTTTAAATTCCGAAGATCTGGAAGAGCTAAACTTCAGATAAGTTTGTAGAATGCTTTGCTTCCCATCGCCAAAAATGCCTACATTTCTTTGGCAACTATGTTTTACACCCTTCTTTATAATCCCCCCAATTCCTACAGTGTCCCCAGAATAAACTCAGACTAGAAATTTACAGACCAAAGGTGGGGATATGCTCTCCCAACATTGGACACCTGAAAAAGGAAATGTAAGCATTTAGTTAAATTTCATATGCTTTCAAATAAAATAACATTTTAGTTTACTTTTTAGTGTTAAAGCAGGAAAACCCCGGCAAATTGAGATAAAGCCAGCATATGTTGTTCTAATCTGGGCCAGGATCAGATGGAGCAGACTCTGATGGGAAGTAAGGAGAGCTGTTTAATTTCTTTCTTGGCTGCAAATAGAAAACAAAGGAGGATTTTTTTTTTTTGAAGACTTCTGAATAAAAATAAGCTCATTGCAGGGGCTAGAACAATGCCTGGGTCATATTAAGCACCGGATTATTTATTAATAAGAGGGGTTAGTACTTTAGATAGAATCTCTACTAGCACCATTCACTAGTTTCGATCTTATGCAGACAGCCTCTTCTCAATGCTTCTCGTTTCCCCATTTGTGCAATGGCTGTCGTTTTCCAAACTCACATGTACGCTCTGCAACGTAATTAGGCAGTACCATGACGTCTGTCCAATTGCGACTGTCTTAGCAAAATGCCACTAATGTGATCTTGCCATCAAAACTGAGGCTGCCCAAGAAAATGGTATGCCTGGCCATCTCATGTTTAGAAAAATAATTACTAACCGTAATGTCAGTCCAGATATACCGAGCCCTTCTTGTGTGCTGGGCACTGTTGGGCACTTGATGCACATCTTAACCCCTTAAATTGAAACGCCCAGAGTTCGAGAGACCCCAAAAACAGACCACCAGAGACCAGAGTCAAAGCCAATTGGCAAGGGTTGTTTATTTGCAGGTTCGAACCCGGACCTCCACGCACTCGTTGCGGGTGACGCTGAGAGGCCCTGAACAAAGCCTTTGCAGCCTTTTTATAGACAGGAGTAAACAAGTCGTGGGGAGGGACAGGAGATCTCTATGGTTACAGGCTTGTCATTGGTTAATATTTAAATATGAACATATACCATATTTGATTGGTTCCCGCCATCAGGTTTTTGGCGGGATCCAATTACAACATTTAGGATACCTTTGAATTCAGCCAATCATAGAGCGAGTCTAGGATCTTGTTAGGCGACTGTCAGGTTAACTTCTCTCTCCCTAGGCCCTTTTTTCAGTAAGGCGGAGGGTGGCTGCTGGCCTTTCCTGACTGAGTGTTGCCAGGGTAGTGTGGTGGAGTGATGTGGTGGCCAGTTTCTCCGGCCTTGGGCAGCGTGCAGCTGCCTGGTCGTTCCGGGGAGGCTGGAACTCAAGCCTTGAGCAATGGCACAGAAGCAGAAGGAGCTAGTTAGGTTTTAGTTTCCCGTAGTGCAAGCACTTGTACAGAAGCAGAAAAGCTGGTTGAGTTTTTGGTTTAGTTTGTCTAGGCCCCTCACTCCAAGGGGCCGGCACCGATGCAGGTACAAAAGGGTCTTTATTATAAGCTTGAGCAGGGGCTCACCCAGCCTGCTGGTGTCATGGCAGCAAGGTGAAGCCAAGAACAATAGCGAACAGGGTTTTTAAGGAGTAAGGGATGGGGCGTTACAGTACATGTAGCATCATCACATAAGCACCAATTCCAATTACAGCTTCGACCATTCAGTGTCTGTGAGGTGTTCATTACTTTTGGTGGGACCCAATCATGACTTTTGAGAATCCTTTGAAAATGACCAGTTGTGAGGTGAGTTTAAAGGGCCCACATGGGGTTCAGACAAGCAGTGAGAAATCGGCTAGTTTGTATCTGCAGTTTCCAGCCTTGACTCAGACCATAGGAATGTTTCTATTTTTTCTTTTTGATTAGCTGAACTGAGGGCGGTCTGAGGATGGCTTTAGCCTTGAACAGTCTGAGGTTTTTCCTGGCTATGTGCAGCCCGAGGTTGCTCTTAATGGAGGACTTAATTTTTGGCTCTTCAAAATCTTCGCAACAATCCTATGATGGATGACTGTTCTTGTCCCCATTTTATAGATGAGAAAATTGAGGTGCAGAAAGAAACGTTAAGTAACTTTTCCCAGGTCACACAGCGCGCAGGACTCAACCAGCAGGGCAGCTTGACTGCACGAACAAAACAAATGTAATTCCATCAAATACCACCTCAGGCCATGGCCTTCCTTCTTCTGTTGTTGGGGATGCAGCAGGTTGGCAAATTGGACAAGTTAGCTTTTCTCAGGGCTGCTGATTTCTGTTCCTTTCTGGACGAGTTCTGATCTCTGCTTCTCCTGCTTTCCGTGTCTGAGATCGCCCAGCTCCGAGTCCTCTGCGCCCCCTCCCTCCCTGCCAAGCTGTCGGGGCATAGTCCACACAGCGAGTGTGCACCCTGCTCGAGCCAACTTCCTTTGTAAATCCCACAGAGACTCGGGTTTGGGGTCTAGATATTTCTGGGAATATAAGTGTCTGGGCGGTGAGGGGGGATGGGGACGTGAGCCAATATCTTCTCCCCACTGCTGTGACCAAAGGAACTTAATTCAGAATTTCTTTAGAGTTTTGTGCTTAGTGGCTTAAAGTCCTAGAACCCCAGATTTAGAAAAGATTCCCAGTGCAGCCTGTCACCCGGTGTAGAGACCACCGGAGTCCCCCTCTCCCCACCAAAAGTGATGTTTTCCAGCCTCATCAAGAGTAAAGGGGCATCAAATGGTCAGCTCACAATGTTGCTGCTTTTACCTTGCTTTCTCACTTGTCAACTGATTATGAGGTGTTTTGATATGTAGGGAAGAATCTACGCATCAAGAAAGAACTAGACATTGTCTAGACTCTAAAGCACATTCTTCCCAGCTACCTAATCCTAGCCTTTCATGGCCAGGTGAGCTACTTTCCAGACCTGTGCACTGTAGATAACGACATGCAACGTGAAATAATTCTTATTCCACGAAAGTGAACTCTGTCTATAAAAGGACCATCCATCTTCCACATGGTAAAGACTCTAAATGTTTCCAGTAAGGATGTAAATGAGAAAGCACTCTACATTCCTTTCTGAATTAATAATAAGGAAGAAGACATTTGTCACATGTCCTGGGTGGCTCCATCACCATCCTCCTGGAGATGGCATTAAAGGGCCTCCCCCAGCAGAAGGCGGTATCAGGCCTCCTTTGCCCCCTGAGTCTCCCTCCTCCCCTCTCCTGAGTCCTCTCTACTGACACCATGGGGTGCTGTGGCTGTAGAAGTTGTGGCGGCTGTGGTGGCTTCCGCTGCAGGAAGGGCTCTGGGAAGGGCCAGACGCAATGCTGCTGCTAGGTGGTTGGATAAGAGGCTCTGGGACATCTGGTCCGTCCAGTTAATGAGATTTTCCTCCATCCGTCTCCCGTCTCTGCTCCCAGACCTCCCCACTTGCTGTCACCTGGGTGCACTGGACTTACTCTTTTTTTTTTCTTATTTGAGTGAGAGAGAGGGCACATGAGTGGAAGAGGGGCAGAAAGGGAGAGAGAGAAAAAGAGAGAGAGAGAGAGAGAGAGAATCTCAGGCAGGCTCCTTGCTCAGTGTGGCTCCGTCCCATGACCCTGGGATCATGACCTGAGCTGAAAACAGAGTTGTACCCTCAACTGACTAAGCTACCCAGGTGCCCCAGGACTTCCTCTTTGGAACAATACTTCTGGTTTTTGAACTCTGTGCCCTTCTCTTTCAACTCAATGATCCCAAACCATTTTATTTGAAAAAATCCCAAAGGTGATGGGCATTACAAGGATGTAAACCCAGCCAACACCTGAAGATCAGTCACTCCCTGAGCTCAGCCAAAGGGATTGAGATCCTGAGTGTTCTCTCTGTGGTGTTTTCCTGTGGTCTCTATTGCTCTGCACCTGTGTGCAAACTATTTTTATTACTATTACCCTTTTCTATTACTTTCACTATTATTTCCAGTCACCATGTAGCTACTGCCCAAATGTCCTAATAAAACACAGAAAACAGCCACAGATGGATGAATGGATAAAGAAATTGTGGTGTGTGTGTGTGTGTGTGTGTGTGTGTAAGTGAGATAAGCCAGAGAAAAATAACTACTGTATAATCTCTTTTCTATGTGGAATCAAAAAAGGACAACAGGGGGTGCCTGGGTGGCTAGGTCCGTTGAGTGTCCGACTCAGGTCATGATCTCATGGTTCGTGGGTTCGAGCCCCGCGTTGGGCTCTGCTGACAGCTCTGAGCCTGGAGCCTGTTTCAGATTCTGTGTCTCCCTCTCTCTGCTTTTCCCCTGCTCTCTCTCTCTCTCTCTCTCTCAGAAATAAATAAAAACATTAACAACAAAAAAAGGACAAGATCATAGATACAAGGAAGAGGTAGGTGGTTACCAGGAGTGAGGGTGGGAGAAACAGGTGAAGGGGGTTAAAGAAATCAAATAAGATGCAGAAAACAACCCTAAGTGATTCTGCCTTTGTTCTGCTGTGGCAACGGGGGCATGCGGGAGGCTCTCTCCGTGGCCGAGCCGTATGAATGTGTGCACAGGAGCTCAGGGCTGCCGGGCAGGCCACCACCAGGCCTTGGGCCTCCCCTCTGGGCCACCTGTTGTTTTTCCATCTCTTGAGATTGGTAGGCTCTTCCCGCAGACGTTTCAGCCCCCACTGCTGTGTGTGCCTCTTCCTGAAAGGCCCGGAGACCCTGCTCATTTGTCAAATGTGCATCATGTGCCCTTCAGCTACAATTTCCCCAAACCAGATCTAAATATTCCACCTACATCAAGGCAAAGGGAAAGTGCAAGCAAGACAGAACCATAACCTTTTCCTTTCTTCTCAGAAATCATTCTCTTGCCATTTCTTTCTCTTTTTTTTGTTTTTGTTTAATTCATCTCAAGATTGAGATGAATTCATTTTTGAGAGACATTTTTGAGAGACAGAGTATGCATGGGGGAGGGGCAGAGAGAGGGGAGACACAGAATTCGAAGTAGTCTCCAGGCTCTGAGCTGTCAGCACAGAGCCTGATGTGGGGCTCGAACCCACGAACTGTGAGATCATGACCTGAGCCTAAGTCAGACACTCAACCGACTGAACCATCCAGGCGCCCCTCTTTTGTCATTTCTATCCCCTTACTTCTGTTATTTATAGTTTTTTTCGTTTTTATTTTTATTTATTTTGAGAGAAAGAGCGCGTGTGCTTGCATGTGAGTGTGAGGAGGCCGGAGAAAGAGGGAGACAGAATCCCAAGCAGACTATGTACTGTCAGCACAGATCCCAGTGCGGGGTTTGATCCCATGAACTGTGAGATCATGATCTGAGCCAAAATCAAGATTCGGGCCACTTAGCCAACTGAGACACCCAGGCGCCCCATGAATTTTCCTTTTGTTACTATTTCCAGAAGTCATTCTATGTACGAAACAAAGCCTTTAAGATATGTCTCCATAAGGTGCTCTTACCAATCAAGAAACCCTGCACCTTACAGAGCAAACATATATTTTCATACATTTATATGAAATATAAATATATATATATATAAATATATATATATATATATACTAATCATTCTCTTTAATGAGATACCAAATAAAAATATTTCATTTCAAAAGACTCTTTTGTCTTCTGTGTTTGTTCCTTTTAATTATAAATCTACATTTAGGATATTCATGCATATTACAAAAATATGGAAAAAACATCAGAATGGTTACATGTAAAAAACAAAAATCTTTAGCTCCTTATTTTTCCATGTTATTTCTCAAGAGGCTAAACACTTCTGAAAAAAATTAGCATCTCCATTTGGTTATGGGTCATTTACATGATGCAAGCATCAAACTCTATGGGAAGATGACCTCTCCCCCACATTTCTCATTATCTTATATCAGGTAATTGTTATTAGTTTTGTTTGTCCCTCCAGAAAAATTGTATGTGTATATAAGCCAATACAAGTATCTTTCACCTTACTTTTACACAAATGATGAGCTACTGCATTCATTATTTTGGCACTTGACTTCTCTCCACCTAACCATTTATTTTCTAGGCCTTTAACACTACGTAATGATCTTCCTCATTTTTATCCAGCTATTATTACAAGTGAATATACTCATGGACCATAATACATTGGTACTGTCTCCATGTAACAACATTTAAATAGGTTCCAATCCTTCGTTCTCAGAAACAGTATTGTAATGAAAACCAGTTGTGTGAGTCATTTCCCAGGTGTGCAGTACATCAGTTGTGTATTTCTACCAGAGAAATATATAGGTGGAAAGGTACATATATTTGTAATTGTGAGAATGTGGAATTTTCCTCCACAGCAATGAAGCTGATTTATATGCCCACCAGCCGTCTCTGTGACCGCCTGTGGACGCCTTCCCAGAGAACCAAGTATATTGTTATACTTTTGGATTATTTTCTAGTCTGCCAGGTGACAAATGGTATCTCATTGTCATTTAATATACATTTTCCTTAGGGGTTAATTGAAACATCATCTGTGTATCTGAGCCATATTTTGCTTTCTCTGAATTCCCTGTTCATGTGCTTTGCCCATTTTTCTATCAGGTGACTGATCTTTTTCTTATCAATTGATATTGCTTCTTTAGAAATTAAAGGAAAGCAGCTTTGATGAGTTGCAATATTTACTCCAGGTTATCATTTGTCTTTTGGGTTTGTTTGCAATGATTTTTCTTCCATGTGTAAATTTAGTTTTATAGTGTCAATTCATTTTTTTAAAATGACTTTGAGGTTTTATGCTACTTTAGAAGGTTTGAGGTTTTAAAAATGTTTATGTGTTTTTCCTATTATTTTTGTGGTTTCATTTTTTATATCTGTGTACTAATATATATATATATATTGCATATTGATAAAGTTATTTTATCACTTTTGCATCTAATTTAGTTTTTCTTTAAAAAATTGTGCCAATCTTACTAAATATTTCATTTTTTTCTTCCTTTTGTATAAGATGGTATCTTTATCATAGTCTAAAATCCCATGTAAACTAGGGACTAATTCTGAACTTTCTACTCTGTTCCAGTGGACTGTCTCTTCACGTTGCTATGTTATTGTAGTTAAGAGTTTAGTGTAGCATGTTATTCTCTGCCAATAATTTAATCTCACTTTCCCTTGACAAAGCATTTTCTTGGTTCTTCTTTGTTAGCTTTCCAAATAAAATGTAGCATCACCCTTATGAGTCCTGAAAAAAACGTATTTTTTCCTCTGGGATAGGATTTACCTTATAAACTTATTTAGAAAGCATGATGTCTTTCTATAATTTTTCTTCCTAACCAAGGACAAGATAGGCTTTTCCATATGTTTAAGTGTTATTCTGTAATCTTCAGAAGTGCTCGCCAGGCATATTCATATATGTCTTGCACATTTATTAAATTATTAAATAGATTCAGTGTACTTATTTTTGTATTATTTTTGTCCTACCATAATTCGGGTCTTTAACTCCCATGTATCTTCCAAATGACTGTTGTACCATGAATGCTGTAAATTGCTTTATACTTACTTTCTATACTGTGATCTTAGTTTTTAGTTGAGTCTCCTGCGTGTATACTTGTAGTCTCTGGAATAATGATAGCTTTGCCTCCTCTATTACGGTTTTTCACTTCTTATTTTTTTGCTTGTCTAACTGGGTTGGCTTATACCACTAGTCCAATAAATTAAATAGGAAGCATATTAGTGGTCATCCTTGATTGGTTTTGATAGAAGTAGCAATATCATTACTTTCCCCCCCTAAGTAAGTGTTGGCTTTGGGGCTGAGTTGTACTTTCAGCCCAGTGATTGGATTTTAGAATTTGGAGAGAAGTATATTTGAAACACAAATCTTGAATTGGCATTCTTTGTTTCCACAGCAGAGTGTTCAATGTGTCCTCTACTGAGGTTTTGAAGGACAGAGAAGCACAGATGATTCTCAGCACAATTCATCCAAAAATTAGAAGGAGTCTTTAGTGTTTTTGCTCATATTACTTTATTTGGCACAGCTCTGCCATTTAAAAATCAGGCATTTTTCCCCACCCTATCAGTGTTTTCTTAAAAATACTCAAAAACTCCTGGAAATTTCCACTAAAGTTTCTCTGTTTTACAGAGATCACATGGATACAGCAATAAAACACCTATCTGGGGTCATGGCAAGGAGAATGCTCATTGCCTTCCTGATGGCCACCAAGAATTGACTTGAATGTCATTCTGTGGACATCCAGGAATGTCTGGAGCTATTCCTGAGGCAGAGTTTCAACAACAAAGTTCAGCAGAACATAAGGTAAAAAGTAATCATGACAAAATTATATGGTGATATTATCACATTTGAGTGTATGAATAATGTCATGTTATCAAGATTGAAAAGGGTTCCTTAGAAATGGGACCAAGCCTTGAAATTCTCTTAGAGAACTGCTTGTTATACAGACATATACTTAATAGAAGAAGAAAGAAAATGGCTGTGTGACAAAAATGTCCTATCTCTTGCCAGTTTCAGTAAGATAGAACAAATACCTAAGCCAAACAAAGGGTGAGTCCAGTTAGTATTTCTGCTTAGGAGTCAGGAACATCAACTCCAGAATGGCAGAAGTGTTTCATGGCTTGTTTACGTGCCATTTGCATGTCCTAGAGAGTACTCGAAACCAGAATTGCCCAGTTCTTGCTACCCACTGGGGTCCCCAGCACGGGTTGTTTGATTGAGATGATGGGACTTGTTGGGCACATAGACATCTGGTCTAAAACTGGTATTTTGTTGTGGTTTTGAAAAGGTTCATTGAAATCCAGATTTAGGAAGTGTGTTACTTTATGTCAGTCAGTGACTTTGTGACCAAGAGGGTCCTTATTCAGTGGATGCAGTGGTTGCCATACGGTTAGAGTCTTATTTCCATGTTAACACTCCTGGGTCCATCTGCGTGGGGCTCAGAGGGATTCTGACTTGTAGCAGAGCTCCGGGCCTGCTCTCGGCACTTGGTTGAGCAGATGATGTATATGCTTCTCATTAGAAAAATGCCAGCAATGACTGCAAAATAACTCCCATAAACTAAAAACTAGAGAAAAACAAATAGAATTAATTACATACACACAAAATATGATTGTAGGTTATTGATAACACAGAGTGATGCTGTCAGTTTGCTTGGATTATGGGATAACTAAGACCCATGACCTTAATAGGGGTCGTTTAGACTTGCACAATACTTTCTTCTATCTTAGAAGAATTAAGTACAAAAGTATAAGAAATGCAGTAGCTGCGGGGACCTGGGTGGTTCAGTCTGTTAAATGTCCGACTTCAGCTCAGGTCATGATCTCACAGTTCGTGGGTTCGACCGTGTCGGGCTCTGTGCTAACCGCTCAGAGCCTGGAGCCTGCTTCAGATTCTGTGTCTCCCTCCTTCTCTGCCCCTCCCCCACTCATTCTCTATCTCTCTCTTTCAAAAATAAATAAATATTAAAAAAAAAAAAAGAAATGCAGTAACTAAGAATGTGGGTTCTAAAGCCAAGATTGCTTGGGTTCAAACTCCAGCTAACATTGCCAATAGTGAAAAATATCACTAACTCCTACAGATACGTGTGTATGTTTGCAGGACAATGCAATGCTATATATAATGTCTCCAAGAGTGAATTTTAGGTAATGGGTTAATTCCTACATGCCTTATCCCCCTCCTTTTCCAGATCCATATGTAAAATGTGAAGTCGGGCTGATTTCAAGTACTTGCCCGGCTGGAGTCAGGAAAAGGAACTGAGCTCTGCGGCCATGTAACATTCTTAGTTGAATCCCCTAAGCCTTGGAAAGAGCAGACATGTGGGAGACACAAAAGCCAGAGCATCACATTATGAGACGTTAGGGGCCACAGGCAAGTGCTAACTGATTGTGATGACTGCTGAAAACCTACTTTGTGTGTTACAGTAGGATAATTAAGACATTGCTTACTGAAAGATTTAGCTAAGTAATTCAAGAAATTAAGTATTGGCAGCAGTGATGTTGAAAAAAAACCCTTTGAGATTACCTAAGGATTCTACATTCCCCCCAACAACCTGAATGCTAGGAAGAACAGCAATACTGTATTTTTACCTGAATGCTGATTGGCAGGTTGAGTCCTTTCTGATCTACCACGATCACTGTCATAATGGTCTGGATCACCAGGGCCATGAAGGTGTTCATTCCAAACACCAGGGCATAGCGTTCCACACTCAGATTAACTGCAATCTGAAATCTATCATGAAACGTTGAATTACTTTTTTTTTTTTGAAACAGAATACGCATGGGATTCTTGCCTTTAAAAGACAAAAACTGAAGATAAACATGGGTCTTGTTACCAGTACTTTTTGTCTAAATCTCCTCCAGTTTAGACAAACAGGTAGAAAAAAGAAAGTGAATGAAAACATACAGTTGAAAGGCGACTTAAAATACCGTTGAAGGAAATATGACAAAATTCCTCCTCTCCAATTTAATGCCTCCAGAAATTAAGCCTGAATGTCCTAAGTTCTCATAACCTGAGAATATTCGATACTATCTGATTTAGTATCAGATATCTTTTCGCAGTGAATTTTTGTGAAAATGTAAGCAACATCCAATCTATGGAATCGTTTAGAGAGTTATTCTTTTTACTGTCAATTGCATTAATAGCTTCACATTTTTGTTGGTGAATTATTTATTCGTTGGAAGATCAGATCACGTCTGGCTATGCAATTGATTGAATCTATAATTAATGTATTTTTGATAATTATATAGATTTTGACACCTTACAACTCATAAGTGAGTGGCAAATGTACGTTATTAAGTGGTGTTCTTTGGAACAAAGGTGAAAGGCTTTGGGTTCTGAATATTCTTAACATGAAAAGTAATGTAATCCTACCTTAACGATGTCCTCACATTAAAAAAAGAAACTTAAGTGACATGAGCTTGATTCATTGAACTGACATATTTCCATGAAAAAAGTAAACCTGCCAACAAACTTATTCTCTTTCTTTTGTTCCATGATCTTTTCCCAGGGTACTTATATATCTATGCTTCATCAATTGCTTATCAAATATTTTTCACACATTAAAAACTACAAGTTAATACAGTGTTTGGCTCTACTTCTTTCCTGTGATTGGAAATTCAAATGTTTCTTATCTCTTTGGTTAATACCAAAGCACATTTCCTATAGTCCAGTTTCTCTGCACTTCTATATGGAACAAAATGTTTTTCACTGTTAAAAAAAAAAAAGATTTCTGGGATATACAGTTTCTTATAATTTTTTGCATTTACTTTTTTTCAAAATACAACTTTTTATAACTTGCTGAGTATATTTTGCTTCACACAAAAGTATATGCCTACAATCACGCAACCAAATGAAATTAGTGATGAAATCTACATGCAATCATTCAAAACCAGATTGTACCACACCCCATGATGGCAAATGGCTTGAAATAAAAATTGCAACCTGAGGGTATATCACTGCTTTTGGTTGATGAACCCACAGAACTTTTTTTTTCTTTGATGACTAATCTTAGCAACATTCAGAGGGGAAATAGTTAAATGTAAACATGGCCTACTTGTGTCCAAATTATGTAACCAACATTTAATAGTTCATTTGATTAAAATCCTTCTGAAATTCTGCAAGGGACTGTAGAAATGCAACAAAAGAGAGAATATGGTGTGGGTATAGAGTGGAGAGACGTGGCTGGTAATACTTACACTGCTATGGTTATAAGAAGCATATAGCTGGACTTGAATATCAAATAACCAGCATAGCATGCCCAGATGTTGGTTGTGTAATGCATGAGAAACAGAGAGCCTGCACTAATGATGGAGAAGATCGCTAGGGCCAGCTCTCCCAGGAGATCCCAGTTGACCTTCACAAAGCCCACGCCAAAGGCAGCCACAGCCCCTGAAAAAGAAACATTAAGGGAGATCTAACACATTGACTTTACACACCAGATATATCAACATGCTGTCTTTAAAAAACTAGGTCATAGGTAAATGTACAAGATGAATATATGGCTTTCACCAAAATAGCATGAGCCACCTACATGTGGATTTATCTTTTTCTCAACCATGCTTTCTTATGACTTCTCTCTTTACCTCATATTCTTCCAATAAGTTTTAATTAGTGTCTGCTATATGCCATGTACTGTACCATGCAGAGAGAGGGGCCAGAAAGGTTCTTTACCACAGCAGACTGGGGAGAAATGATACATAAACTCAGTCACGTGCTACAACATGTGAGGGGCAAAGAGAGAAGAATGAGACAGCTGCTTTGGTAGTACACCTGGTTTGTCCACACTTGCCTTTCTTTGTCATTTTTTTATTGTAAATTTTTTCAGTGGGTAACAGATGTGTTGCATTGAGTAGAACATTTCAAAATAATGTTTAATGTTTATTTATTTTTGAGAGAGAGAGAGAGAGAGAGAGAGAGAGAGAGAGAGACAGAGTGCAAGTAGGGGAGGAGCAGAAAGGGACAGAGACACAGAATCCAAAGCAGGCTCCAGGCTCTGAGCCGTTAGCACAGAGCCCAACACGGGGCTCAAACCCACAAACTGTGAGATCATGACCTGAGCCAAAGTCAGACGCTCAACCAACTGAGCCACTCAGGTGCCCTGAGTAGAACATTTTTGTCTTTATTAGTAATCTTTATCTTTTAGTCTCTATCTCAATGTCTTTGAGATCTGGCCTCATTTGGGTGAACTCTATATTGACTTACACAGTTTAGGAGACTGAATAATTGGGGCACCTGGGTGGCTTGGTCAGTTAAGCATCCAACTCTTAATTTTGGTTGAGGTCATGATTTCATGGTTCGTGGGATTGAGCCTTGTGTTGGGGTTCTGTGATTCGGGGTCAGTGCTGAACATGGAGTCAGCCTGGGATTCTCTCTCTCCCTCTCTCTGCCCTGGCCCCTGCTCGGACTTGAGCATGCTCTCTTCCTCAAAATAAATAAATAAGCCTTAAAAAAAGAGATTGAATAATAATTAACAGTAAATAGGGTTAGTATTTATAGTTCTCTTTAACAAAATGAAAGGTATTTATATTTCAAATTACTAATGTTTGATTAATTCACTTTCCACGTGTGATCCAGGAAAGAACCAGTGCTACAAAGGAAATAAAATTATTTTTCCCCCTAGATCTTGGAATATAGGAGAAATCATTTCAAGAAACCAATTCCAGTGCAGTCCTGATTTGAAGGAGTTAAGATGAAGCCTTCCAAAAGAGAGAATAAGAGAAGGGTCACTACATGAGATTTCTGACATTTTTTTTTTTAATAAATGAAGGTGTGGAAATCTCTGACTTCCTAGAAAATATCTTTAAAGTCTCAGTTGAATTTAAGTTTCCATTTACCAGGATATAAATATTTATTGTAAACTTCAAAGGCAGATTTCCTTCTGACATTAGAATCCTGACTCACATATATCCCACTTCTCATTTAGATCTCTTAGGAAAGCTACTTTTGGAGATTTTTGGTGTTGAACCTAAAATGGCTAAAGGTAAGCACGAGCTGAATCAAATCCTTTATTTCTTTTTTTTTATTTTTTATGTTTAAAAAAATTTTTTTAATGTTTTTTATTTATTTCTAGGAGAGAGAGAGAGAGACAGCATGAGCAGGGGAGGGTCAGAGAGAGAGGGAGTCACAGACTGAAACAGGCTCCAGGCTCTGAGCTGGCAGTCCGCACAGAGCCCGACGCGGGGCTCGAACCCACGAACCGCGAGATCATGACCTAAGCGAAAGTCGGACACTTAACCGACTAAGCCACCCAGGCACCCCATATGTTTTAAAAATTTTTTAATAGTTTATTGTCAAGTTGGTTTCCATGTAACACACAGTGTTCATCCCCAAAGTGCCCTCCTCCATGAGCATCACCCCCCTTCCCCTCTCCCCCACTCCCATCAGCCCTCAGTTTGTTCTCAGCATTCAAGAGTCTCTCATGGTTTGCCTCCTTCCCTCTCCACTATTTTTCCCCTTCTTCTCTCCCATGGTCCTCTGCAGCAGTCTCAACAATAGCCAAAACATGGAAAGAGCCTAAGTGTCCATCAATGGACGAATGGATCAAGAAGATGTGGTTTATCTATACGATGGAATACTACATGGCAGTGAGAAAGAATGAAATCTGGCCATGTGTAGCAACATGGATGGACCTTGCGGGTAGTTATGCTGAGTGAAATAAGTTAGACAGAGAAGGACAGATACCATGTTTGCACATATAGAAGGATTAGGAAGAATTTAATGGTGAATCAAATCCTTTATTAACAAAACTCTTTCACTGGTAATCTGGACTTAACAGTCATCCATTTTCTAAAATAATAAAAACTGCTTACTTATACACAAGGCGAGTATTTTACTTTTGATATTAAAAACAATCCTGGAAGAACAAGGGGCATTATTAACACCTTTCCTGAGGATGAAATGGAATCTTAGGAATTTGGCTAGAATTTAATCATTTGGTGCATAATCCTGAGCTCCTGAGTTATTTGTTGTAATTCTAAATAAGAGTGTCATGGTCCTTTTTTTCTTTTTATCTCTTGTACCTTCCATTCCAAAACAGAGAGAGAGAGAGAGAGAGAGAGAGAGACAGAGACAGAGACAGAGACAGAGAGATAAGAAGATTATTATGCCTTCTGAGCAGAATGGCCATGGAGTTGAGTTTAGCAACTGGAGACAAACTTAATAGAGTAGCCCATCAAAGAAAGATAAATCAATGTTTCCTTACCTCCAAAGGTTGCAATAGCTTCTACTGCCCCATTATAGATGAAAGAATTTTGGGATGGTGCCTTGTAATCCCACAGGATTTGAACGTAGTTCAAAATTTGGTTAAAACCTGCCGTGGAAAAAGCCCACCACAGGGACCAGTAAAAAAGATGCCTTGAGGAGTAGCAACCCTTCAAATCTTGGAACCACTGCACAAAAACACTCAAAGCTACATTTCCTGGCAGTGGATTGTTCGACCACCGATCATCCAAGGTCCCTGAAATGGTGGGTGTTTCTGAAGTGGGTTTCTTTCTACCGCTTGGTGTGTTAACCTTGTAAGTTTCATCTAACACTGCAGTGTTGTTTGGTGGCTTCTGTGCTTCTTTGCTGGGTTTTACATGAAAAAACATGCTCTTCTCAGGCATCGGTAGGAAAAGTGAGAAAAGAAAGGCCACAGAGACGGAGACCAAGGATATGACGTTGAGGTAAAAGTAAGACAGGCTGGCCAGGGACACCAGGAGCTGGGCCAGCACCGAGGCCAGCGTGTAGGCCACCAGCGTGACGCTCCGGCAGTAGCCGCTCACTTTCTGGTAGTGCTCTGGGCTGACCACGCTGTAAATGTAGGCATAGTAGGCCACCTCGGTGGCGGTGACCATCCCATAGAAGAACTCTACAACCTGCATGGCCTTCACTCCCTGGCCAAACAGGAGCAGCAGCCAGGTGATGATGAAGCTGATCCCTTGTAGGATGATGACTGGCTTGTAGCGGACGTAATCGGTGAGGATGAACACTGGGAGCAGGAGGGCCAGGTAAGAGTAGGTCCAGATGGGAAGGATCTCGTTTGTGATCTGTGAGGTTGAAAGACGGATCATGTGACCATAAAGCACCAGGAGGTGAAAGAGATACCTTTTTAGGCAGTACATTGCTATGGTATAGGCGGCTCGCCCAGTATGAAATTCTGCCTCCAGTTGGATAGGATAGTCTCCATATTAGGGAAGAGCACAATGGAAAACTGCTTTTCAAGGAAAAGACAGCTCCTCCTCCTTCTCTAAAATAAAACCAATTTATAAATGTATGCGAATCCCAACAGAATATATTTGCTTAATGTGCAATCTGAACTCTTTTAAAATTTAAATAGTATGTACATTTCAGTTAAATTAGTCAACAATTGTTCAACAGACCCTTCTGGGGTTTTCAGGCTCTTAAAATACACCGTTCCCTTCTTGTTCAAAGATTTTAACACTAGACAAAGTGGCTGTAATGTTAGAAGAATCAAACAACTTTAAAAAAATTTTTAAATGTTTATTTATTTTTGAGAGAGACAGAGACAGAGCATGAGTGGGAGAGGGGCAGAGAGAGTGGGAGACACAGAATCCAAAGTAGGCTGCAGGCTCCTAGTTTGTCAGCACAGAGCCTGACGGGGGGCTCGAACCCAAGAACTGCAAGATCATGACCTGAGGCAAAGTCAGATGCTTAACTTCCTGAGCCACCCAGGTGCCCCAGAATTGTTCAGTTGATCCATCACCATGTCATAAATATCCACAGTCTATGAACACATGTGAAGACAGCAAAGAGTCAATTACCTTGCAGAATTACTAAGTGGGAACATGTAGCGCACAGAATTTTCTTCCTGGCCAAATTTGCTGGGCTCCCAAACCCTTTTCTTCCCTCCCAATTCTACTGGTTAATCTCTGCTTGCTCAGTTCTGGCCTCAATTTGATGTGGGCATCACATGGCTGTAGTCAGAAATGCAGGGGAACTCAGTGATGGTTCAAAGAAAGGAAGGACCGACCTAAGGAGTTGACCTTGGGGCAGGATGGGTGTGGCAGTGGCTCAGTCCCACGAGCCTTTGTCCTGCACCTCTCTGCTGTCTACAGCAACCTCTTTGGGTCCCAAGGTCAATGAAGAGGAAAAGTTTAGTGATTTGACAGGCTAGTGGGACTGAGTGGCACCTCTGAGCATGAGTGCATTAACTGGTCCATAGTGATCACAGAAGAGCCCCCAGTGGGTTCACTGGCTGATTTTGGACCTGTCTTTGCCCTTTGTTTTGTATCAGTAAGGACATGCTTCCGTCTGGAAAGAAAGGGAAGCAGAGTTGCCCTTAAGTGATTTTATATCACCCCACAACAAGCTTGCTTTTCTGTTCTTAGCACCTCACCACCAAATTAACTAGCATCAATTAGCCTTCTAGGTGGAGCCGCACAGCCTGCAGTGTTTCTCATGGCTGTGGCTGAAGGTTATAAAACTAGTCCTTGGTGGCGCTCCTGTTGGGCGAGTGCATTTTCTTTTTTCTTTTTCTTTTTCTTTTTGAGAGAGACAGAGACAGAGTGCGAGCAGGGGAGGGGCAGAGAGAGAAGAAGACACAGAATATGAAGCAGGCTCCAGGTTCTGAGCTAGTTGTCAGCACAGAGCCCGACGCAGGGCTCGAACTCACAAACCCTGAGATCATGATCTGAGCTGAAGTCGGATGCTTAACGGACTGAGTCACCCAGGCGCCCCAGGAGAGTGCATTTTCTTATTGCACTTGTTATAAAAAGGGAGGCGAAACTTTTAAGTAAGAGAATTTGGCCTTCAGGAGAAACTAAAACCGAGAGATAAAGCTGTTAATGTCTCACCTATTGGTAAATAGGTTTCAGGACTGAGGAAGTGTCCCACAGAAATGACACAATTCTTTATCAGATCCTGCTCATACCTTCCGGAACATAAGAGGTTATTAGGACTAGATCCTGTGCCTGGCAGAGATTTTACTTTAGGATTAGTCTAACAAAATCAATTGAGACTTGAAAGTTAGCATGCATTGAAATTAATGGTAGGACTCCATAAAAGTTAAAATAGTTATTACACGTATAGTGTGTTTTGGTTTTCCGTTTTGAAAGTGTGAGGAGGAAAAAGTAGTTTGAACAGTTGTATTAAAATTCAAATACCATGAATGTAGGATCACTGAGGTCAGTGTATTAGTGTCTCAAGTTGAGAGAAACCCTAACCCCAAAGTCTCATTCAGATGCTGTAAAATTAAACCGCCTTCAGATATGTGTATGTATTAATTTACCTCTGAGCTGGTCAGGTTTTTATCTGGTCCAGATAAATACGGGATTAGGAAGGGTTCTGAAGGTCTCATCATGGAGAAAAATCCAAATAAGCACAGGATCACAGTGGGGTAAATCCAGGAATGACTCGATGACATTTTGAAACAACCCATTGCTGATCAAATGGAAACAAAGCCAACATTAGCTGATGTTTCATTATGTTTGGTATCTTGGACATAAAGAAAAACTGACTGCTAAACATTTTGTGAAAGGATTATGTTTCATCTGTCTGTAGTTGAAATGGAAGGGGTGAGTGATGAATAAGTGTTCTCAAATATTCCTTAGGTGTGCTAGTTAAACCCTCCTTTGTCAACCAGCTTGTTGCTCATTATTGCTGGCACAGGGTAACACTTTTCTAGTGTTCTCCAATCACAAACATGATAACGAGTAGTTACTAGTAAATGGCAAACAATGGGTTAATTGATGTTTGAGAGTAAGTAAAACATTGATTGGAGAATTACTGGTGTCCATGTGGTAGGTGAAGTAACTTTAGGAGGTCCAATCCATTTAGTCGATCAAGCTACTATGAATCTGCCCACCATATTTTGCACTGTGACCATGAAATCTTTAACACACTGAATCTCATGTGTTTATTTACGCATTTATCTCTCCAGTAGACTATCCTTTAATTAATATTGTGCTTGACACATAATGGACATCCAAGATGCTTTTGTTACAAGTGTCTCCAACCTGAGAATTTATAATTCCTCAGTTAAAAAAAATTAAACCAGGTACAGATCTGACTGGCCATTTTCCCATGTTTCCCCCCTTTCCCTGATTGATGCTAACTCTATTTTGGAAATGAAAGGCATCACTTTGTTGACTGTTATTCTACTTTTCATTATGACAGTGTCCGTTTCTTGTCTCAGTCTGCAGCTTCACACCCCTCAGTGGGGCAGGTAGCTCATTAATGGTTTATACTTTTTTCCTAACCCACAAATAAGATTGCTTGAAGTTTAAACTTCAGACAAAAAGTCCAATGGAGTATCCACAATAGGAAAATTCCTCATTCCTTCCTAATTTGGATCAAGCTCTACTTACAAAGTATATACATTTTTGGTGGCCTTGGATGGGGTTAAGTTCTCTGAGATAATTTATAGGAAGGAAACTAACTGCCTGCGAGTATAATGCTTTTCTGCATATTATCTAATTAAGTCCTAATAATAACTGTAAAATATACACTGTTTCCCCCAATTCCGAGGTTGAGCCAATGGTAGATCCAAGGTGTCCTACAACTGGCTTCAAACCACATGGTCAAGATTTGAATCCAGATCTCCATGACTTCCATCTGGGTCCTTTCCCCTGGTGCACTCTGTCTCACTCTGATGGCCTTTTTCAACTGGGCTGCTGGTAGTAACCTACAATGACAACATCCCCTTGCAGTGAGGGGGGAAAGTGTTTTCATGAACACATTCATCTTGAAGATTATGACTTACTACATAGGCAGACCTTCGCAGGTCAATTGTAGTTTGAACATGGACTCAAAAGAGGGAAAGTAATGCTAACTCCAGAAGAGCAAGTCACTGAGTGGAATTCCAGGGATCCAGGAAGAGGAGCTTTGCTAGGGGTTAGGGAGGTGGGGAGGGCCTCCTGACTCACACCATCAGTCTGCCATCCACCCCATCTTTTCATAAGGTGACTCCAGACCACTATGTAGTTCTCACCTTGAGTTAAATGAGGGCAACACTGTCCATTTATGTCAACAAAACCCTGGATGCAGATGTGCAGAGAAAATGGAAATCAAAATTTGGATGGGATTATAATTGCAAGCAATGCTGATAAGGTGAAAATTTTGCCAAGAGCATACTGGGTTTGACTGCCCTCAGCCCTCAATGCTTGGGATTTATCTCTTCCTGAGTGGTTGCTAGAAACATCAGCGAACTGATGGGGTCTTCTTTTTTTGTAAGTAATGTTCTCATAGAAAAGTCTAAAAGTCTATCAGGGGTCGGCAATTCTTGAGGCCTGCCTGTCTTTCAAAGGGTAGTCTTAATGGGGTAACATCTGCAGACTCTACATCTAGAACATTCTCTCCATCTATGCTGACCATGGATTGTCCACTAACTTCAAATCATCATCTTCATCTTCTCCATGCATCTCAGAGAACTAGCACAACTCTCATGGCTCCCTGGGCTGTTAAGAGTCCTCTAGATGATCTGTCCCTTCATTTCTTAACTGTTCTATTACGCTACCCAACTGGATTTGGTGAGGAAGGTCACACAGGAAAAGACAGTCTATGTCCCACTACAGTGTAAGCAGGAAGGCAGGGTGTTTTGTTTGGTACGTTCACTGCTCTAACCCTAGTGCCTAGAAGAGTGTCCAACATATGGTATGTCTTGCAGAAAGAAGGAGCTGATGGTCAAATCTCACCACTGAGAACTAGGAAAGATATGTCCACTTTTCTAGAGTATACTGTGAGCTGCATCAGGTAAAGGTGAGGGAGGTCCCTAATTCGACAAATACCTTGCAGTTTCGTTGTGCATATCTAAAATGGGTTAATGATGCTAACTACGTGTGTGGGTTCTCCATGAGCATCAAGTGCCTTGACATCTGGAAAGGATATGGTGCTGTGTCAGGCATAGAGTTGCTGCTCAAACACAGGCTCTTCTCTTTCCTGTGCTCTTTTCAGGTTGGAGGATCCACAGTGATTCTGGCTTAATGAGGAGACAAGGAGGGAAGGTGTCTGACCTTAGCTGGAAATAACAGAGGAATATCTGGGGAGCTCATACCTGCATCCTAGGATACTGGGCTTCCTTTCCTCACTCCTTTTCAAGCCTCTGCCCCACAGAAACAAACTCATGTTCCAAAGCTAGGTTTTCCGCCAGAAGAAATAGGAGAAGGCATCTAACCAAACATTAGCAGGAATCCATTAACCAAGAAGGCCTGGGCAGAGGGGCTCAAGTTTCCTGGTTTAATGGCAACAGGAGCTCTCAGACCCTTAACAAGGCCACGTCTTGCCTAGTGTCTATTCTATGGCCCTCAGGGCTACAGCCATCATCGCTGCCCACTGGGAGACTTCTAAGAGACGGATGTCTGGCTGTTCTTTCACCTTCCCCCACCCCAAAGTTTCTTTGTCTAGCACTAGCTTCAATCCTTTTCTATGCTGGTCAGTTAACAAAGACTGTGTAAACTTGACCAGCATATCAGATCGCCTGAGAGCTTGGTAGAAATATGGACTCCTGGACTCTATCACTAGTGTGTGGGTCATTAGGTGTGGGGGTCCGGAAATCTGTATGTATACACAGAGTGATTCTGACACAGGAGGCCCAAGAGCACTTGCCCCTTACCCAGACCCCTGGGGAAACTGGCTCCATGCCACAGCCTTGGATCCTAACAGGGTGGATGGTGAAGTGGGTGGAAATCAACCAGGGAGTTTTGCAAAACTACACGAGAGCAGACTTGAGACCCTAAAATTCTTTTCTGGCTCCCTAGGGCCTGAAGAGTCCAGGAAAGGTAGAAACATCCTCAGGTGACTGTGATGTTATGGATACGCCTCTCATGCTGTCTGCCTCAACCCATCCACCCTTTCATGTGCATACATCACTCCCTGTTTGTGACCCATTTTGTCCGATTCAGCCCAAATTCCAGTAGAAACCCTGGAGTGTCTGTATCTAGCACTGGATAAATAGCACGGTTCTGGCTCCTTCCGTCATCACGGCACACATATAGGTATCTGAAATTCTCCAGCCCAGTATGACTTTTCACCCACCTTCTGAAGGCACTGATTTATTTTTTCTTACTTAAGTGAGAGCCTGCAACTCGCACAGGTAAGATGACAACAACCTATCAGCTACTGTTTGCTTCCCTCCTGCTTTATACCAAGCATCATACCCGTTATTGTATTAGACCTTTAATTATTATCTCTAATCCCTAGAACAATCCTAATTATATACATTATATATATTTATCTATAATTATTAGATTTTTATATAACATAATAATCATATGCAGATATTTATTATATAATAATTATAATTATTAAATATGGGTCTATGAAATAAATGTACTTATAATTATATAGTACATAATATGGATTTATTATATTTAACATTTTTTACCTTTTAAACAATGTTTATTTATTTTTTGAGAGAGAGTTCAAGCAGGGTAGGGGCAGAGAGAGAGGGAGACACAGAATCCGAAGCAGGCTCCTGGCTCCGAGTTGTCAGCACGGAGCCCGACGTGGGGTTGAACCCACGAACTGCGAGATCCTGACTGGAGTCAAAGTCTGACACTTAACAGACTGAGCCCCCCAGGTACCCCTAATTTGTTATATTTAATATTATGTGTTATACAGCTGACTCTTGAACAATAGGTTTGAACTGCATGGGTCCACTTACAGGTGGATTTTTTCGATAAATACAGTACAGTACTGTAAATCTATTTTCTCTTCCTTATGATTTTCTTCTCTAGCTTACTTGATTGTAAGAAAACGGTGTATAATACATATAACATACAAAATAGGTGTTAATCGACTGTTTTGTTATCAGTGAGGCTTCCAGTCAATAGTAGGCTATTAGTAGTTAATTATGTCAAAAGCTGATTACCTGCATTTATAACTGTGCAGGGGGTTGGCATCCCGAATCCCCATGTTGTTCAAGGATCAACTGTAATTACATATTTTTTCTATGTCTTTAAAGTGTCCCCAATTTCTCAGACATGGGAATGGAGCCTCCTTATGGCTCATGGCCATTCAGCTAAGAACGATTAAGATTGAGTTCAGGGTCGGGTCTGTTGGTGCCAAGTTTACATCTCCCCTCTCCTTGGACCCCTCTCCTTGGACGGGTCGGTACCTCCTACTTCTGGGGCACCATTCTCACCTCCTGGACGTTTTCCTCTCATTTCCTCACCAACCATCCCCAGAGGCACTGTTGACGTGGTCCCTGGGTTTCCATCTCAACAATCTGGGTACAGCCAAAATCATTCTCTTCTACTGTACCAACCTCTGGCTAATGGTCTCATAAAGTCTGAAGTACTGATTATCACCTTTGGTTTTTATTTTATTGAAGAGATGATGTCAGGACGATGACAATGATAATCAGGTTAGACAGTCTATGATTTTTATATTTGGAAAATTATTTTTTCCTTGACAATTTTGTGAGGTAGGTAGAGGAGATGGTATTGTCCTCATTGTATAGATGAGGAAATTGAGGGCCAGAGGCAGTAATATTTGTGCAGGTTTTCACCTTCAATGAACATTAGAGCCTGAATTTGTACTCGTTTTTTCCAATTTCAGGTTCAGTAATCTTAGCCCTTGTGTTGAGAGGCCTGGTCGGCCCCTCAGGATTCCAATTCCTTGTTTGTTTTACAACAGCGTTTTTCAGATTGCGGGTATCAAAAACATTCAGTGAGTTGTAAACATAATGTTTTGTTTTTTTTTATGCTGCAGAAAAATATATTAAAAATCAAAATGAACCGCCGAGTGAACCCATTTTTTTGGATTTTGTTTGGGTTATCAATATATAAATATACAAAAATGATCACATTGTATATTACATCTCTGTGGGACACAGTCATGGGATTAAAAGTTGCAGAGGAGGGGACGCCTTGGTGGCTCAGCACGTTAAGCGTCTGACCTCGGCTCAGGTCAGGATCTCATGGTTCATGAGTTTGAACCCTGCAGTCAAGCTCTCAGCTGTTAGTGCAGAGCCCACTTCAGATACCGTCTCCCTCTCTCTCTGCCCCTGCCCCACTCACACACACACACACACACACACTCTCTCTCTCTCAAGAATAAACAAACATAAAAAAAACGTAAAAGAAGTTGCAGAGGAAAATATAGGACTAAATATTCACACACATACCTCAAAAGCACCCTGTAAACATCATCATAGAACACCTGTTCTGTCTCAGAGGCCTCAGCCTTCACAGCAAAGCGCCATCATGCAAAAGCCTATTCTTTTGCTACTTTTCCATTGATCATGAACTTTGATGCTGTAATAATATCCTCCCCCTAGAGAATACTCTACACTTTCCTTCACTTCATTGACTCCAAACCAAGGTCATGAAGTGGATTGATTTTCTGACTTGATGCTTCTGAAAGCAAGATGTTGACCCTTCCTCTTTCTGTGCTTAAGATAATCCTTTGAAAGGTTGTTCCTGCAGTAGTAATTCTCGCATATTCCTCATATGCTCCATTACCATTTTTTTTAAAAGGCACAAGAACATTATTTTGGCTGTTGATGAAAAGAAAATACAGTACAAAGACATCTTCCAAACAAAAGTCAGCTTGTTGTACTATCGTGGCTTGAAATCTAGAGTGAAAATGCCAGAAATAACAGGAGAGGCTGAGTAAATCAGCTGCTCTTTCTGGAAGAAACTTGGAGCAGTAGCTGAATCTACCACTGAACTTACCTTGGTTGGCGGGGGGTGCCGTGTAGGAAACCACTTCAGAAGGAGAGCTCTCACTAGCAGCAGCCAGTGGAAGAGGTGTGCCCTGAGCAAGCACTTCTGCTTCACTCCCCAGCTACAGAACCCCTCCCTCCCCTACAGGGTGCACTCTCCTGCTGTCCCTGCCCAGTGGACTAGAGAGCACTAACTTTTAACCAAGTTGCGCCATCTCCACACTTGCATCGCATCATGTGGGCCCCGGTAGTAAATGGTCACGTGCACTGTTTGGGTTATCAGCCAATACATGTGACCTTTGTCTGAGCTCTGGAGACTACAGGTACCTTGCACTGGGAAGAGACCCATCTAAATTATTTTGGAAAGGATATGTTCCTTTCTCTTTTTGTTGGTAAGAAACGGATGATTATTTTTCATTAACATTCACTGGGGACCCTTTAGCCAAGTCTCCAGTCTCTTCTCTCAGGCTCTCCATGGGGTCCGTTTCTGGAAGACCTCATGCTTTTAAGGCCACCTCCCTTTCTTCAGCATATGTGGGATGCTGTAGTCTTCTTCAGACTAACAATCCCTGTGTTAGTGTATGTAAACCAACTTTATTGTAAGGTGTTCATCGACTTTTCTCCATCTCTTAAAAACATTTAAGGTTTACTTGTGTTTCAACGATGATCAGGTTGGGGTGGCTTCTCCCTATTTCTGTTTTTATCTGCCTCGGAGCAGTTTCTTTTTATGCCTCTTCTTACATTGTTTCCAGTCTCTTGATATCAGAGTTCATGTTTTTATCTCCTCTTCCACTGCAATCGTTACCACATTATTGACTTTTCCCCACTTCTACTGTTCTTTAACCACGTCTTTAAGTCTTTCCAACTAGCTTTTCCATACGAATGTGCATAGCTTTGCCAATAATCTCAAGTGTTCTTTGACTTATAATATTGTCCCTGAAACTCCCTATTTTCTTATATTGGTTGTAAAAGGAGTTCTTTGTCGTTATCATTTTGACAAAAAGGAAACTGGCTTTTGTTGTTGCCAGGATCTCGTTTGGATTGAGTTGCAAGGTAAACCTAGCACTCACATTTTCTGCTTGCTGAAGTCTACAGCCATCCGCCTTGCTGTATTTCCTTCAGTTAGTCAACTTATTGACTCATTGTGTAAACAAGATCTTTTCCATATTTGAGCAAACAAAAATTTTCACATATTGTTCATCTATGCCATGGGGGACCGTATTAGGTTCATGCCAATATGGACTTTGTCCAAATTGCAAGCACTGTCAGTGTCCTGTTTCCTAAATGGTAGACTATGCATGTGCACCTGTAAGTATAGCTGTACTTTGTGGCCACAAATATTTCTGAGGGTATATTTCCATTTGTGTACAACAGGCAACTATTAAAAAGCAAGAACTGTAGACACTGGCACATGCTGGTAGGCAGCTCCTTGAGGAGTAGACTGGGTACACTTCCTAGCTAGGGGGACTCCAGGTGATCAGATTCCACTACCCACATCATGAAGATGGAATTCTCCTTCCACAGCCAAAGCTTTCAGAGCTGTGAGCTCCCTGAGGCAGGGGAATATATGACCTTGTCAAAGTAAAGATCTTTCCCAAACCTGGTTTTCCAAAGGTTTCCTATAGTAGAGAGCCTGGAGTATCAGGGACTTGGTCAGTGGAAAGGCATCATTTTATCAAATCCTCTTTCATGCTTGTTTTAAAGAGACTGCCAGAATGAACTGAGGTGCCAATAATTTAAGAGAAAACTATCGAGAATCCCTAGTCTCCATCCAACACCTGCCCAGTACTCCCTACTAAACATTCTAGTCATCTCAGAGAGGGTAGCTGACAGGTCAGCTAGCGTCTGAAAATGGGCTGGCCTCATTTTCACATTATTCTCCAGAATGTTACTACAGTCAAAAGACCACCTTCAAATAACAGAGAATCAGACTGGTCATTTAAAATAACCATGAATCTTATAACCTCTAAATGCCAGAAGACTTGGGCAGCTGGTCCAGAGAGATGACATTTGCAAATGGTTTCACTCCCCAGGCTCCAAAGCCTCTTTGAAAAACAGAGTTCAGGCTGGTATTTGTTACACTTTCCAAAAACTCACCTTTCAGGTTGTCAACACTGCTGGAGCCAAGCCCCTCATCAGTCAGAAGCAAAGCCAAGGTGTGATTACTGAAAACTGAAATGTATGCTTTCACAAACAGCAGGGTAGAACAACTAATTATGCCTTTCAACCTACTTACCATGACAGTAGCACAGAATATAGCCTGGAGTGAAACATCCAAATAAGGCAAGGAGCCACAGTATGCTTAAATCCAGGCAAGTTGATTCTGGAGGAAGGTATGGGGAAATGATTCCAGAGAATTGCTTAATTACTGTTGCTCTGTTGCAAAATCGGGAGGACGCCTTCACCCATTTCTAGGGAGCTAGTGTATTTTAGCCTTTATCTTATTTAAAATGCACTTCACTGATCTCTACTTCACACCATACACAAAAACTAATTTGATGTAATCAACTCTAGGAACCACAGAGTAGTGTCTAGAAGAAGACAGACCTTTATGACATAGGGTTTGGAAAATGCATCATTGAAATGACAAAAAGGACTGAACTTAAAAGAAAATGAATTGATAAACTGGACCTCATCAAAAAACCATATCTGCTTATCAAGAGATACCATTAGGAAAGTGGAAAAGAAAGCTACAGAGAATACTTTATGACCACTAGAATGCCTAAGCACAAAAGGCTAGCAAACCAAATGTTGGCAAAGATTTAGAGCAGCTGAATTCATACACATTGCTTGTGGGAAACTTAAATGCCACCAACAACTCTTTGGAAAACCATTTGGTAATCCATACAAGAACATCCATATACTCAACAATAGTGAAAAAACAGAAGCGACCGAAGTGTCTACTAAAAGGTGAACGAATGAACAATATTGTGTATTTAGGCAATGAATGTTAATTTAATCAAGAATAAAAAGGAATGAGCTATTGCAAAACCTTGGTGAATATTTAAAAAGTTATGCTCTGCCAAAGGATCCAGGCACAAAACTGTAATTCAAGTAAGGTATATAAAGTACTAATACCGGCAAAAAGTAATTTACAGGATAGAAACTGGATCAGTGGTTGCCTGGGGTGGGGTTAGGGGAAGACAGGGGAGGGACTTACTGCAATAGAACACAGGGGAACTTTCTGGAATAATGGAATATCCTATATCTTGATGAGATATAGATATCTGGGTGTTTACAATTATAACCACTCAACCTTAAAATCCATATTTTATGTTATATGCAAATTATACCGCAAGTAAAAAAAAATACATCTTACTTCTCCTGCCTACCCCCCCCAATCTTTAAAAGCATTTCATTGCATGGGACTCTCCACAGCCCTGGATTTGCTTATTGCTGTAAGCACTAAGGTTTTCCAAATTCTACCTGGGACAATCGGAAAACAGAATAGAATCTTTCAAATTGGGTCTGTCCTAGAAAATTTGGAATTGAAACAGTGCCCACAAATCAAAGCTAGGACATACCAACAAACTTCATAAGTTTGGCTACATAGAACATTCTTCAAAATAAAACAGAGAGAACCAGAGTTACCTGTTCCTTTTGTGTCCCGAGTTTATTTCCTTCCAGAGCTGAATCCAGTTTCCTGGCTTCAGATCTAACTCCAGCTCCTTCCTGATGCCCCCTGCTGGGCGTCCATGTCACAATGCCCACCTACCCCTCCTGAAGTCTGGAGTCTTCAGAACTGAGCTGTCAAGAGCAATGGCTTTATACCCCAAAGCCCATCCCCTCTTGATGGACTGGAACCCACCCCCTTCCGTAGACATCCTCTTTTGGAATCTCATCGGAAAAAAGAAATTGAGAACCAGATCTTTGTGGAACACAGACAATTAGGAAGCTAAATACATCAAAAACACTCTCCTGAAGGTTAGAACTAAAATAGTCTGGGGCACCTGGAAGGCTCAGTCAGTTAAATGCCCAAATCAGGTCATGATCTCCCAGTTCATGAGTTTGAGCCCCGCGTCGGGCTCTGTGCTGACAGCTCAGAGTCTGGAGCCTGCTTAAGATTCTGTATCTCCCTCTCTGCCTTTGCCCCACGCATACTCTGTCTTTTTCTTTCAAGAATAAATAAACATTAAAAAATAAAAAGACAAAAAGACAAAAAAATAGTCTAACTTAGTTTCTCTAAAATTTTGTATTAAGTGACTTAGGCTCTCAGAAAACCAAGAAGCTGTCCTATTATCTATCAGCAACCCTCCCAACCCCCCCCCAACCCCCAAAAATCATAACAGAAATAAACACCAGGGAATCTTTGCTGAACTGAAGCACTCCACAGAGCTCCAAAAGGCATGAATTAGACCCACATATTCAAAATGCAGACCAAGACAGTTCTGCTTTTGGGTCAAAACCATGGCAAGAGTAGATATAAGTGATTTTTAAAACACAACCTTCAGATACCATGTTGTCCCATAAGGCATCATTCTTTTGCAAATGTGTGACATATTTGCTGATGAATTAATCAGCCCTTCCCAGGCTGTCTCTTCTCTGCGCATCTGTGGTTAGATCAATCTAGTCTCAAGTGCAGTTGGAGGGATAAAGTTGGCAAGCAGTTTACATGGCGACTCAACCGACCATATCTAGCTGCTGAAATGCCATGTGGGTTACTAGTTCAATGCCATGTGGGTGACTAGCTGTGTGGACCCAGCTAGGGAAAAATTCGTGCTTCAAGGAGAAACTATGCAGAGTTTGAGCTATTTTACAACTATGTAAACTATAGTAACCAATACCCATATGAAATAATTCTTGACTAAAGACATACAAATGAATGCTATCCAATGAAGGGACAGACCTGGGCTCCCACCCCAATGGAAAACCAGTTTTACCTCTCAATACTACTGAGCTACAAATATACCCATTCTTTGGGCTCTCCTTTGATCTGGTTGTAACAGCATTACCAGTTTCCTCATTAATGACTTAATAAAACCTTTAGCAAAAATTATCCTTTTTCAGAAATTATCTTTTAATTCTTATTACCATTCATCATTATCTCCAGCCTATCCAAATAACTTCCAATCATTCCTTGAAATCCAAATGATTTGCTAATAGTTGTAAATTGCTGAATATAGTATTGAATATTTTGACATCTCACTGCAGACCTTCCCAGGTTTAGGCTTTTTTTTTTTTTTTTTCCCTCCCTCTCTCTCTCTCCAGGTTTGGTGGCCGGTGTGGTTCAGTGGAAACAGCATGACTTTGGAGTCTGAAGTTCAAGACCTCCTCTCCCAACCCCAGCCCTACTTGTGACATGTACTTATAACCTCCTCAAGTCTGCTCTTGAAATGTGGATAACCACACCCACCTCACAGGGTCCTCTCAGGAACTGCCCCATCTGGTTCTCCGCACACAGTAGGTGCTCAACAAGGCTTCCTTCCCATCTGCCTCCGGCAAGCCACAGAGCAAATTCAACCAGAATGACCACAGCTTGGCACTCAGAGTTCAGAGAGAGTGATTTCAGAAAAGGTACACTGTCAATAATTTCACCTAATTTCATTTGAATATTTATCCTTGAATTAGATTTACTATTACCTAAGCTTGAGAAACCACTGATGATCTCTGACTAATAATGACAGAGCAAACTCAGTATTTTTCCCCTTTTCGGCTACTACTAAGACACATTTGGAAGTTAGTTATGTTTGGGTCTATTTAAAAGCTGTACCTTCATGAAAACACCCCTTTTGCCTTAGGAAATACAAATGTGACCCAGTCTTGGTAAGTCTTTTTAGAAAACATTCCCTTCACCCTTTCCTAACGTCAAGCATTCACTCCACAACCTCAAGCCTTTTGCACATATACAGCAGCAACACTGACTTGCCAAATAATTGCTGTACGTGCTATTTCGTGAATTAGGTATCCTTTCCAGAAATATTATTGTAAGCTACCGTTGTGTTTTTCTTGAATTCTAGTTAAGGTACTGTCTACGCAGTGCCGGGGCTCTGCCCTTCAACGTCCCATCTGTTTTCCTCACTGGGGCCTTTTCTCCATTCCTGGATTGGGATTTAGAATTCTGCGCTGGAGTTTCTTTTCGATTAAAATCTGTGCACGGGGTTGTAACCGTGGAGGATGCTGGCCCTTCACCAGAGTCGTGGTTTGACCTAATCTGCTTTGCAGGCGGCTCAAAGTGGGATTCTCGCCAGACCCACTTAGGAGAGCCTTCAGCACCGAGTTGGCGGGAGAGCGCAGGGGCCGCGCCGGGCAGCCCGGGCGCGCCTGGGAATCCAGGCGGGTCCCAACTCGCACAGGGACGCGTCCCACCCACGCGGCGGAAACTGGGGAGAAGGCGAGTGCTGCAGCCTAGGGGTGATGGTGTTTCGGCCAGGAATTCGCCTCCCGCAGGGAGTCTTACCGGTCGGAGGGAGGTTCTGCTCGCCAAATTTCTCACATCCCAGGAGAACGAACCCACCCTCCCCCAGGACCGCCAGGCCCCCTCGGCCGGGATGCGGTCCCTTTGGATCAGCGCTGGAGCTGAAGGTGGGGGCAGGGCGGGAGCCTGCTGGACGAGAAGCCGCGAGGCCCCGCCCCCAAGTTTTGCATATGCTAATTACAGGAGGAAACGTAGAGGAGTAAACCTGAGGACTGAGGTCTGAGGGCCAGCTCATACCTAGTACCCTCTGTACCCGAAAAGAGCAACTGTTATAATAATAAAAGCATTATCCTGATACATCCGTGTGATAAAGCAGGATGAACTGAATCCAGTGTCGATCTTTTTACAGATGGATCCTTGGCTATAAATCCATTTACTTTTCCCCAAAACTTATGAGGGAGGTACAGCTGGGATGCCCATTCTACGGGTGAAGAAAGTGAGGCAGAAGGCAGTGGGACTAGTAAATGGAGAAGTCTGGATTTTTGTCTGGGCATCTCGGCTCCAGGGCTAATGTTTATAATCACTGTGTTATTTTATTTTACTTTATTTTTTAAGGTTGTGAGATGGTGTGGTTTTCTTGTCCTTTGAGAATTTGAATAAATGGTTCAAATATTAAATAGATTATGTTAAGCGGAGGTTGTTTTAAAAAGCAATATGGGGGCGCCCGGGTGGCTCAGTCGGCTGTTTCTGACTTCAGCTCAGGCCATGATCCTGCAGTGTGTGGGTTGGAGCCCCATGTCAGGCTCTGTGCTGACAGCTCGGAGCCTGGAGCCTGCTTCAGGTTCTGTGTCTCCCTCTCTCTCTGCCTCTTCCCTGCTTGCGCTTTGTCTCTCTGTCTCCCAAAAAGAAATGAATATTAAAAAAAAAAAAAAAAGCAATATGAAGTTCTCATTGATTAAAATGGAAAAAAAATGTTTTTGTTATCTTTTGGTAGAAATGGAAAACCCTCCCCAAAGATAAATGCTGTTTGATTTCCAAGAACTACAACCGGAAATGAAATTGATTAAAAGTCCTCCAGGCCTTTTGGGTCACTGTTCTGCTGGCTTGGATTTTTCTATTCTCATCTTTCTCTGATTTGCAGAAAATCGATTTATAAATTACCAAGATACACCTTGGGAATGAGAGTACCCTGGTCATTGTGCAACAGAGTGCCCTTGTACATTGACTGCCAGGCCCTGTCAGGGAACCCTGGAATTTTCTTAAAGGTTGAGGGTGTCATAATTTTCTCCCAACACTTGCCAAGGAAAGACCTCATTTTGGACCTTGAGTTTACTTCTGTGTTTTTCTGATAGCCCTTGGGCATAGTCTAAGTCACAGAGAGATGATGAGGAATTCATTCATTTGAAGGGACATAAACATATTTGCTGATTAGGTGACATGAGGTCCAGATTTGGTTCTGTATTATCCAGCGGTGGGAGGGGTATGGGTGAGGTCAGAGGCGATAAGAGACAGGCCATGTTGATAACTGTTGACTGGGGTTGTGGTTCTTAGGAACTTATTGTACTGTTTGCCACTTCTGTTTATGTTTGGCATTTTCCATACTAAAAAAAAGTTTAAAAAACCGTTTCTTCGTGAAGAAGCTATTTATTGAGTATATGTTATATGCCAGGAGCTGTTGTAAGTGCTTGAGATAGTGAACAAAAGAGTGGGAAATCTTTGCTTTGTAGAATGTACATTTTAGTTGTGCGTGGGGTGAGGCAGAGGGGACATCACAGGGTAAACAGGATAAATTCCCGAATCTTGTGGTGTTTTAGAAAGTTTTAGGTGCTCTGGAAAAGAAAAAAGAAAAGAAGACAGAGTAGAGATCAGATAAGCACATAGAATGATGCAGAAGGGGGCGAGGGTCAGAGCACTAGGGTGCTCATGTTGGACAACCACATACAGAAGATGTACAGGAGTTACTGGGAGGAGAATGAAAACCCGGGAGAGGAAGTTTATCAGGGAGGACCAGGTGCTCAGTTGTATCAAATGCCTCTGGGATCCAAGGGAAAAAACCCATAGACGGTGTCAACTGCTCATTTGGTCGTCTTACCCAGCAAATGGATGGAGAGTCCCTTATGTTGAGACTCAATGACATGGCTGTGGTAATATACACAAAAAGTTGACACAGGAGTGGAGAAGAGGCAGCCCAGGAAACCTGACATAGGATTCTATTTTGCAACTCACTCTCTCTCTCTCTCTCTCAGACATCAACTCTTGGAAGGCAAAGGCTTGTTTTTCTTTAGGTCTCCAGTGCTTAGCTAAATACCTGGCCTAACACAGCACTTAACGTATCTGCTGAATGAGTGTGTGAGGAAAACTGACATGAAGAGATGGGGGGAAGCAATGACCTACCGTGGGGCTGTCCCACACTTACAGCCGGAATTTGGTTCCAAACACGGACATCGGGAAGGCATATGTAGGAAAACACAGGATGACACTCAATGACACTGACAGCCAAAGTTGGGGTTCTACCCCTCCACCCCCTGATTTCTATCTTTATCATAAAACCCATTATAAGATAGCATAGGACCAATCATCCATTAGTTGATTAGTCACTGTACTGGCCTCTGTCACAAGAAGGTACACATCTTTATAGAATGGACAGACACATCAGAATAGGGAGATTTTTTTTTATTAAGAAAGAATTGCTTTTTTTTCTTACAGAGACATAGAAACGCAAAAAAGTTAGTGAAAGTACAGTAGAAAAGTTCATCAAAACTAATTTTTTAAAGACAAAGAAACCTTAGCTATCGTGATTTCACTTTACCAAGCTTATAAGAAATAGAATTTTGACACGGGTGGCCGTTGTTGCCACAATGTAAGTGGTTATTCATCTTTCTCCCAAACGGAGACGGGATTACAAAGATGACCGAGCATAGCTACGCGCTTCATGGTACCTTCTGGAAAACGCAGGGTGAAGAAATTGGTGTCCTCATGACACCACACTGAAGGGAAAGAACCAGCCCTGAGGCCTCAGAGCCCAAGGACAGCGTAGGTAGCTGCAAGGCATCCGAGTGCATAGATGCAGGGAGGTCTTACTCCACGCTGGGAGCAAAGCCCCAAACAGCTCTTGCCCGGGGTGGGGAGGGGGGTGGGGAGGGGGGTGGGGGAAGGGCAGAGCCGACCGCGCGCCTAGCTGCAGCGCTGCTGCTTGCAGCCGCACGTCTGCTGACAACAGCACTTCTGCTGGCAGCAGCCCTTCCCGCAGCCGCACGAGCCGCAGCCGCATGACCTGCACGAGCGGCGGCAGCAGCAGACCACGGGGACGCTGCAGCAGCCCCCGCAGCAGCCGCAGCAGCAGGGGCAGCAGCCCGAGCAGCAGCCCACGCGGTAGCACCTGCAGGTGGTGCAGCTGCTGCAGCCGCCGCAGCCGCCGCCGCAGCCGCCGCAGCCGCCACCTCCGCAGCCACAGCACCCCATGGTGTGGGTAGAGAGGACTCAGGAGAGGGGAGGACGGAGACTCGGGAGTGAGGGAGGTCTGATGCCGCCTTCTGCGGGGGCGGGGCTTATATACCCTTTTTGGGACCCACCCCAGGGCATGTGACCATTTCCTTGTTGTGGTTTCCAGCAGCTTCCCTGGCAGAATGTCACAAGACCCTGAACGTGTTTCCTCACCGAACACCTGTGACTTCATAGAATTGCTTGTTTTAACATTTACTTCTTCCTCAAGCTGCGTCCCTAATAACACAATGCGTTTTCTAATGCGGACACTCAGCGCCCCCATGTATCTCTGTTTAGATGTCCCAAGTTCCGAGGCTGGAGAGTCCGAGAGTTTTTCCGCACTGATTTTCAGATTCCCTTTGTCCTTGGCTCATGGGTCAAAATATGGGGAAGTCACTTGGAAAAGGGTGGCTCTGGGGTTGGAGGGTTTGTGCTGATGTATTTCAGCACCGGCTTCCCGCCACCTCAGGACTCCCCCGTTCTGTGCTCACGGGGTAGCGAGCAGAGCCAAGGGCGCTCCGAGGCCCAGAGAAAACCTTGGTTCCTCTGCGACTCAGTATCCTCAGCTTAGCTTAAGTTATGTCTACTTTATTATTTTTTTGTTTTTTTAAGTTTAGTTATTTATTTGAGAGAAACAGAGACAGTGCCAGGAGGAAGGGGCAGGAGGAAGGGGCAGAGAGAGAGAGAGAGAGAGAGTCCCCCGCAGTGTCTGTGCTGTCAGCACAGAGCCTGATGCAGGGCTCAAACTCAGAAAATGTGAAATCATGACCTGAGCCGAAACCAAGAGTTGGGCCCTTAACCGACTTAGCCACCCAGAACCCCCCTCCCCCCCTTATGATTTTCTTAGTAATATTTTCTTCCCTCTAGCTTATTTTCAAGTAAGAACATAGTATATAGTACACACAACACACAATATGTGTTAATCAATGTTTTATATCATCACGAAGGTTTCAAGTCAATAGCAGGCCACCAGTAGTTATGTTTTAGTGGAGTCAAAAATTATATGTAGAGTTTTAAATGTGCGGGGGGCTTTCATGCCCCAATCCTGCATTGTCCAAGGGTCAACTGCATATAATTTAATTCTGCCGAGATTAGTATTGTCACACCTAAAATAATGACAGCAAGATCTTGCTTATTACTTATTGAGCTTCCCAGTAAATATAGGAAACTTACTTTGCCATTCTACCTTCTACTTCTAGCTTTTCTAGAAGAAAAACTAACCATATGTTTACAGTATATAACTCTACTCCAGGTACTTTACTGTGTTTAGCATCAGCACAGTCCTCAGATGTAAATGCCATTAGCACTTCTGGTTCCAAAGGGGTCAAGGTGCGTGCTGAGTGTCACATCTGGGGTCTGAACCAGGATTCCAACCCAGCTCTGTCTCACTCTGGAGGAACAGAACAGAGGGACCATCATGTCCCTTCAGTTCTGAGGTCTGCTCTGTTTGCTCAGAATCTACTGCTGAAATTTCCAGGCTCTATTTTTCCTTTCAGAAAGTTATAGCTTTGAGGTTTGACATCATGAGTAGTGATGACATGACAATGACTTCTTCTCGCATTTAACATACTCTGTGTAGAACAATGGTTACTTGAGGTCCCTCTGTGGAACTGTCTGCAATAGTTCACACCTGCTCAGTCACCCATCACTTCTTTTTTTTTTTTTTTTAATGTTTTTATTTCTGAGAGAGAGAGAGAGAGAGAGAGACAGCATGAGCAGGGGAGGGTCAGACAGAGAGACACACACAGAATCTGAAACAGGCTCCAGGCTCTGAGCTAGCTGTCAGCACAGAGCCCGACGAAGGGCTCGACAAACCGTGAGATCATGACCTGAGCCGAAGTTGAACACCCAACCGACTGAGCCACCCAGGCGTCCCTCACCTATCACTTCTGAAGGAGCTCCTGCATCTCCTTACTGCTTGGGTCCCTTCTGCAAATGTCACCATAGGTTGCGAAGCTTGGAGGAATGGCGCATGGCCTTTATTTTCGTGACCAAGCTTAATTTATTGGTTGTTTTTTCATACTTTGTAATGTACCATAATTGGTCACTAACAGAAATGATACTTAAAGAAAGAAACCTCAACACCACTCTTTTCCTTACTGATAGCCTCTTGAAAGATTTCTGCTGTTACTCAAAGCTCAATGGAAACATCTTCTGTGTACCCTCATCGCCCACAAAACATCACTCACTTCATGGGGCGCCTGGGTGGCTTAGTCGGTTAAGCGTCCGACTTTCACTTAGGTCATGATCTCGCGGTTCGTGGGTTCAAGCCCCGCGTCGGGCTCTGTGCTGACTGCCAGCTCAGAGCCTGGAGCCTGTTTCAGTCTGTGACTCCCTCTCTCTCTGACCCTCCCCTGCTCACGCTGTCTCTCTCTCTCTCTCTCTTTCCTAGAAATAATAAAAAAAAAAACATCACTCACTTCTTCCTTCCCACTTTTTCTACTCCTTTCTGATGTCTTCATGTTGACAGATTATACATCCTTGTCTGTGTTCTTGCCCAGACTGAGCTCCTTGAAGTCTGGGATCATATTTATTTATATTTACATCCCTGTATCAGCAAGACAGAAATGAATTGATAAAGGGGCAGGCTGGTGGGCTGGTGAGAGTTGAGAATGGTGCAATGGACTGAAGGTTTAGATCCTTCCAAAATACATATGCTAAAACCCTAACCCCCACTCTGATGGTATGAGCTGGTGAGGCCTTTGAGAGGTGACTAGGTCATAAATGGGATTAGTCTTTTATAAAGGGACCCCAGGAGCTCCCTCATCCTCTTTCTACCTTGTGAAGATACTGAGAAGTTTGCAATTAGGAAGAGGGCTCTCATCAAAACCCACAATGCCGGCATCCTCATCTCAGACTTCCAGCCTTCGGAACTGTGAGTGTTACTAAGCTGTCCAGCCTACGGTATTCAGTTAGAGCAACCCAAACTAAGACAGATGTGATCAGACAAAATAACATGGGCCAAAGAAGAATCACACGAAAGTTTTCTGGGGGGAAAAAAAAAACCTGAAGAGGAAATGACAGACCTTGAAAAAGAGCAGATCTTCCTGCCACACCTGTAAGCAACAGAACTGAGGGGGAATGAGAGATGGGCTAAGACCTGGGCCAAAGTTACAAAGCTTTGTCCCTGGCATTCTCCAGCTCTGTTTTTACGGCATCTTTCCTATTTCCTGGAGCCTTGCCTTACGAGTCCCTGCAACTTAGGCCTCTTGTAAGCTATTTGGAGTTCGATAGGGGACAATTATATAAACAGTTTATGTCCCCAGACCCCTTTGCCTGGTCTCCTGTCTTTTCAGCCATTTTTGTACATCCAGGAGTCAGAGAGCAAGCATGCAGGTCCAACCACGGCACCCGCCCCTTCCCCTCACCAGGCATCTCTGGCATTTCTCCGTATTTCTTTTCTTCCCCCACCCCTTCCCCACCCCCATGGGGATGAAAGATGGAATGCTGGGTTGTGCTGACTAGCAAAGCAAGATAGGCTCACGTGGCGCACACCTGTGTGTGTGTGTGTGTGTGTGTGTGCACGCATACGCGTGCGCGTGCTTTGGTCTTTCTACTTCATTTATTTTTAAAGTTTATTTGTTTATTTTGAGAGATAGAGAATGCGTGTGCAAGCAGGAGTGGTGGAGAGGCAGAGAGAGATTGAGACACAGAATCCGAAGCAGGCGCCAGGCTCTGAGCTGTCAGCACAGAGCCTGACACGGGGCTCGAACTCACAAACTGTGAGGTCATGACCTGAGTCGAAGTCCAGTGCTCTTTCTACTTCATTTTTAAGAAAGGGCTAGGACTTCATTTTGTTGACATTACTAGACTTTCCTGTGGTGTTCTTGCTACTGCCTCCCTGTGGCATTTGACATAAAAGGAACTGATGAGAGCACAAATCAGTTCACTCCAGCAGACATTTCTGGAGCACCGACTCCTCACCAGCATGGCAGCTGGGCTGCGTAAGAGCCGGCCGGGCCCTCCTGGCCTCATTTGCCAGGAGAACAGCTACCGCATCTTCTCCACTCCTTCTGAATCATATATCCCAGGGGTTCTCTCCAAATATGTAAAAAGAGAGGATTCCATGCAAAATACTTTTGCAGCCTTCAAGGGGCTATTTCTTTTTTTAAAAAATTAAATGTTTATTATTATTGAGACAGAGAGAAACACAGCATGAGTGGGGGAGGAGCAGAGAGAGAGGGAGACACAAAATCCAAAACAGGCTCCAGGCTCTGAGCTGTCAGCACAGAGCCTGATGAGAGGCTTGAACTCATGATCTGAGCCAAAGTCGGCTGCTTAACCAACTGAGCCACCCAGGCGCCCCTCTCATTTATTATTTCCAAGTGATACAGTTGCCTGAGATTTGGCGAAAAAAAATATATTTCTCAATAATAAAGATGCATTCAGCTCCTGACGTGTATGGTGCTCTGTGCTAGGAGGTTCTATAATGGACCATTTTGTGCCATTATTTGGCTTAAGATTTAGAACAGGAACTAAGGTGGGTGTACAGCCACCATATTGCACATTCTATATCAGACCACATGGAATGTGCAATATGGATCATGTCAGTAGCTTTCAAATATGCCTTGAATATTGATTTAAAAATATATATACATAGTGAGATAGTTTTCTCCATCTATCTGCCACTGTGGGGCAAACCATTTTACATGCAGGGTTTCCTCTTAGATATGAGTCGAGAAAACTTTCCAAGCACTCAATTTCATTTTTTTGGTTCTAATTGGGAAATGTCTTCTTATTTTAAAAGTCTCCTCATTTTGAGAGAGAGAGAGAGAGAAGAGAGAGCGAGCACATGTGCCTGAGCGGTGGGAGGGGCAGAGAGAGAGAGGAAGAGAGAGAATCGCAAGACAGTGCAGAGCTCTATGCGGGGCTCGAACTCATGAACTGTGAGATCACGACCTGAGCCAAAATCAAGGGTCAGGCGCTTAACTGAGCCACCCAAGCAGCCCAAAGAAATGTCTTCTTATTTTAGATGCAGTAGGAATCGTCCCAGGGAAAGACGAGCCGTTGCAAGCACTCCTTGTGCTTTCTCAGCAGCCTGGCGATGCGGAATGTACCGCAGCTTAGTGACCGCAGCTCTGTGCTAGGAGGTAAGAGCCTCACTGTGTTGAACAACCTCGGAGGAGGCCATCAAGGCCGATTCTGCTGTAGGGAACGACGTTTCCGCCGAACACTCCTTTCATTTTTCGTCTCTAGTAAGAGGCGGCCTGGACTGTACACAGAAACAGCCCCAATGGTGATCACCTGCTGCCCCAAGGTCAGGTCAAGCACAGCATGCTGCGCTCCGTGGGCCTTGCCTGCTGATGGCACCTTCTTCTTCTTTTTTTAAATGTTTTATTTATTTCTAGGAGAGAGAGAGAGAGACAGCGTGAGCAGGGGAGGGTCAGAGAGGGAGTCACAGACTAAAACAGGCTCCAGGCTCTGAGCTGGCAGTCAGCACAGAGCCCGACGCGGGGCTCGAACCCACGAACCGCGAGATCATGACCTAAGCGAAAGTAGGACGCTTAACCGACTAAGCCACCCAGGCGCCCCTGTTGACGGCACCTTCTTTTCCACGGCTCCCAGGAGCCCTGGCTGGAATTTCTAGGGCATTTGACTTAGAAAAATAAACAAGTAATCTAATAAATCTAGCTGACATCACAAGAAGGGAAGTAATGAATATATGATGCGATTTTTCTCATGACAACTGAGCCAAATAGCAACAGGGAAGAGGTCACGTGTCTTCCCATGCCCACCTCCCGGGTTGGTATATAAGCCCCGCCCCCGCAGAAGGCGGCATCAGACCTCCCTCACTCCCGAGTCTCCGTCCTCCCCTCTCCTGAGTCCTCTCTACCCACACCATGGGGTGCTGTGGCTGCGGAGGTTGCGGCGGCTGCGGCGGCTGTGGCGGCTGCAGTGGCGGCTGCGGCGGCGGCTGCGGCGGCTGCAGCAGCTGCACCACCTGCAGGTGCTACCGCGTGGGCTGCTGCTCGGGCTGCTGCCCCTGCTGCTGCGGCTGCTGCGGGGGCTGCTGCAGCGTCCCCGTGGTCTGCTGCTGCCGCCGCTCGTGCAGGTCGTGCGGCTGCGGCTCGTGCGGCTGCGGGAAGGGCTGCTGCCAGCAGAAGTGCTGTTGTCAGCAGACGTGCGGCTGCAAGAAGCAGCGCTGCAGCTAGGCGCGCGGTGCAGGTGCGGGTGCGGGGGGTGGGGGCGTCTGCTTGCCCCCAAGGCCAAGGCTTCGCTCCATCCCACCTGTCTGCTTCTAGTGTCTCCTTGTCACCTGAATTTCCTGGGAACTTTCTCTTCGGTTAAGTGGCTCATATTCTGAAACGTCAGTGATTCTTTCCTCTTTGGGAACAATGGCGAGAACCTCTTCTACCAGGACGTGTCCAGTGGGGAAAGATAGAGAACATCTTGATTATTCATCCGTGTAGCTCTGGCGGCTGTCACATTTGGCAGATGCTGACAGTTTGGCTGAGCCCGAGGCGGGGGTGGGGGAGGGGGAGGGTGGGGGAGGGGGGAAGATGGGGGGAGGGCAGGTCTGGCACTGGCCCCAGACAGTGGGGGCGGGGGGCAGACTCCCTCAACCGGTCCCTGCCTGCTTGCGGCTCCCTGGCTACTTGCCCTGCTGCGTGAGGTTGATCGCTTCGGACTCTGTGTTGGGACTCTGCTTTTGTGTCTTCTCTCTTGGCTTCACGTAGCTCCAGACGTCACACCCGGAAAGTGTCTGAATCCAAAGGAATAATTAAACTGAAAGATGCGAGCCCCTCCCAGCACCGGAAGAGCAGCCTGCAGCCTTGAGCTCAGACCAGTAAGACCATTTTATTCGTGTTCATTGCCTCCGCCTACCCATGTCTGCCTTTCCCATCTCTAAGTACAACGGATTCCCGATTTCTCAGTTGCTGCTTTGCATTTCTGCTTATTATACACCAACCTTCTAAGTGTCTAATAAACTATGCTAGGTCATCCTTAAAATGTTGACTCACAAAAGCCTCTTATTTGGTGGTTATCTCCTTGGGACCATGGGTGGGCAGTGTTGAGGAGGGAAAAAAGAGTCATCCAGGCCCCCCACCAGGTTACCAGCATTTCTTGTGAACACCAGTTACATCTATACTGGAAGGCCTACATTAATCGGCCCTAGACTTTTCAATATTTTATGTGTCTTTAATCTATGTTGTAACTTGAAATATGTTCATGTTTTTCAAGAAGGTCTTAAGTAAACTGACAATGATAGCTGAGCCAACACACAGGGCGTGATAAAAATCACGCATTAGAATTATGCGTTAGAATAACTGTCATTAGGCATTAGAATTTCTGTCATTGACATCCGCGCATATTCCTTCCATAATCTCATGAACATACGGATTTCATATACAATTTGAATTTGATTTGGGAATGGTGTCTTTTTGACAAGAGGGTTTCCTCAATTGAATGAAAAATTCTAGTTCAGTTACAAGAGATTAATTCCCACAGATTTTTAGCCAAGTTTAGGTCTGCTTACAACCTCAATATTCCCTTACAGGAGAACATAATACCACTCCTCAATTTAGAACTTTATTTTCTCATTAAATGTATGCAAATCAGCTTTTTGAGCCATGCAGCTTGAGGCGAACATTGCCATCCCATTTGCAAAAAGGATTTTCCGTAGAGAGTATCACACATGCCACCCCTACCCCCACCGCCACTGCCAGTTTGCATTAAATAAGCACGGATAGCGACAATTTGGATGTCTGCCCTGCAAAGTTTTCTTGAACAGTCTCTGCCCATCCCCACTCTCTATTTTTGAAAATGAATAGCAGCCTGTTGGCATAGGCACGGAAAAACTGTCCCTTTTCTACAATATTGGTGAGAGTTCTAAACGGCACTATTTCTCAGGGCAGCAATGTAACAATCTGCACATTTTTTTTAAGTGCATGCCTTTCAACTCAGAAATTTCACATTGTGGGCAAAAACATATTATTGGTAAGTCTATTCATTGCAGCATCATTAAAGAGTAGGAAAAAAACTGAATGTCTGCTATTGAGGTCACATTAAATATGGTATCTAAACATCAGAATACAGCAGGGCTAACAAAAAAGAGTGAGACCCAAAAAATAAAAATAAATAAAAAGGGGCACATGGATGGCTCAGTCAGTTAAGCATCTGACTCTTGATTTCGGCTCAGGTCGTCGTCTCACAGTTCATGAGATCGAGCCCCATGTTGGGCTCTGTGCTGGTAGCATGGAGCCTGCTTGGGAGTCTCTCCGTCTCTCTGTGTCTCTCCCCCATTCGCTCCCTCTGCCTCCCTCTCTTTCTCTCAAAAATAAAATTTAAAACAAAATTTTAAAAAAGAGTGAGATCCTGTGAACTTGGAAGGGATGATTTGAGAGCTCAGCAAGATCATTTGTATAAATAGAAACCCAAAAAATTATAACACGCAGTCAAGAGAAAGGTGTTATCAGCAGGTATGCATGCGTAGCGTGCCCATGGGGGTACAAAAGAGTTTAGGAAGAAAGACCTAACTGATGGAAATCCCACGGGCTTTCAGATGGCAAAGCCACCACTGAGCACTGCAGTGTTCCTGCGACATCACTCCAGAGAAGTGTTAGAGTCCTGAGGAGCATCCAAAGCCAAGGACAGCGGTACCCTGAATTCTTCTGCTTCTGTGGACTCACTGCATCTCTTCAATTCCACACAACAGCTCTGGGCCTGAGGCTGAAGGAAGCCAGGCAAAAAAGTGGCCATGACCGTGACAGTGGCTGCCTTCACTGCTGTGCAAGGTGCAGGTGTCTGACTTCCAATTGGCCAACTTGTTCAATGACTTGGGTTTGGGCTGAGAGTAAAATGATTTGGGAAAAAAGTCAGGGAATTCCTTATAGTCAAATTACGTCAATATGTAGGTTTTCATTAAATAGTGCACCCTAAGTTTGTTCTCTGCAGGTTCTTAAATTCCTATAGGTCCTTCTGAAAGATCTTCTTTGGTCGGGGAATTAGACCCACACTGTCCCTCAGATTTCTAAGGAAACACACCCAAATGAGAGGAACTTGTCCCCAGAAACATTCACAACACAGGTGAGGATCGTTCTGCTCTCCCTTGGTTAAGAGCACTTTTCCAAATTCGTGAGGAAGTGCCATGTAGAAATGTGAACTGCTGCTCTAACATATGAGTTACTGTTGTGACTTTGGAAACCGACATGAAACATTCAGAGAGAAAAATGAAGAAAATAGAGTGGTAATTCTCTCCATCTCTTTTTTTTTTACACAAATAGTTTATTGTCAAATTAGTTTCCACATAACATGCAGTGCTCATCCCCACAAGTGTCCTCCTCCATGCCCATCCCTCCTCCCCCCCACATCCACCAGTCCTCAGTTTTTGTCAGCATTCAAGAGTCTCTCATGGTTTGCCTCTCTCCCTTTCCCCCACCATTTCCCCCCTTCTTCTCCCCCTTGGTCCTCTGTCAAGTTCCTCCTAATCCTCCTATACGTGCACACATATGATATTTGTCCTTCTCTGCCTGACTTATTTCGCTCAGCATAACACCCTCAAGGTCCATCCATGTTGCTACACATGGTCAGATTTCATTCTTTCTCATTGCCATGTAGTATTCCATGGTATAGATAAACCACATCTTCTTGATCCATTCATCTGTTGATGGACACTTAGGCTCTTTCCATGTTTTAGCTATTGTGGAGAGTGCTGCTATGAACATTGGGGTACATGTGCTCCTGTGTCTCAGCATTTCTGTATCCCTCGGGTAAATTCCTAGCAGTGCTATTGCTGGGTCATAGGGGAGTTCTATTGTTAGTTTCCTGAGGAACCTCCACACTGTTTTCCAGAGGGGCTGTACCAGTTTACATTCCCACCAACAGTGTAGGAGGGTGCCCGTTTCTCCACATCCTCGCCAGCATCTAGAGTTCTCTGATTGGCTCATTTTAGCCACTCTGACTGGCGTGAGGTGGTATCTCAGTGTGGTTTTGATTTGTATTTCCCTGATGAGGAGTGATGCTGAGCATCGTTTCATGTGTCTGTTGGCCATCTGGATGTCCTCTTTGGAGAAGTGTCTGTTCATCTGCCCATTTCTTCACTGGGTTGTTTGTTTTTCGGGCGTGTAGTTTGGTGAGTTCCTTGTAGATTCTGGATATCAACCCTTTATCTGATATGTCATTTGCATCTATCTTTTCCCATTCCGTCGGTTGCCTATTAATTTTCTGGGTTGTTTCCTTTGCTGTGCAGAAGCTATTCTCTCCGTCTCTTAAACGTATTTTTTACAAACTTAGAATAATGTAAATTCATTATAAACAATTTCAAAATATAGAAAATTATAAGGGTGAATGAAAGTTAACATTGCTGATCATAACCACTTTTACCATTTTGTTACATTTCCTTCCATTGTTTTCTATTCATTTTGTTTTTATCAATATTTTTATTTTGGAGAATTGCAAACCTCCAGGAAATTGTGAAACTATTGCAAGAAGATCCTATATACCACTCGCTGAAGTTCACCGATGGCCAACATTTTGCCAGTTTTAGTTTTATCTCTCCCTCTCATTTGAGAGTAAGTTGCAAACATGAAACTTCACCCTTATAAATATTAGCATGAATTTCCCAACAGGGATATTCTCCTACAAAGCTACAACACAATTTTCACACGTAAGTAACTTAATACATGCTACTATGTAATATACAACCTTCAATTTCTCAATCCCAAGAATGCTTTGCAATTTATATTCACTTTATAAAAAATTTTTTTAATGTTTTATTTATTTCTAGGAGAGAGAGAGACAGCGTGAGCAGGGGAGGGTCAGAGAGGGAGTCACAGACTCTGAAACAGGCTCCAGGCTCTGAGCTGGCAATCAGCACAGAGCCCGACGCGGGGCTCGAACCCACGAAGCGCGAGATCACAACCTAAGCGACAGTCGGACGCCTAACCGACTAAGCCACCCAGGCGCCCCTATATTCACTTTTTAAAAATTATTTAGTTTTTTTAAAACTTTTTTGAGAGAGTGAGAGCGTGAATGGGGGAGGGGCGCAGAGAGAGGGACAGAATCTTGAGCAGGCTTCAAGTCCAGCATGGAGCCTGACTTGGGACTCAGTCTCATGACTGCAAGATTATGACCTGACCTGAAGTCAAGAGTTGGATATTCAACCAACTGAGCTACCTAGGCACGCCTATATCGACATTTTGAATAATTTTTCAACCTGGGTCCAATCAAAGATGTATCTTATGTAATTTAAGTTGGCCTCCAACATTGTGTTTTTCTCCTGGCAAGTTGTTTTTGCAAAATTACCTTTAAAATGAATTTGTGTGTTTGTTTGCTCATGATCAAATTCAAGATGAGCATATTTGCAGGAGTACTACACAGGTCATTAGAACATGTCATGGAGAAGTATGCGATGTCAGTCTACCCTGTAAAGGCGATATGATCGCCAATTAATGTGATGTCTACCTGGGCTTGTCCATTGTTAATCTACTCTGGCTGGCTTGTCCAAAACTAGATACTAAATCCTAGCAGGTAGATCTGATTACTGGAAATCGGGGGTGTTAAATGATTTCATGGGGGTGCAATCTTCCAACTCCAAAACTCAGTCACCCAAAACTAATGCTACACTGAAGACAAATGGCAAGGTGATGGACAGGGCTGCGAGGGGAACTCTATGGGGCCCTGGGTGGCTAATTCTGTTAAGCGTCTGACTCCGGGTCAGGTAATGATCTCATGGCTTGTGAGTTGGAGTCCCGAGTCAGGCTCTATGCTTACAGCTCAGAGCCTGGAGCCTGCCTCAGATACTGTGTCTCCCTCACTCTCTGCCCCTCCCACACTTGTGCGCTTGCAAGAGTGAGCTTTCTCTCTCTCTTTGCCTCTCTTTCAAAAATAAATAAACATTAAAACAAATTAAAAAAAGAGAAAAGAAAAAGAAACGATAGACCATACAAGCCCTTCAATCAGTTGCAGGGATATATGAATCATATCATAACCCTAACTAGATAACTGTTTTTAAAAATATGTGTGAAAATTTGAGCATGACCACTTACTAAGAGAAATGAATTAAAAATTATTGTTAATTGGGGTGCCTGGGTGGCTTAGTCGGTTAAGTGTCCGACTTTCGCTTAGGTCATGATCTCGTGGTTCGTGGGTTCAAGCCCCGCGTCAGGCTCTGTCCTGACTGCCAGCTCAGAGCCTGGAGCCTGTTTCAGTCTGTGACTTCCTCTCTCTCTGACCCTCCCCTGCTCACGCTGTCTCTCTCTCTCTCTCTCTCCTAGAAATAAATAAAACATTTTAAAAAAATTATTGTTAATTGCCAGGCATGACAATGGTATTGCAGTTATACTTTAATTCTTACAAATTGGCCTCAAAGTAACTGGCTATGAATTAATCATTGTTGAAGCTGGATACATGGGAATTTATTATACATATTTTTGTGTATAATATAAAAAATATATATTTTATGTTACAGTGGACTTCACTAATAATCAAGAAAAACATGAATTTTTCTCATCTGTTATATTACTAAAATATTTTTTAAATCATGTCTAATGTGGGTTGCAGAGTATAAGGAAAGCACCATACACAGTGGATGGGAAGAACTGACGAACATTTTACAGAGAGAAATTTTGTGACTTTTATCAGCAAAGTGTGGATAGTAATTTCACCTTTAAGGAGTTGCTCCAAGGAAATATCAATGGAAGAAAGGATGCAATGCACAGCTAACATTTAGTAAGCTCTATTTTGTGCCAGGCACTGATTTATTTAATCCATAGAATAACCATTTTGGTTAGGTTTATTGTTATTACTATTATTATTATTATTTTCATTTTAGAAATAAGGGGACCAGAAAGATGAAGTCACTCAGAACTAGTAACTTTAGAAAGGGGATTTGAACCCTGGGATTTGAACCAAAGCCTGGGTGGATTATGTCGGACGTTCATTACAGCATCGTTTATAATAGGAAAATATTAGAAACCATCTACAGGTTGAAAACTGGACTCTTGATCTTCCTACCAGTAACCCCTCCCCCAATGCTTTTCTCACAGATATATCCTTCCTGATTAATCCTCTTTGGCAGTGACTTCATCCTTCCTGTGACTCAGGCCAAAGAGACATTGATGCCCCTTGACTCCTTTCTTGCTCGATGGATCGCAAAACCAGGTAGCATCAGTAGAATCCAACCCACTCATCACCTGCACCTCTGCCCCAAAGGTCAAGGCTCCAACCCCACCCCCAGCAAGGGTTCCTCAGGCTCAAGGGAGAGCTGCCCCCAACCAGCCCCTCCCCATAGTCAGTTCTCAAGGCACAGTTTACAGGAATCCTTCTGTGGTGAAAGGCAGGTGACCTCTCTAACCCGCACCCTCCTCAGGCTGCCTAGGACACGCAAGGCAAGGCTGAAGTTTACAATGACCTAAACTAACACTGGGAGCTACTTCACTGAAGTATTCTTGGTGCACAGAACAGTGTCTAGCACATTTAGGCGCTCCATACATATTTGTAACATCAGGAAATATAATATGTCTATAAAAATATCATGCTGCCTGTGTATACCTTTTTTATTTTGCTGTTATCCTCCGACATAAACATTGTATCACTCAGACCTAATCTTCCTCTGTTAGCCCTTGATTACTGTTGTGTAATCCTACCATGCCCAGACCCGTCTGTCAGAGGTGCAATCCCCAGGTATATGCGGAAGCAAATTCATCTATTATATAATTTTCTGGTTCCTTTGATGCACATATTAGTGTGATGGTTGGCAAGCAGTAACTAGTAATAACTGTCCCAGAAAGCACTATCACCCATCATCTTCTAGGTGTATTTGAAAACAGACTTGGGGGCCCCAGGGTGGCTCAGTCGGTTAAGCATCCAACTCTTGGTTTCTGCTCAGGTCATGACCTCATGGTTCCTGGGTTCAAGCCCCACCTCAGACTCCGTGCTGTCAGTGCAGAGCCTGCTTGGGATTCTCTTTCTCTCCCATTTTCTCTGTCCCTCCCACGTTCATGCTCTTGCTCTCTCTCAAAATATATAAATAAACTTTAAAAGAAAAAAAAAAAACTATTTAAAAAAAAAAACAGACTTAGGCCAGGCAAGAAGTGCCCATTTCTTTTTTTTTTCTTTTAAATATTTTTATTTATTTCTAGGAGAGAGAGAGACAGCGTGAGCAGGGGAGGGTCAGAGAGAGAGGGAGTCACAGACTGAAACAGGCTCCAGGCTCTGAGCTGGCAGTCAGCACAGAGCCCGACGCGGGGCTCGAACCCACGAACCGCGAGACCATGACCTAAGCAAAAGTCGGAAGCTTAACCGACTAAGCCACCCAGGCGCCCCTCTTTTTTTTTTTTTTAAGTTTATTTTTATTTCTTATGAGAGAGAGATAGGGAGGAAGCAGGAGGTGGTGGGGAGAGAGAAAAGGAGAGAGATAAAATCCCAAGCAGCCTCTGCACTGTCAGCACAGGGCCAGATGCAGGGCTTGAACTTACTACCCATGTCATCATGACCTGAGCCAAAGTCAAGAGTCAGATACTTACTTGACTGAACCATCCAACAGCTCTAAGTGCTGATTTCTGCTTGAGTCTTTTTTTTAATGTTTAGTTTTTATTTTTGAGATAGAGAAAGACAGAGCATGAGCAGGGGAGGAGCAGAGAGAGAGGGAGACTCATAATCTGAAGCAGGCTCCAGGCTCTGAGCTGTCAGCACAGAACCCAGTATGGGGCTTGAACTCACAAACCATGAGATCATGACCTGAGCTGATGTCGGAAGCCACCCAGCTGTCCTTCTGCTTGAATCTTGTGAACCCTGGCACACCCTCTCCCCAGGAGGTCCCCAACCCTTAGTGAGGTGTTGCCTTTACCTTGTTGCTGGTGACAATCTCTCCTGCAATTCTTTTCAAAACAAGCCTCCTGAAGCATCTCGAGTGCTCTCTGGGAGTGCGTTCCTGGATGGAAGGGAGGGAAGACAGAGACCTTGTGGTCTGGGCCATGAAGCAGTGGGAGGAAATCGCCTTTGCAAATCCTGAGCAGCTGCCAAAACAGCTCTTCTGCCCCATCTCCATCTCTTGCTTTCAACAAGAGGCAGATTTCCGTAGAAATGTCTCAGGCTAAGTTCACAGAACAGGGACTGCATCCTGAATGTGGGCTCATCAATATCACACACTGTATGTGGTCTCGCCTTCAAGGGACACCAAGACATGCGGTCTGAAAACCACCTACTGGGACATTTTTAAAAGTTTATTTATTTATTTTTAGAGACACGGAGACAGCACAAGTGGGGGAGGGGCAGACAGAGAGGGAGAGAGAGACTCCCAAGCACGCTCCCCGCTGCCAGCACAGAGCCCGGTGCAGGGCTCGAACTCTTGAAACTGAGAGACCATGGCCTGAGCCGAAACCAAGAGTCAGTTACTTCACTGACTGAGCCCCCCCAGCCCCCCAATGTGACCGTTCAATTGTTATATGTTTAGATACAGCAGAATGTAATCAAAGTGGAGAAAATGTTTTTGGAGACTCACAATTTTTACTAATAGATTTATTCACTTGTGATCAGGCTTGCATTTTGTGACTATAATGTGCCAAAGACACAGTTAACTAGCACTGGTGATGGAATATAAAGTCTCATTAACATGTAATCAGATTTTAGGCTATAAATATGACCAGATTGAAATAACCAAAACTTCAAAAGATACGCACTGTGGTGGGTGTTGAATTTCCACTGGCTGTGGACACAGAGATCAAAACCTGTTAGAAAAGTTGAATCCCGAGGTGGATACATCGTGATTATATCCATTACCTACTCCGAATCCATCTCAAGCAGACGCCAGGGGTCTTACCCACTTTGATGAGTATAATCGCGTCCTCGGAGGAGACAGTAATGACAAGAGAGGAGACATCGGTGACACTCTGCCAGTTTTATGTGGTTTATTAAGAAAATCATTGTCTTAGGTTTACAGAAACAGAAACTAGAAGAGATTCGGGATGTAGAAGGCACAGAAAAGGGGGGAAGGAATAGGAACAAACATTTCAACAGTAACATTTCAAGAAAGCATAGCATTAAAAAAATCATCACTCTATTCTATTGGGCTCGTTCTTGGATGACGGACGAAGGACTGGGTTGGTGTTTCCCATTTGGAGGCCGGATCTCAGGGCCCAAGGGATCTGGATTACACTCCGCACCCTGAGAACCAGTGTCATGGCCCCTGTGACATTCACACGAGGGAGACTGGCAGGAAGAAGGAAAATCTTACCGATGGGGCAGTTCCCTGCAGCCCCTGCCCGGATGCCCAGCGCCCGCGCGCCTAGCTGCAGCGCTGCTGCTTGCAGCCGCACGTCTGCTGACAACAGCACTTCTGCTGGCAGCAGCCCTTCCCGCAGCCGCACGAGCCGCAGCCGCATGACCTGCACGAGCGGCGGCAGCAGCAGACCACGGGGACGCTGCAGCAGCCCCCGCAGCAGCCGCAGCAGCAGGGGCAGCAGCCCGAGCAGCAGCCCACGCGGTAGCACCTGCAGGTGGTGCAGCTGCTGCAGCCGCCGCAGCCGCCGCCGCAGCCGCCACAGCCGCCGCCGCCGCAGCCGCCACCGCAGCCGCCACTGCAGCCGCCGCAGCCGCCGCAGCCGCCGCAACCTCCGCAGCCACAGCACCCCATGGTGTAGGTAGAGAGGACTCAGGAGAGGGGAGGACGGAGACTCGGGAGTGAGGGAGGTCTGAGGCCGCCTTCTGCAGGGGGCGGGGCTTATATAGCACCCCCTGCCGGCCGAGCCCCCGCAGGACTGTTTACCCCTCTTCCTGGTAAAGCTCTCACGAGGCCTCTCACACCTTCCTTATTGGAGTCCCGGCCAGTGTACCTTGCTAATTTTAGCTTTGACATGTCTCTGAAGCCTATATTTGGATTAGAACACACTTCTAAGAGGGGTGCGCCCTTGAGAAGGTAAATGCATGCATATGTTTTGCCCCAGGGCCTCCTCTGATGCCTGGCCCCTGGTAACTATGTAACAGCTGTTGAGGTAAATAAATGCCTGAAATATTTAGGAACAATTTTGTCTGAGTCGCGAGTCAAGTAGAAGTCCTGTGTTTCTGTATATACTTCTTACTTAGCTGGGTCAAAAAACAAAACAAGAACATTGCTTTTCTCTCTCCTGGGATTCATGACATGCCCCCATGTTGCAAAAAACAAAACAAGACAAAACATACAAAACCCAAAAAGTTTTTGAAAGAATAAGTGAAAACCAGACTGAACACAGAAAAAGTTGGCCTCCCTGCAAGCGTTCTATCTCGCCTTAAAACACCGATATGCTTTTCCCGGCTCCCTAAGACTTGTGTTTGGTTTTGTTTACAAGAATTGCTTGATCATTAAAACATTTTTTTTTTTAAGCTGTGTTATGTCAGCTGCTGAAGATAGACTTGTGCACGGCCCGCTCCTAAATCACCGCCAAGAAAAGTTTCTGCTGTTGTTTGTTAAATCGTTGAGAAACAGGGGCGCCTGGGTGGCTCGTTGGGTTAAGCCTCGGACTTCCGCTCAGGTCCTGATCTCATGGTTTGTAAATCTGGGCTGTCAGCACAGAGCACCCTTCAGATGCATCTCCTGGCTCTCTGCTCCTCCCCTGCTCTCTCTCTCTCTCTCTCTCTCTGTCAAAAATAAATAAAACATCTAAAAAAAAAACCCCGAGAAAAACGAAAACAAGAAAGGTTTCATCGGGTGGCATCTCTCCTGTTGAGGACCTGTGTCCAGACCCCCCGCGCCTGGGAACGTTGACCTGAAATGCGTGCTCGTTGTCAGGCCCACGCCCTGGTCCCAGAGAGCCTGCGAGTGTGGCCCGTGTGCCTGCTGGCCTCACCCAGGAGCCAAGGCCACTCCGGACCCCGCCCGGAGGACGCACCGCTCCCGGGTCTGTGCCGGGGCTTACGCTGAGGCTCCTGGATCAGACACGGCCCGGCTTTGGCCTTGGCCTTGGCTTTGGCCTTGGCCTTGGCCTTGGGAGGCCTGCACTTCCCCCAGTAATGTTGGTGTCCCTGGATTTACAAGCGTACCTTTGGTAAGCTTACCTTCTGAAAGCCAGAGAAGGAAGCCTTAAAATGCCCTGCCATGATCTGCTTCTCAAGGAGAAGGCCGCAGGGCTGCTCCGCTCTGCATTTTCGGGGCTCGAAATGCAGTGCGCAGGGAGCCTCGCGAAAGGTCTCCTTGGCCCCCGCCTGACATCCGGGCATCACACTCAGGGCCCTGGAGCTGCTGTTTCCCTACAGCGCGGCCGTCGTGCTTCCAGTTCTGGACTCCACGCAGCGCACAGCCATTTCATTCATAAAAAACGCCGAGTTTACCAAGGAGGCCGCTGTGCTAAAAATAGCATGGTTACGCGGCGAGGGACTCAAGAAGGAAGTAAATAAAGATCTTGTGAGAGCCTTCCATGGAAACTGGGCTAAGAATAAGGGGGGTGTTGGTATATAAGCCCCGCCCCCGCAGAAGGCGGCATCAGACCTCCCTCACTCCCGAGTCTCCGTCCTCCCCTCTCCTGAGTCCTCTCTACCCACACCATGGGGTGCTGTGGCTGCGGAGGTTGCGGCGGCTGCGGCGGCTGTGGCGGCTGCAGTGGCGGCTGCGGCGGCGGCTGCGGCGGCTGCAGCAGCTGCACCACCTGCAGGTGCTACCGCGTGGGCTGCTGCTCGGGCTGCTGCCCCTGCTGCTGCGGCTGCTGCGGGGGCTGCTGCAGCGTCCCCGTGGTCTGCTGCTGCCGCCGCTCGTGCAGGTCGTGCGGCTGCGGCTCGTGCGGCTGCGGGAAGGGCTGCTGCCAGCAGAAGTGCTGTTGTCAGCAGACGTGCGGCTGCAAGAAGCAGCGCTGCAGCTAGGCGCGCGGTGCAGGTGCGGGTGCGGGGGGTGGGGGCGTCTGCTTGCCCCCAAGGCCAAGGCTTCCCTCCATCCCACCTGTCTGCTCTGTCAATCTCACTGTGTCCTGGACTTTCTGGTACTTTCTCCCTGGCTTCTCATGCTCTGAGTTGAGGTAAGTTTTGCTATTTAAAAAAATAGTCACATGGAAGGGGCCCCTGGGTGGCTCAGTCCATGAAGTCTGACTTCAGCTCAGGTCATGATCTCAGTTTGTGAGTTCAAGCCCAGGCATCAGGCTTTGCACAGACCATGTGGAGTTTGCTTGGGATCCTCTCTCTCTGCCCCTCCCCACCCCCAGCCTCTCCCCCACCCAAGCTTTCTCTCTCTCTTTCCGTCTCTCTCCTCCCCCCTTTCTCTGCCCCTTCCCCACTCATGCTTTTTTCCTCTCTCTCAGAACAAATAATAAATAAACTTAAAAAAAGAGTCACATGGACATTTTCTACAACGTCATTCAAGAAAAAGGAGAGCACCTTGATGATCGAGCTCAGCAATCATGACTTCTACTCCGTTTTCTTCTTTGCATTATTTTTCTATCTAGACTTTAACCCTTTTTGTATTTATTATAAATGTTGTGTCCTTTCTGTGACCATAGAAGCTTTCTCAATGTTCACCTAAAAATTACTTAATAAAGTGCAAAAACAAACACTGACCGGTTGTTATTGTTTTATCTTATTTTATCCTTGGGGTTATTTTCAGTGAGTTAATTTGAGAATGGTCCTCCATGGGCTGGGGCCATGGGTTACACAAATAATTATGGCCTTCTGTGTTGACAATCCAGTCATGCACAAATAACCGTCAACACAAGGCAGAATAATAAACAAGTCAGAAGGCCACGAGGTGGTATCTGCATGGTTGGATGGGGAATGAGTGTAAAGGGCTGGAAAAGCTTCAAGAAAGGGATGCCATTTGGGGGCATATTTGAAAGAATTAGTGAGCTTTCGACAGGTGGAGGTGATTGGGGACAGATATTTTAAGCAGAAGGGCAGTAAACATGAAGGATGGGAAACTTCAAGATGTCCATGGGAGCTAGCAAGCTGTTGAGCATGTCCTAGGTACAGAGTACGTGAGCGTAGTTGGAAATAACCAATAAGACTAGCATTCACATTGCCCTCAATAGCCAGGCATTCTTCTACGAACTCACACGTTTTGATGGAAGCCCTCTCATTATGCCCATTGCACAGAAGGAAAACAGCAAAGAGAGGTTAAGTCGATTGCTTAAAGCACACAGATGTTGCTGGTGGAGGCTGGATGTGCCACAATGCTGCAGGCTGGTGGTTTTTGAGAAGGGATGTTTAACTGCAACGTACAGAGTTAACTGGTTCATGGACAGAACTGAAGCTACTTCAGCAATGTGGGAGAAAACAATGAGGACCTAATACAAAGGCAGAATGGGAACCGGAAGTGTATTTGTGGGTGATAAAAGCATAATACAAAACCCAACAAGTGAGGACCATGTCTGCAATCCCAAAATAGGCAAGATACCAGTGGTGACTGCTATGGATGGAATTATGTACCCCCCATTCATATGTTGAAGCCCTAACTTCTAATGTGATGGTATTTGGAGTTTGTGTCTATGGGAGGTAATTAGATTTATATAAGGTCCCAAGGCTGTGAGCTCATGATGGGATTAATCCTCTTACAAGAAGAGGAAGAGACACCAGCGTTCTCTCTCTCTCTGCCACGTGAGGGCACAGCAAGAAGGTAGTCATTTGCAGCCCAAAATAGAGCTCTCACCAAAACCCAACCACAGTCCCTGATCTCAGACTTCTGGCCTCCAGAACTGTAAGAAAACAAACCTCTGTTGTTTAAGCCAGTGAGTCAACAGTCTTTTGCTGTGGCTGCCTGGGATGATACCGTAATGTAACAATAATACATAGGGACTTCTATTCTTTTCTGAGAGATTCGGGATACTGTACAAGACAGCCTGCTTTTAAATTTGTATTAAATATGGTCTACAAATAAGTGAGGAACTGACCATTTCCTTTAAGGCTGTTTGTCTCATTCTGTAAGATGTGGAGTTAAAGGGAATTGATAGCATTGTAAAAAAGCCGTCCTATAAATTACACATTAAATTGTCTCATAAGTCACCTTGATCCTCTTCCCAGTATATTTATTCTGGTCCCTTGGCATGGGTGTTTTTAGAAATGGCAGGTCTGCTTGGTTTGCTGACATCAAAAGATCTAGATCTGAAAAAAAATTGTCTTTTTGGTCTGCTTACCTCATCTTGATTTTTTTGCATTCATTTCTAAGAGAAATATTTGGATTCAGATTGAAAATATGCTCCATATGGATCACAAGGCTTAGCATGCAGTTTGCTCATAATATTATTAGAATCAGGAGACACTAGAAGCACCTGGGTGGCTCAGTTGGTTGAGCGCTCCACTTTGGCTCAGGTCATGATCTTGTGGTTGATGAGTTCGAGCCCCGCGTCGGGCTCTGTGCTGACAGCTCAGAGCCTGGAGCCTGTTTTGGATTCTGTGTCTCCCTCTCTTTCTGCCCCTCCCCCACTCTTGCTCTATTTCTCTCTGTCTCAAAAATAAATAAACATTAAAAATTTTTTAAAAATTAGTACAAACTAATTATACTATATGTGTATAACCTATATGTCTTATACATTTACATGTTATTTATATTTATCATTGTTTATTTTTGCTATATATGCTACTTAGATGGGTTATACATATGTTTTTATATATACACATCAGGTTACATATATGTTATACACAATATTTACATACCTATATATATATATGCATCCATGCACATATACACTCAGACTCTGAATTTTAGACTTACCACATTATTTTTTTTCTTCATTCATTCATAAAAGCTAGTGATTTTTGAAGATCTGTTCTGAAGTATACATGTTTCTGTGAGGCTTGCCTCCGTCTTTTTCTGTCTGTTCCTTCCTGATCTTTGGGTCAACCATGACTCCTTGGACTTTGCTCTTGTGTTTACTTTCCCTCTGTGGCTTCCATGATCCACTCTTACCTATCACAGGTTAGAGTGTTACCATCCGAAAGGCCTTTGGTCACTTCAAAACAGCTGAAGCAAAGACATAAGGATCTTCAGTATATCCTCACATATGGAATGTCCTGGAACTATGTGTTGGCTATCTGGGGAGGAAGAAAGCAAGAGTCAGCGAGAAGGACAGGAGGATGCTGGGAAGGAGAAACAGGTGGACAGTGATGGTTGGCTTGCCCTTCGATGGTTAGACTTGGTCTACCTTCGTTTTCTCATTGGACCTTCTTCTGGTTCTCTTGGCTGTTAAATGTTAAATGACCTGTTTAATAAAGTTGCCTGAAGTTAAAACACAACCTTACTGACCTTTTGTTTTAGTCTGTGATTCAGTTTCTCTCAACCTGAGAGTGTCTTTACACCTTAGGAGGAGCCTGAAGTAATAACATGGTGCTTAAATCTCTCTTCTATCTTCAGTTGATTCAAGCAGTGATTTCTCTTTCATATTTGTTAGACTAATTAAACTAAAATCAGGTGATACTGAACTAAGCCTCCTGTGATAAAGAAAAATAGTGCTATGAGTTTTAATATAAGATACATTTCAAGGGTCCATTACTAAGAAATGTTGTATAAATACTCAACCACATATTAACTTATTTCTTGTGAGGACATCATGTGCTAAGAGTGGCAAACTCTATCAGTTTGCTAAAGCTGCCATGGTAAACTACCGCAGGGTGGGTGGCTTAAATAACTGCAAATTATTTTCTCACAGTTCTAACGGCTGGACATCCAAGATCCCAAGATTGGAGTTTGGAGAAGCTTGGTTTCCCTCCAAGGTCTTTTTCCTTGGCTCGAGGATGGTCGTCTTGCTGGGTCGTCCTGCAGCCTTTTTTCTGTGTGCATGCATCCCCAATGTCTCTTTCTCCTTATAAGGGGAACACCAGTCATATTGGATTAAACCCTCAGCCTTGCTACTTTATTTATCCTTAATTAGTTCTCGAAATACGTTATGTGTTGTATCTTGTGTGTGCACTTAGCACATGATGGACAAAGCATTAAATGGGTACCATAGATGTCTTGGTCTGACTTTTGTTGGAAAGAAGCTTAGAGCTGACTTTTCTATCCACTCCAGTGGCAAGTAGGACTGTATCTTGTCTGGTTTTCTGTATCAATCTTTCTTCTTCCAGTAACTCACGTAGCTCTAGGGTTCTCTTGCTAACACATTTTCAACTCTTCATCTTTCTGTGTGCTTTTTGTAAACCATCTAAAGTCCTTTGTGAAATGAAGTGGAATATAAATAAGCAAGCAAGAAAATAATCAAGCCAAAGCCATTGGTTCTTAAGCCAAGAAAAAAACGTCGGTAGTTTTTTTCTTTGCTGGAGCTTCCCAGATGTTAGCCGCTCTGATTGGTTCCTGTGGACTCACCCTGAGTGCTTCTCTTCCTGTAGGAGAAATGCATACTTTATGAAAAACCTTTCTTTTTATTTAAAAAATTTTTTTAACATTTTTTTATTTTTCAGAGAGAGACAGAGTGTAAGTGGGGGAGAGGCAGAGAGGGGGAGGCACAGAATCTGAAGCAGGCTCCAGGCTCTGAGCTGTCAGCACAGAGCTCCATGCAGGGCTTGAACTCACAGACCACAAAATCATGACCTGAGCTGAAGTTGGACTCTCAACTGACTGAGCCACCCAGGCGCCCCTGAGAAACCTTTCTTTTTGTGCATTTGTCAACATCGTCTATCTACCTTATTTTGATGCATAGTGAAAAAAAGACCCAATAATTCCTCCAAACATAGAGTTGTGCATAATGCCAAAGGGAGTCAAGTACATTGGAAGAGAAGAACTTCACCTTGACATGATAAATGACCTTTCCTCTTGTCCACAGAGAGATTTTCATAGTCCTATCTTGTTTGTGCAGATTCAGATGTTATGTTTTGGTGAAACATAACATGTAACTTATTCTTCTTCAATGTAGATATCTTTTTCATATACTTTAGAATTGTTCTTCTCTCATCCCACTTTGACTTCTCTCAAGGCCATATTTACTGACAATGACTTTTGACTATTGTCCATTCATTTTTTTAAAAATTTAAATCCAGGTTAGTTAACATATAGTGTAATAATGATTTTAGGAGTAGAATTTAGTGATTCATCACTTACATATAACACCCAGTGCTCATCCCAACAAGTGTCCTCTTTAATACCCTTCACCCATATAGCCCAGCCACCCACCCAATACTCCTCAGCAACCGTCAGTTTGTTCACTGTATTTAAGTGTCTCTTATGGTCTGCCTTCTCATCTCTTATGTTCGTCTGTTTTGTTTCTTAAATTCCACATATGAGTGAAATCATCTGGTATTTGTCTTTCTCTGACTGATTTTTTTTTCACTTAGCATAATACACTCTAGTTGCATCCACATTATTGCAAATGGGAAGATTATATATATATATATATGTGTGTGTGTGTGTGTGTGTGTGTGTGTGTGTGTGTGTGTATATGTATATATGTATATGTATGTATGTATGTATGTATGTATACACCACGTCTTCTTTATCCATTATAAGTCAATGGACAATGGATATTTGGTTTCTTTACATAATTTGGCTATAGTTGATAGTGCTGCTATAAACATTGGGGTGGATGTGCCCCTTTGAATCAGCATTTTTGTATCCTTTGGATAAACACCTAGCAGTGCAATTGCTGGGTCATAGGGTAGTTCTGTTTTTAATTTTTTGAGGAACCTCCATATTGTTTTCAAGAGTGTCTGTACCAGTTTGCATTACCACCCGTCATGCAAAAGTGTTCCCTTTTCTCTACATCCTCACCAACATCTTATCCTGAGTTGTTAATTTTAGCCATCCTGACAGGTGTGAGGTGGTATCTTATTGTGGTTTTCATTTGTATTCCCCTGATAAGGAGTGATGTTGAGCATCATTTCATGTGTCTGTCAGCCATCTGGATGTCTTCTTTGGAAAAGTGTCTTTTCATGTCTTTTGGGGTGGTCCATTCAAATAAAAGAAATGAATGGTTTGATTAAACATCCCTAAGATCCACTCACAAACTTTTGTTCTGAGATTAGATCGGAGGTTTAACCATCAACCTCTTTGTGTTCCCATGCTATGACCAGTTTCAAAAATCCAAATTACAAATCCATAATGTTCTTTTTACCCTTGTTTTGCAAAGACTGTTTTTGGAGATATCAAACCCAAATTTGAGATTTCTCAAGACTTCCCGGTACCCTTTTCCTGAGTAAAATTCACTCTTGACTTCACTCTATCTTTTCTTTCCTTGTTATTCTTTCGTTCTTATTTCTGCACTTGAAAATAGATATATATATATATATATATATATATATATATATATATATATATATATGTATATGTATATGTATATGTATGTATATGTATATGTATATGGAATAAAGTACTACATACCTAATAAAAGAGCACATGGTGTTAGAAAAATACATTTCCTTCTTTAATTTCATCCCAGACAGAAATAACTTTTTTGGTAGCCTTTTTTTAATAATGAAAAATAGTTTTATTAATTTTATTAATTTTTTTATTTTTTTATTTCTAGGAGAAAGAGAGAGAGAGAGAGAGAGACAGTGTGAGCACGGGTGGGTCAGGGAGAGAGGGAGACACAGATTCTGAAGCAGGCTCCAGGCTCTGAGCTGGCAGTCAGCACAGAGCCCGACGCGGGGCCCGAACCCCCGAACCGCGAGATCATGACCTAAGCGAAAGTCGGACGCTTAACCGACTAAGCCACCCAGGCGCCCCTAATTTTAAAAAATAGCTTATTACATGTATATCTTCACAATCACATTGTTAGTGCATACTCTGCATTCAGGGACAACTCTCTTTTCTGTTGGATGTGTTTTGGTTAAGACTGTAATCACAGCAATAGTTCTTGATGTGTCTGGGATTCATTGAACATCAATTCCACTTTGCAGAGCCTGAACTTGATGAAGGAGGACACTTAGTTAATCCCATAGCCAGTTAGCTTTCTCCAGTGTCAGATACAGATGCCTCTAGTTTCATAGGTGTGAGCAGGGATGCTGCATGTCCTGATGATGCTAATTTATGAAAGGCAGTTGGCTGGAGTCCAGGAGAGGGTCCTGAAAGATTAGCCTGAAGCAATTGGTGAGGGAGATCAAGGCTGGTGTTGGTGTCCTCACGCCTGTTCCTATTCTGTGCCTTAGGTTGGTGGCGGTGGTGGGGAGGGCTCATGTTCTCATCTGTATTCAGTATCTCATGTGTTTTCTTCCTTTTTCAAAATCCACACCCAGGAAATATTTGATAACAGAAGTCACTTATTAAAAGTTGATGGTGACTAGTCTCACACAAAGTTTCATGTAATATTTTAACTGGGAACCGTTCGCCTTTGAAGGAATGTCAACTGAGATTATGAGCTGTGACTGAAGCACTTCTGTGATGTGCTCAAGTTCTGATCCAGAGAGAAGAGCTGCCTGCGTAGATAGCACAGAGGATGTTAATCCACTTACATAATAATTATGCAAAATAAGAGTTAATGAAATACTAGGTAATCCTCCAACATTTCTGTGCTGACCTTTTGGCACTAGCACAAGAGAGTAGAATGCACCAGATTTAGAAAAGGGCAAAGTTTAATAATCGACTGTAATGCACCCTTAACCATTTTCCTAGGCTCTAGTATCTTAAGTGATAACGCTGTTGGATAGCTACTACTCTTTGTTTTCAAAAGAGCATGAAGTTTTTTGTTTAATCTGTATATGTGCACTTGAAATCAAACAGTAATTACCATAAGAGATCCTCTTTTTCTTTTTTTGCTCTTAGCCTCTTGGATCTTACTTGTTTGCAGGGAAAATTGCTGAAGTGGGACCTTCATGGTATGTATGTGTGCATAATACCTTATAAAAGAGATAGCACGTGTTACAAAGATACACGTTAGTCATGAATTAATATGTGTGCATGCCCTCCTCTCCATCCACTGTGTTTTGAGTTGGTCTGCCAGTTCCGGGAGTGGAAAACCCAAAGAAGTCCAGAAAGGCAAAATCAATTTATGTTTGGAGAACAGAAGATTAGATGAGGAAAGAAAATAAGTAGGATCCTAAAAAAAAGAAAATCGAGACTGAGTTCTGTGGGAATTTGTTGGTAATTTTCAGAAGATGAGGAGATGAAGAGGTTGGCCATACTGTCATGGGGAGGGTGCTCACGAGACGGGTGGATGCAAATGTTTAGGATGTTTTTTCTTGGCTTCTATAATTTGTTTCTCACTTTCAGCTTTGCTAAGAGATTGCAGTGAACATTCACATTTTATTTTCTCCTGGGTTATTTGACTCTGCTTAGATAGACCATAAGGCAAGGCAGCTTTACAAAGAATGTACACATCTGTTTATCACTCTTATCTAAACCTATGTTGCTGTTTATCACTCTTATCTAAACCTATGTTGATTTTATATTACAAAAGTTAATTGTGGTAATGCAGAAATTTAAATGTCCCAGCACTGACAAAGTAAAAAGCAAAAGTCCAGAGTGAATCTCAATGCTTAAATAGAATCACATTTACATTGGGTAGCCAGACTCACAATTCTTTTTTTCTATGCATATACTAACATATAGCTAATATTTGTAAAATGAGACTAAGTTCTATATACTTTTGTGAGACTTCCCTTTTTCACTTGTTAGTACTGCATGCCATCTCTCTGGCCCATGCATATCTTTTAGAAATGCTCGAAGAGCTTTTCATCTTATAGGTTTACTATGATTGTTTTTTAAAACTTTGTCACCATTAATGGGTATTTAGGTGTGTCAAATTTTTTGATATTGTAAATAATGCTGCAATGAACATCTTTGAACATATGGACATATAGTTTCTACCATAAATCATCTTTTTAAAATGATTTAATGTTTATTTACTTTTGAGAGAGAGAGAGAGAAGAGAGGGAGAGAGAGAGAGAGACAGAGCGCATGAGTGGAGGAGGGACTGAGAGAGAGAGAGAGAGAGAGAATTTGAAGCAGGCTTAAGGCTCTGAGCTGTAAGCACAGAGCCTGATTGATGCGAGGCTTGAACTCAGGAACCATGAGATCATGACCTGCGCTGAAGTTAGACACTTAAACCAAGTGAGCCACTCTGGTGCCCCGGTCTTTTTTAAAATCTATTCAATCACTTTATGTCTTTTTATTGATGTAAAGTAATTATTGATAGCTATGTACTTACTGCCATTTTGCTAATTGTTTTCTGACTGCTTTTATAGTTCTCCATTTCTTTCTTCTTTTCTTGCTCTATTTCTTTGTGATTTGCTACCTTTCTTTAGTAGAAGACTTATATTCCTCTCTCTTTACTTTTTGTGTATTTACTATAGACTTTTGTTTTGTGGTTACCACAAGGTTTAAATATAGTAATTTATATCTCAAACAGTCTATTTTAAGTTGATAACAAGTTAAATTTGAAATGAAAGAGACATTGCAACTGATACCACAGAGATGCAAAGGATACTAAGAGGTAACTGTGAACAATTGTATGCCAGCAAATTGGACAACCCAGAGGCAATGGATGAATTGCTAGAAACGCACAACCTAAAAGACTGAATCATGATGAAAAGGAAATCTGAACAGGCTGGTTACTAGTAAAGAGATTGAATCCGTAATCAAAAATCTTCGAACAGACAAAAGTCCAGGACCGGATAGCTACACTAGCAAAATCAACTCAACATTTAAAGAAGAATTAATGCCAATCCTTTGCAAACTTTTGCAAGATATGGAAGATAAGGGAACTCTTTCAAATATATTTTATGAGGTTAACATCAGTCTGATACCAACACCAGACAAGGATGCCAGAAGAAAATTATAGGCCAGTATCCCTGATGAACATAGATGCAAAAGTCTTCACCAAAATAGTATTAAACCAAATTCACCAATACATTAAAAAGATTATACTACACCTAAGTCTGATATAATATTTTATGTTAACTACACTTCAATTAAAAATGAGTTATAAAAATGGATTATACACCGTGCTCAAGTAGTATTTATTTCAGGAACACGAAAACAGCTTGGCATCTATAAATCAGTCACCATGATACACTACATTAACAAAATGAAAAATAATCCTATGATCATCTCAATAGATGCAGGGGAAGCAGTTAACAAAATTTAGCTTCAATTCATGACAAAAACTTTCAACGAAGTAGGCATACTGAACACAACAAAGGCCATATGTGATAATCCTACAGCTAACATCACACTCAACAGTGAGACGTTTCAAGCTATTCCTCTAAGATCATGAACAAGAGAAAGATGCCTATTCTTACTACTTTTTTCAACATAGCATCGAAAGAATTAGAAATAAAAGGCTATAAATCAGAAAGAAAGAAGCAAAACTATCACTATTCACAGATGACATAAACTGAAAACCTTAAAGACTCCACCAAAAACCATTGTAACTGATACACAAATTCAGTAAAGCTCAGCATGTAAAATCAATATACAAAATATGTGTTTCTATACAATAATAATGAGCTATCAGAAAGCAAAATAAAGGAAACAATCCCATTTACAATTGCATCAAAAAGAATAAAGTACCTAGGAATCAATTTAACAAAAGGGGTAAAACTGTATGTTGAAATAAATGGAAAGATATTCTGTGTTCGTGGATTGGAAGAACCAATGTTGTTAAAATGTCAATACTACCCAAAGCAATCTACAGATTCAGTAAAAAAAAAAAAAAAATCCCAATCAAAATTTCAATGGCATTTTTCACAGAAAGAACAAATAATCCTAAATTTTGCATGAAACCACAAAAAGCCCCAACTCATCAAAGCTATCCTGAGAAAGAAGGAAAAACTGGAAGTATCATGCTCTCTGATTTAAAACTATATTATAATACTAGAGTAAATTAAAACAGTATGATATTGGCAAAAAGATAGACATAGAGATCTATGGAACAGAAGAGAGTCTAGAAATAAATCTGTGGATATATGGTTAATTAATTTATGACAAGGGAGCCAAGAATACTCAATGGGGAAAAGCGAGTCTCTTCATTAAATGGGAAAATTAAACAGCTAGATGCAAAAGAATAAATTTAGCCCACTATCTTATACCATATACAGAAGTAAACTCAAAGCGAGTTAAAAGCTTGAACATAAGACCTGAAGACATAAGATTTTTAGAAGAAAACATAGGTAGTAAACTCCTTGACTTAGGTCTTGGTGATTTTTTTGAATCAGACACCAAATGCAGAAGAAACAAAAACAAAAATAAACAAGTAGGACTATATCAAACTAAAAATCTTCTGTCTCGGGGGGGTATATTATAAAGGAAACCATAAGCAAAATGAAACAACAATCTACTGAGTGGGGATAAATATTTACAAATTGTGTATCTGATAAGGAGCTAATATCCAAAATATATACAACTCAATATATAAAGAACTCATACAACTGAAGAAAACTTAATAATCCAACTGAAAAATGGGCAAAAGACCTGAACAGGTATTTTTCTAAAGAAGACATACAGATAGACAACAGGCACGTGAAAAGACGTTCATACATCTTTACATCCTTAATCATTGAGGAAGTGAAAATCAGAACCACAATGAAATATCAACTCACACATGTCAGAATGGATATTATTGAGAAGACAAGAAATTACAAGTGTTGGAGAGCATGTGGAGAAAAGGAGACCTTCTTTTTTTTTTTTTTAAATATTGTTTTATTTATTTCTGAGAGAGAGAGACAGCATGAACAGGGGAGGGTCAGAGAGAGAGGAAGTCACAGACTGAAGCAGGCTCCAGGCTCTGAGCTGGCAGTCAGCACAGAGCCCGACGCGGGGCTCGAACCCACGAACCGCGAGATCATGACCTAAGCGAAAGTCGGACACTTAACTGACTAAGTCACCCAGGCGCCCCTAAAAGGAGACCTTCTTGCACTGTTGGTGGAAATGCAGGCTGATGGAGCCACTGTGGAAAACAGTGTGGAGGTTTCTCAAAAAATTAAAAAGAGAACTACCCTACGGCCCAGCAATTGCACTCCTAGGTATTTATCCAAAGGATACAAAAACACTATTACCTGTTTCTAATTGGATTATTTATTTTTTGGGTATTGAGTTGTATCAGTTCTTTATATGTATTTGGATACGAATCTTTTATCAGATATGTCATCTGCAAATATTTGTTGATGGTACCCTTCACTTTGCAGGAGCTTTTTATTTTGATGTAGCCCCGGGAGTTTGTTCTTGCTTTTGTCTTCCTTGCCTCAGGAGACATATCTAGGATATGTGCTGCCGAAGCGAGCACCCAGGAGACATGTTAGAAAAGTGTTGCTACAGTTTATCTCACAGAGCTTACTTCCTATGTTCTCTTCTAGGATTTTTATGGTTTCTGGTCTCACACTTAGGTCTTTCACCCGTTTTGAGTTTATGCTTGTGTGTGGTGTGGGTAAGCGGTCAAGTTTCATTCTTCTGAGTGTAGCTATCATCTTCTTGTTTTCTTGAAAACAGAGTGAACGGGAACTCATGCCCACCTGGAATCCATGACCTTGGCCTAGGCTTAGATCCTTCCTTTGAGGCTCAGCATAATTTCCTGAGCTTTGAAGTTCAAATCTCTTTTTCTTCCTGGCTGCCAACACCATCACTCTGGTGGAGAAAAAAGATGCATTTACATGAAACAAAAAAACGGTCTTTATTGGAAAATGAATGAACTTGTACTATGTGAAAATTCATTCATAAAAGTCAGATACCAATACCAGTAATTACCAGACTATGTGACAATTGTTATTGGAGTAATATATACTACCTGCAATGAAAGAGAGAAAAGGAAATTCTGGGGGTACTAAGGGAGATCTAATGAGGCGGAGAAGCTCCATGAAGAGAGAGTGAGTGGGTTCCGGCAGAAACCGCCTTGTAAACAGTCATGAGCAGAGAAAGGCATGTGGGGTGGGGAAGTGTGTGCGACGGTGTATGACAACAGGTGGTGGAGGTGACCCGCAGCTAACTCCGAAACCCCCGTAGACCTTTGTAAACCAGGCAAAACCAGACATTATCCTCCCGGCAACCATGAACCAGACAGGACTTTGAAGCAGGGGAGTGGCGTGATCAGATGTGGGCTCTCCAAAGTCCTCTCTGATGAGGAAATATAAGGCAAAGTGTTTGAACAAGCGATTCATGTTCCGGGGGGAGCATATTACAAATGACCAGGAAACGTCGCAAATAATTTGGAAATTGTGAAACCACCGGGAGCGCATTACAAGGCTCCTGTGAAGTGGACTCTCTGCTATTCGTGTTTAAACATGAAATGTTAAGCACAGTGTGCTGGGAGGGGTGGGCGCCTGGACAGAAAATTATGATGTAACAACAGGTAGCTTACGGAGCATTTACCAGGGGATTTTCTGAACACTTTCTACACATTAGCTCATAGAATCCGTGCAGCCATTCTGTGATATAAATTCTGTTTTCCCTCCATCTTACAGAGAAGGACAATGAGGCACACAGAAGCCTTAGGTGATCTACCCACCTACCCACGGTCATTTACTTGGTAGCACAGTTGGCTCTTGACTTCAGGTAGCTTGGCTCTTGAGCTCTGAAACACAGCCCTATGCTGCCACCTGGTGGTTAAGGGTGGGAAGTGCGACAATAGAGGCGTGTCTGGGCCAGTGCGGGGAGGTCAAAGAGGGCTGCACGAAGATGGGAACTTGGAGCAGGAGTTAGGGAGACATTTGAGACACAGGGGGCAACGCGTGCCAGGGCAGGAAGTCTTGGCACCATGCGCGCAGTGCACGATGATCTTGGTGGGCCGGGAGGAAAGTGGGACATGCCAGGAAATGAAGTGATGATGTCACGGAGAGCAGGTTCTAGGGGACCTCCTAGGCTCACAAGGGACTAGGGCTTGGAACTCGAGCTGATGGGAAACCACTGAAGAGCAAACCACAGGAGCAATGGGGCGAGATTCCCATTTGACGCAAATTCTCCTGTTGTTACGAGGAAAACGGATGTGGGAGACAAGACCAGGGTCAACAGAGCAGCCAGAAGGAGAAGACGAGCTGCTGGCGGAGGGAGGGAGGACGGCGTGGTCAAGGAGGGCTTAGGGGGGCCCAGCAGCCAGGGCTTGGGAGTGGACATGAGGTCAGGGGCCGAGACGGAGGAGTGAAGAATGATGGTGGGGTCTGCGGTCGTGATGATCCCAAGTGGAGAGGAAGCAGGGGGCGCAGGTTCGGGGACACGAGGTAAAAGATATGGTTACCATTGTTCCTTGCTTCTGAAGCTCTGGTAGCGGTGACCCTCAGTCAGGGAAGAGGTTGAGTCCAAGAGATATCTGGCAATGTCCAGACATATTTGGTCCTCATAACTGGTTTCTGCTCATCACCCTATGGTGTCCAGGACAGCCCCTACGACAAGGAATCACAAATGTCAATGGCTCAATTGTCAATGACAATCACAAATGTCACAAAGCTCAGTGTGCACTCAGCTCGGTGTCGGCTGTGTGGCTGCTGGGCCAGGGCCCCAGAGCAGGCCACTGGCTGGCTGGGTCATGCTGTGTGCATCCCCCCCACCCCCTCCCCTAGGTTGCTCAGGGAGCCAGAGCAGAAGGAAGCACTCGCCATTGACTCACCACCTCACAAAAACAAGGCCTCGGTCTCCAGGCAGATTCCTAGAATATCCTACACAGGGCTGAGTTCATCCAGGGTTCCCTGCCCCCAAGGAGGGGTTAGCAGGCTTCTGTGAGCTAAGAAGTGCATTCCAAGGCCCAGAGAACTAGATTACGGTCTTATCTTCAAGAGAGCCACTGATTAAAGTTGGCAGTTAATGGGAGTAAAGTTCTCCTTCAGGCCGATATTACTTTGTGGTGAAGGTAGGTTCAAAGCTTTCCTCCTTTCCTTTCTCCAGGGCCCTCTCCTTAGGAGCAGAGACACGGCCAGCTTTACTGGTTGGCCATCCACCACTTGACTTTGGGACTGATTCTCAGCAAAACATGAACTAATTTTCAATACTGGTGCTCTGGACTTCGAGCAAATGAGCTTCAGTACCGCTACAGTGTGGTAAACCCACAATGGTGGGTGGGTGAGTGGAGGGGGTGGCTGTTTCTCCGGGTGCCTATGAAGCCCTCTCTCTGCTCAATGGCTGCCCAGGCAGAGACACATCCCACCATGCTGCTACCCCTAAGTGACACCACTGGGCTGACCATTGGGAACAATTTTCTAAAGAACCATCCCTTTACAGTACCTGCAAGAGGGCCTAGAAGACAGAGAGGCAACTGCCTTGCGGTATTTCATAGACTCTTCATCCATCAAAAGTTCACACGGACTTTAATACATTATTTTCTTGGAGCAAAGCCCATGTTTAAGACAAGGGTTTGCAACTTTTGGGTATGAGTTTTAGCTAGAAAAACCACAGGTTAGAGTCTAGACAGGGAATGCACAAAGAGATGGAGATACTTTACCACAGGACACCATTCTCGGGTGCCAAAGACACTCATGAGTTAAAGAGAAATCAGGACAAGTGTGGTAAAGCACAGCTCACTTGCTCACATTTGCTAGAAATAAGACTTGTGGTTTGAGAATGCTAGTTGACTCAGTTTCTCCACTGGTCTTGAAAAATGACACTATTTGCTTATACCAGGGGAGGCGTGGGAACCCTTGTTTAAAAGTTTTGTAATAATAAGATAAAAAAGATAAGCGGGAGGAACAAAATGCGCATGGCTGGGCCAGCGAGGGTACACATCATCCTCATGTGTCAAGAACCGTCAAACTGTTTCCTCTCCTCACGTTGCCTCCCCGTGGGCCACTAGATACTCATTTCTGTTGTCTTCAGATGTGGCGGTGGTAGGGGGAGGGCAGGTCTGGCAATGCTTTCCTGTAAAATGAAGACATGGGAAACTGTGCAACAGTTTATCATTCTCTGGTAGGTGAATTGTCAACTCTCAACAGTACCTTGCTTCTGGGCTCTTTCTACTTACTAAATAAGAGGTGAAAGCAAGAAGGGGTGAAATGGGGTATCCCGCCATTGACAGATGCTCAGGAGGTCTCTGCCTCCATGAGCTACAGGAAGAGAGCCATCTTCCTTCTGTGAGGTGTTGAGGCCTGGGTCCCCAGCCAGAGACCAGAGATCAGGCCTGGAGGGGGACACCTCATTAAACATTAACTCCCCCCCCCCAAGTGGCCTTTGAATAACTAGACAGAACTGACTCACTCCCAGGGGTGGTCTGTCTGCTGCCAGACTTTTAAAAGAAAGCTCTGGAATCCTAAGATGCAGAATAGTTTAACTTCGTGACACTCCTTTACTGCTCAAGTTCATGGGAACGATCCCTCTTGCTGAGCACTGTTGGAGTTTTTAGTTTGTTCATCATTTACCTTGCTATTGAAAAGGAATTGCTTGGGGGCGCCTGGGTGGCTTAGTCGGTTAAGCGTCCGACTTTCGCTTGGGTCATGATCTCGCGGTTCGTGGGTTCGAGCCCCACGTCGGGCTCTGTGCTGACTGCCGGCTCAGAGCCTGGAGCCTGTTTCAGTCTGTGACTCCCTCTGTCTCTGACCCTCCCCTGCTCACGCTGTCTCTCTTTCTCTCCTAGAAATAAATAAAACATTTAAAAAAAAATTTTAGAAAGGGAATTGCTTGGAAATTGTTCGCATGTAGCCTATCATTTGTCGATAATATTGTCATCTTGGCTCATTGATTAGTTCGGAAATTCTTGAGGACCCAGAAGCCTTTCTAATTAGGGCACCTAGAAAAGCAGTTTGAGTATGTGTGGGAATAGATTCTGAGCAAGGTTGTTGGGCCAAACCGGAGATGCGGGCTTCCCCCCTGCACCACCTTCCCGGCCCAGACCTGCTCTGCTGGGATCTACCTGCTAAATGTGTCTCTGCTTCTTTCTCTTTAAATGGGAACGCACCTTGATCACCGCGTGAAATGAATTCCCTTTTAGCACTTATATTAGCTTCCGGTACCAAACACCCGTACACGTGGTAGCTCTGAGTGACACACTTCTGTTCTCTTATAGTTCTGGAGAGGATTGAAGTCTGAAATCAGTCTTAGTGGGATACAGTTAAGATGCGGCCAAGGCTGGTTCCCTCTGGAGGCTCTAGGGGGAGAAAGTCCTTTTCTAGATTCTGGAAGTCTCGTACATTTCCTGGCTCAGGCCCTTTCTCCTCCACCCCTCCCTCTGCCTCCTTGTCATTTCACTTTCTGTGTGTTCTGTAGTTGTGTCTCCTAGGTCCCTCTTCTGAAGACACTTGTGATTATATTTAGGGCCCACGCTGGTAATCCAGGATAACTTCCTCATCTCAAAAGCCTTACTCAATTCTGCAGAGTCCTTTCTGCCTTGGAAGGGGACCCTCACGGATTTCAGGGATGAGGATCTGGTTATCGTTGGGGCCCAGAATTGGGCCAACCACAGCACTTTTCCCTCAACATTAGTCAAGCTGGGTGACTCAGAGACTCATGTTTAGTCTAGGGAAAAACCTCATGAAGCCTGAAAATATTTGCAAAACAGAAGGCAGACGCTAAAAACAAATGTTTTCACTTTAAGAAGTGTTATTTGGTCAAAGAAAATGCTTCCTTTAGAATTCTTTAGGAATCCCACCTGCTAGCAAACGAAACATGTGTTTGCTGAAGCCACAGCTTTTTGTTACAGTTCATATTTTTATTTTCTGTATTGTTACAATTGGCACCATCATGATGACTTCCACAAAGACCCCCAGCTCTGTTGGTCTTTTCCTTAGCATTTCCTAATTTCTGGACCTCTCTCCCCTCTGATCACGAGTCATGGAGGTATGAGCTATGTTGAGGTGCTGTTCTGCTCCCACGAGCTGGTGTAAGGAACGTGCTTCAGCTGAGGAAAGAGGCTGGATGTCTAAGGAGTATTAGATTTTCTCCATGTCAGTAACAGTGAACGTCCCAGAGAACACACGCGAATGCTTGACAGAGAGAGAGGCTTGTTTTACATGGAGTAAATGCAGTTGGCTTCAGCATTGATCTGAACATCAGGATATGTGGCTATACTCTAACCAACTGACACATTTGGGGACAGCCATCTGCCTTCTGTGGTCATTGGTTCCTCCCTAGAAAGAGAAAGGACTTCCCTACATGATCTGCCGGTCCCTCTCCTTCTCTCCCATGTGAGGATCCTTGCAAGTTATGGCGACTCAACAAGTTTCTCCACAATTTGTCAAAGGCCTTAGGAGACCTTCTCCAGGTACTTTTCTTCTTGAGATTTCCCAGAGAAACAAAGTTAAGCCCTCAAAGTGCAAAGCAAACAAACAAACCCAGAAAACAAACGAGAGAGGGTTTGAAAGCTTTAGGATGTCCTATTTATTGGCTCCTTGGCCTGTGTGGTGAAAAGCTCAGGTGATACTGTGTGAGGGAAGTTCATATTCTCAGTGGCCTGAGCAAGCCCTGCAAACCACAGAACACAGCCTTTTGGCCAAACATCAACGCAAACCCTTTTCAGTAACCACACGCCATGGCATGTCTACACAGTGTGAGCCAGCGATTGCTTTGTTCCCTAGGCTCTAGCTCCGTCTGCTCAATAGGGGTCCCACTGGGCATGCTGTCATCGTCTGGTTTTCTGATGGTATCAGGGATGCATCCAGTTCCAGTGCCTGTTAGGGTCACCCCACTGTCCTTGCTCTATTCTCTCATCATATCCAAATTTCAGTTAATTTTTAAAACTAAGACATTTTGCTTTTTAAAGTGCAGTTTTAGGCTCATGGCAAAATTGAGAAGAAGGTTGCAGAAATTTTGCATACGTCCCTGTCCCTACACATAGAAAGCCGAGCCACCAAAACCCCAGAGTGGTGCATCTGCTACAACAGACAAACCTGCACTGACACATCATCATCATCACCCACAGTCCATAGTTCAAACTGGGGTTCACTGTTGGTGGTGGGTTTGGACAAATGTATAATGAAACGTCTCCATTAGTATGTATCATGCAGAGTATTTTTATTGTCCTGTACATTCTCTCTCTTCTACTTTTTCATCCCCTCCCTTCACCCCAGCCCCTGGCAACCACTGATCTTTTTCCTGTCTCCATAGTTTTGACTTTTCCAGAATGTATAGAGTTGGAATCCTACAGTATATAATGTTTTCAAATTGGCTTCTTTCACTTGATAACATACAATTATGGCTCCTCCATGTTTTGCACATGGTTTGATAGCTCATTTAGTGCCAAATAATACTCTATTGTCCAGATATTCCGCAGTTTATTTACCTATTCACCTACTGAGGGACATCTTTTTTTTTTCTTTAATGTTTATTTATTATTGAGACAGAGAGAAACAGAGAATGAGTGGGGGAGGGGCAGAGAGAGAGGGAGACACAGAATCTGAAGCAGCTCCAGGCTCTGAGCTGTCATCACAGAGCCCAACGCAGGGCTTGAACCCAGGAACAGGGAGATCATGACCTGAGCTGAAGTTGGAAGTTCAACTGACTGAGCCACCCAGGCGCCCTACTGAAAGACATCTTGGTTGCTTCCGGGTTTTGGCAATTATGAACACAGCTGCAATAAATATCCATGTGCAGGTTTTTGTGTGGCCATAAGTTTTCAACTCCTTTGGATAAATACCAAGGGGCACAGTTGCTAGATAGTATGTTAGGAGCAGATCTGGGTTTTTTAAGAAACCACCTACCTGTCTTCCCAAGCGGCTGCATCATTTTGCCCACCAGAGGTGAATGAGAATTTCTCCTGCTCCACAGCCTCGGCGGCATTTGGTGCTGTCAGTGTTTTAGATTTTGGCCATTCTAATAGGTGTGGAGTGATATCTCAATGTTGTTTGAAGTTGTATTTCCCCGAGGATGTACGATGTGGGGCATCTTTTCACATGCTTATTTGTCATCTGTGTATCTTCTTTAGTGGGAGCTCTTTGGCTTATTTTTTAATCCATTTGTCTTGTTTTTTCATTATTGATAGATAAGAGTTCCTGGTATATTTTTTATTTTATTTTACTTATTTATTTTTATAATAGTTTTTGAGTGAGAGAGAGAGAATGCAAGTTTGAGTGCAAGTGGGTGAAGGGCAGAGGGAGGGAGAGAACTTTAACCAGGCTCTATGCTCAGCATGGAGCCTGATGCGGGGCTCAATCTCACCACTGTGAGGTCATGACCTGAGCTGAAATCAAGAGTTGGCTGCTTAACTGATGGAATCACCCAGCCATCCCAAGAGTTCTTGGTCCATTTTAGATACCGATCCTTTCTTAAATGTCTCTTTTGCAAATATTGTCTCACAGTCTGTAGCTTATCTTTTTATTCTCTTGACACTGTCCTTGCAGAACAAAAATTTAATTTTAATTTAATGATGTCCAGCTTATTGATTATTTCTTTTATGGCTTTTGACTTTGGTGTTTCATCTAAAAAAAAAAATCATTGCCTTACCCAAGGTCACGTAGATTTTCTCTTATGTTATCATCTAGGAGTTTTACGGTTTGGGGTTTTAGTTTCTGTGGATTTTTAATGCAAACATGTCAGCTTTCTCTTTTATATCCTTGTCTTTGTAAATGATGAGTCTACCCACTTATGACATTTTGCTTATGAAAACAGATTCCTCTCTGCGAGTATTTCTGACAGCAGGTGTTAAGGTAGTGGCATACTTGTTCTCTGCATACTTAGTTATCCTATAATGTTCACAGAAGGGAAGGTGGACATTGTCTAGGGTAAGAGGATCTTGGGCTCCAACAAGAATATAATCTTCCTTTGAGACCACTACTTTATTTCAGACCCAATAGTACAAAATACATAGACAGTGGCTTTTCAATAACAGATAATTATTTTTTTTCTTTCATAGTTTATTGTCAAGTTGGTTTCCATATAACACCCAGTGCTCATCCCAACAAGTGTCCTCCTCCATGCCCATCACCCCCATTCCTCTCCTCCATCCCCATCAGCCTTCAGTTTGTTCTCTGTATTCAAGAATCTCTCATGGTTTTCCTCCTTCCTTCTCCCGAGCTATTTTTCCCCTTCTCCTCCCTCATGGTCCTCTGTTAAGTTTCCCTTGTTCCACTTACAAGTGCAATAACAGATAATTATTGTCTCCAACTTCTTCTTGGCCCTTCTTATGATTATAAATGCCTTTTTTCTAACATAATAATGAATTACTTTACCCTTTCTCCATATCTAAACATTTTATTTTTTTTTTGCCTGAAGTGAGATAAACAAACAGAAAAGAGGCCAAAGGGTAGATGGGAGATCACCCAATATGGCATCGGAAGCCCTGGATGAAAGTTTTGTTTCTCCAGGAAAAGTCACTCAACTGATTCGGGCCTCCACTGCATCATCTGAAACATAAGTGGTTGTCCCAGACAACCTCTGAAATTTCTACGAAAATACCTTTGAGCTCTAAGTAGGTCAGTTTTCATAGTAGATTTTTCCACATCTAAGTTGGCCCTAGAAAGACTTTTCAAATCTATGTAAGTCAATTTAAAAAGAAAGACAAAAAACATGAGAGGAAATTATGAGTCTATAGTTTTCCATTTCTTAATTTTTAAAAATCAAAGTTCTGGTATCATTTATCAGAATTTCCACTGATCATGGAAAGGCCATTGGACTTCTCCATCTTTGTTACTGATTAATAATCTTTCATTTCTGTTCCACCTGGAATTACAGAGAGTTCTACGGCTTTAACTTTTTTGGTGGTTTGGTAGAGCATGCGGACGCTGTCAATGCTGATTTCCAAGAAATTCTGATGTTGAAATTTATCCTTGGTATTGTGGTGATGTGTCCCCTCTGATAGAAACTGGAAACAAAAATCTCTCCCACACCTTGAAACCTGATGTGAAAAATGATGCTAACAGTAAAGGTTATTCTTGTGAAAAAAGAAAAATGTTGACATTTACATGTTTTGGTTCACGTTTTTCTTCCTTCCTATGTGCTGACAGGTGCAGTCCCAATTCATATGATTAATTTTTACTCATTTTCTACTTGGCATCACTTCAGACAAGCCATTCATTTAAAATGAAAACAGCATAAGAATGTGCCACTATAAATTCATGGTTTTCGGTCCAAGTTTTAGGTGTCTGGGGTGGCTTGACCTTTAGATCAAGGTAAGAGGCAGTTGGGATTCTATGATGTTTCCAGTATTATGTGACTTTTGTTGAGATGGAGAAGGTGGTGGGTAGTACATGGCAGAGAGAAGTGAGTGGAGGCCACCCTGGGAGCCATACCTCACCGTCACACCCGTGAGTGACTTGATTTTCTCTAAATTCTTCCTGCGAAGACTGCAAGGAAGAGGAGAAGAAAGGAAATCTTCTGTCATGAGGGAGAAAACAGCAGAGAGGCATAGGTGGGGCCTTGGGAACCAGACCGAAGAACTGATTCTCGCACCTGTTTGTAGAGAAGTAAGGTCTTGTAAATCCCCCCCGCCCCCACCCCAAAAGATGAAATGTAAGCTGAAGCTAAGAAAGTAATAACAGTTTGCTTTGTCTGGCCTCAAGTTTATCCACTGATATTTTATTTATTTGAAAATTGTCTCTTCTATTTGGGAGTGATTTTAGATTTGCAGAAGAATTACAGAGACAGTACCGTGAGGATCTGTGTACCCTTCACCTAAGCGTCCTAACGCGGCCAGCTTCTAGAACGCAGGCGCATGTAGCAATGCTGACAGATCCTCACTGTCGCTGTCATATAAATTAAACCCCAGGCGTCACTGGATTTCATCAGTTTCCCACGAATGGCCCTGTTCTGTTCTAGGGTCCTCGCTAGGTGAACATTTCTACATTTAGTCGGTCTGTCTCAGTCTTCCTTGGTCTGTGACTTTGTTTGTTTGTTTCCCAACAATCTTTCTTTGTTTCCCATGACCTTGACAGTTCTGAAGAGTCAAAGCTTTTTCATCGTTTATCTTCTGTAACTTAATTCTTTTATTTTATAAAAATACTTTTTTATACATTTTTCTTTTTAAATAGGAGATAGCCCATTTCATACTTGGTAAATGGCAGGGTCTGTCACCAACACCTGTTCTGAAGCTACCCATTGGGTCAATGTTGTCCCAATATAATCATGGCAGGCTGTGCCTGGGAGAACACAGCTGCTTCTAGGGAGAATGAAAGCCAATTCTTTCATTTTATCAAGGATAAGGGCTCCAGGAGCAGAGCTGGAAAGGGACTGTTTCTTCTCAATTCAGAGTTTTTATGACTTAACCAAAAAAGGAGTGCCAGTTTCTTCACTCTCTGGGCAGGCAGGAAGGCAAGAAAGACTTTTCTTTGTTCCTAGGGTTAGTAAGGAATGAGGGAGGCTCATAGTAAATCCTTTTTTTTTTAAAAAAAAATTCATAGCTGTATTAAGATTTATGTCACATGCCGTTTAAAGTGTGTCATTCAATTTTTAAAGTGTTTTTAAGTTATTCAATATTTGTCAATATGTTCACACCTTTGTGTTGCTATCATCACAATCTTATTTTAGAACATTTTCATCCCCCAGCAAAAGAAAGCCCCAGCACTTTCACCCTTACTCCCCATTCTTCCTCCACCCCCAGTCCGCCCTCTCTGGATTTGCCTATTCTGGGGCATTTCATATAAATAAGGTCATACACTATGTGGTCTTTTGTGTCTGGTTTCTCTTACTTAGGATACAGTTTCTGAGGTTCATAGCAAGTATTAGTGCTTCACTTTTTAGGTTTATGCTGATGGATGTTCTCTAAGATGGACATGTCACTTTATTTATCTATTTATTTATAAATGTTTATTTATTTTGAGAGAAGGAGAGAGAGAACAAGCAGGAGAGGGACAGAGAGAGAAGAGAGAGAGAAAAACCCAAGCAGGTTCCACACTGTTAGTGCAGAGCATGACACAGGGCTTGAACTCAAGAACCGTGAGATCACGACCTGAGCTGAGATGAAGAGTCGGGCGCTTAACAGACTGAGGCACCCGGACGCCCCAAGCCTCATGTGTCTTTTTAATCGCTGACTCCATGAAAGTAAGAGGAGAGCGCTGGTGGAGCTGTCTCACAGTGATGGTGTGAATGGGTACAGTGAGAGCAAGGGTTTAGTCGTCTCTTTTAAAGGGCTAGGTTTCGGGGCGCCTGGGTGGCTTAGTCGGTTAAGCGTCCGACTTTCGCTTAGGTCATGATCTCGCGGTTCGTGGGTTCGAGCCCCGCGTCGGGCTCTGTGCTGACTGCCAGCTCAGAGCCTGGAGCCTGTTTCAGTCTGTGACTCCCTCTCTCTCTGACCCTCCCCTGCTCATGCTGTCTCTCTCTCCTAGAAATAAATAAAACATTAAAAAAAAAAAAAAAAGAGTCTGACTCTTGATTAAAAAAAAAAAACCAGAACAAAACACAAAGGGCTAGGTTTCCATAACATGCAAGCTTCTTGAAAGCGGAAATGATGTTTGTCTGCATCACGTACCTTGTGTCTGGCCCTGCCTGGTTCCCAGCAGTGTAGCCTGGGTCCCCTGGCCCCCCACCTGGTAGCACAGAATCACTCCGTTTGTCAATCTTGCAGGTGGAGAATGGATTGAAGACACATTACCCAACAGAGTTTTGATGTTAACAATACCAATGTTAATAGTCACAATGTGTTCCAAGATAACAATAGATGATCTGTTATAAGAAAACACAGAAAAATGCATTCTGTGATCAAATACATTTAAGAAATGCTCTGAAGACTGAAAATGAATCTGAGTATAGGAATGTCTCTGAAAACATCAGTAAAGTATTTGGCTAACTTTGCTTAGCTTAGGGTCACCAAGATTGCCTTTCACCTTCTCCAGGGATAATGGGGTGGGGGGGGTCTACAGGAAAGTGTGGAAGATGCTTCTTTTGAGGAAGGCTTGAGGACTCTGCCCCCTTGCCCCTGGTCCAGCCTGAGCTTGTGCTGTCACCATGGTTCCTGGGCTCTGCCCTGATGGATGGGGCCAATGTCATGTCTCATGGTCCTCAACATGGCCCTGTCTTGTCTTTCAGCTCTTACCGGTTCACCCCAGGGCTCCCATCCTGCCCCAAAAACTTAGCTCAGAGGCTGGGGGCTTCCTTCCGGGTTTCCCCATTGTGCTTTATATCTTCACCAACTTCCCAGGGTAGGCTCCTTCAGAGATAGCTTGTCATCCGTGGGACACTCAGTGTGTGTCATGCTTAGTATCCTGACCTGACCACAGTCTTCTGCCTGGATCACCTACAACTTGCACAATTCCCAGGTCTGTAGTTTTTATCCACTTCATTCCTTGCCCTACTCCAGGCCCTGGTCCCAGGAATCTAGGTTCGTTTGTCCCAAGGCGCCATGTGTAAGATATGACAGTGCCCCGCCAGAGTGTGTCGCACAAAGTAGATACACAAGATTTGTTGCTGAAATGACAGCAGGGGGTGTCAACGCAAATCCTATTCTGTGTTGTTGCTGTAGGAGCTGGAGCGTGAGGGTCAGGCAGACTCAGGTTTTGATCTTGGCCCTGGCACTTCATTGTTGTTTGACCTTGGACCAGCTGCAAGTGTCTCTGAATCTCATTTTTCTTGTCTGTAAAATGGGCACCAACAAGCCTGCCTCACATGGTTATCATAAGCACCGGTTTAGGTATCATCATTGTTTTTTTTTTTTTTTGTAAATGTTTATTTATTTCTAGGAGAGAGAGAGACAGCGTGAGCAGGGGAGGGTCAGAGAGAGAGGGAGTCACAGACTGAAACAGGCTCCAGGCTCTGAGCTGGCAGTCAGCACAGAGCCCGATGCGGGGCCCGAACCCACGAACCGCGAGATCATGACCCAAGCGAAAGTCGGACGCTTAACCGACTAAGCCACCCAGGCGCCCCTAGGTATCATCATTGTTAACAAGGGTCCCCTGATTCTGACATGAGTATTCCCAGATATCATTTTGAGAGCCTCTAGAATAAATAATAAATATGAAATCCCCTAGCACAGAACTTTCGTATGTTATAAGTTAGTATTTGAAAAATCACTTAGAACAAGGCCTGGCACCCAAGGTGTGTAACTGCTGTGTGAATGTTAAAAAGCAAAGAAATTTCCCTATCTTCTTTCATCTGGATAGTAAGGATCCACGTATCATTGACTTCAGGAAGAAATAGGAAATCACTTACATGGGGCTGCTCGTCACAGAAGAGCTTGAGTGCAATGCCCACCTTGGTTAGTTCCACCGTGGTGGCGCTGGGCCACAGAAGAGAACCAGAACCCTCAACTGACCACTGTGCTAGCTGAGAGATGAAATGTAACAGTACTTTTAGAGAAATCCTCCCACCCACAGGAAAGAAAAGCTAAGTAAATATTGAGCATATGTCTGCTTCTCAAACCATGTAGCAATTCCCCAATGTATCCACTTTCATCTCAAGTACTATCGTGAAGCCACCCCCCATTCTCTTAGTAGAATCTTCCCTCCCCACCCATAGCCTGCTCTATCCACTCAACTTCAACTCCAGCGTCACAGCCTTTCTCCCTTACCCTTCCTGTCCCGTTTCACTTGCCCAGATCTATATGACACAAAAGAGATAGAATCCTCAACATCTAAGGGCAAGATTGCTCTGGCTACATTCGTGTTTTCTCTTACACAGGCTCTGTGGGGGTCCCCAATGAGTAAAATGAGAAACAAGCTAATGGTTTCTCCTTTTCATCTCTCCTGGGGCACCTGCAGTTGGAGGGGAGAGGTGTTTGGCAGAATTGATAGAATTTGTGGGGTGGATCATTTCCTGTTGGAAGAAGACTGAGGGTAAAGAGCTGCTGAATGAAGAGCTTCTGCCTTGCTTTTGGAAGGCTGCTGAGCCACATAACGAGGAGGCTGCCAGCCTTCTGCTGTGCAGCTGTCGTTGCAGATTGAACACTTTAGTGAGGGGCTGGGGCCTTACTGCCGAGCCTACAAATAGTCAGTTGCTAGACCTTGAACAATGAAACCAATTCGCAAATCTTCAATTGTGCACTGTTGAGATGTTTCCACACCTTTGGTCTTTATTTCCTTCCTCCTTCCCTCCCTCCCTCCCTCCCTCCTTTTTCCCTCCTTCTCCCTCTTTCTCTCAATCCCTTCCTCCCTCCCTCCCTTCTTTCCTACCTCCCACCCTCCCTCCCTTCCTTCCTTTCCTTTCTTTCTCTTTCTTTTATCTCTTTCTTTCCATTCTCCTTCCTTCCTTCCTTCCTTCCTTCCTTCCTTCCTTCCTTCCTTCCTTCCTTCCTTCCTTCCTTCTTTCCTTCTTTTTTTCTTCTCTCTCTCTCTCTCTCTCTCTCTCTCTCTCTCTCTCTCTCTCTCTCACATAAATCTTTTCAGAGCAGGTGCTACACAGTCTGCATGTCTAATCTGCATTACTCAGTTTAGGAATACAGCCAGAAAAATTGCTCCGATACAATATATCCACGTGTTCCTGGTTTTATAGCTACAAAGCTTTGCAGAAAAACGCTGTGTTAAGCAAGGAAAAAAAAAAAAAACATCTCGGAGTATCTCGGAGTTGGTGGTTCAGAATGGACTGGGGGGAAAAACTCTTGACTCTGCAACTAACTAGTTTTAAAACTCGGACAAAGCTCTTGGGTGTATAGTTGAGTTATTTGTTGAAGTGAGCGAAAATTCTAAAGTCACTCCTAACACTGAAGTCTCATTGTGGATTTGAACATTCACTCTCTTCCCTCCAAATCAATTGTATATATATTAACTTGGAGCTCTGAATTGATGAAAATTGATGATAGGAATAAAATTAATTCATCTCTGTCACATTTTCCAATAGGAAAATGAGTTTTATTTTTGGGGAATTAAAAGAAAAAAACCCCACCAGAACTAATTGGCTCTGGTCCCAGCAGGAAACTACCTGCTCAACCAGGCACAGTGGGGAAGGCTTGAGATAAAGAGGCAGGGAGCAGTGTATCAGCTAGCTTTTCTAAGGAGGAAGAATCAAATAGAACGCAAGTAACACTGTATGATTATCTGAAGACGATAAAGGAAAGAAGGAGAGCAGTGCCAAGGCTGGGAAAGTACCATCTTGAATAAGAGGAGTCTGGAATTCTGCCCAGAGGAAACAACGGTGGGTGATTTGGAGCCTGTCTTGTCTCCAAGAATAGGCTCTGGATGGGTGAAAGCCCTTTGCACGGTGGGCTCAGGGAAATGAATCCAAAGGAACAAACATGCATATTTCTTCAGAGCAAATCCAAGGATTTGCAGAAATGCTCCAAGGTGGTGATTCTTTACTTTTTTGAAATTATAGATTCTTTGAAGACTCTGGTGGAAGCTGTGGCCTGCCGTCTCAGAAAAAATACACCTACTTTTTTAAGACCATTTTTTAAGAGCAGTTTTAGATTCATAAAACACGTTGAGAGGAAGGTACAGAAATTTCCCATACATTTCCTGACCTCATGTCCACAGGGCCTGCCCCATTGTTAACATTCATACTTGAGAGGGTGTGTTTGTTACACCGGTGAACCTGTATTGGCACATCATCACCACCCAAAGGCCATAGTTTGCTTTAGGATTCACTCTTGGTATTGTTTTTTGTTTAAGTTTGAATAAATGTATAATAACATGTATCCACCATTATAGTATCCTACAGAGTAATTTCACTGTTCTGAAAATCCTCTGTGCTTCACCTGTTTGTCTCTTCTCCACCACCTCTGATCATTTTACTGTTTCCATAGTTTCGTCTTTTCCAGAAGGTCATAGAGTTGGAATCATACAGTATATAGTCTTTTCCCATTGGCTTCTTTCTCTTAGTACTATGTATTTAAGGTTCATCTATGGGTTTTTTTGTTGTTGTTGTTGGGTTTTGTGTGTGTGTGTGTGTGTGTGTGTGTGTGTGTGTGTGTGTGTATGGCTTGATAGCTCATTTCTTTTTAGTGCTGTATAATAGTTCATTGTCTGGGTGAACCGCAGTTTCTTGAAGGACATCTTGATTGCTTCCAAGTTTAGGCAGTTATGAACAAAGCTGAAATACATATCTGTGTGCACATTTTTGTGTAGATATAATTTTTCAGTTTCATTGGACAGATTCTAAAGGAAATTAATTGCTGGATTGTGAGCAATCCAGGACATTTAATTTTGTAAGAAACTGCCCAACTGTCTTCTAAACTGGCTTTGCTATTTTGCATTCCCACTCAGCAGTGAATGAGAGTTCCTATTGCCTCACATCCTCTCCAACATTTCGTGTTGTCAATGTTCTGGATTTTGGCCATTCTAATAGGTGTGGAGTGGAATTTCAATATGGTTTTACTTGGCATTTCCTCAATGACATGTCTTTTCACACGCTTATTTGCCATGTGTGTTATCTTCTTCAGTGAGGTAACTGTTAAAGTCTTCTACCCATTTTTTAATTGGACTGTCTGTGTTCTCATTGCTGAGTTTTAAGAGTTCTGTGTGTGTGTTTTGGATAATAGCCTTTATCAGATATATTATTTTGCAAATGATTTCTCCTAGTCTGTGGTTTGTCTTCTGATTCTCTTGACCTTGTCTTTCCCAGAGCAGAAGTCTTTAAGTGAAGTCTGGCTTATCAATTATTTCTTTCATGGACTGAGTCTTTGATGTTGGATCCTAAAAGTCATTGCCACACCCAAAGTCATCTAGGTTTTCTCTTATGTTATCTTCTAGAAGTTTTGTAGTTTCATGTTTAGGTCTAAGATCTATTGTGAGTTAATTTTTATGAAAAGTGTAAGTCTATGTTGGGATTTTTTTTTTCTTCATAGAGATATCTAGTGGTTTGAGCACCATTTGTTGAAACAACTATCTTTGTCCCATTGTATTGCCTTTGTCTCTTTGTCAAAGATCAGTTCACTGTATTTTTGTGAGTCTATTTCTGGACTCTTTATTTTGTACTATTGATCTATTTTTCTGTTTTTCACCAATGACATATTGTCTTGATTCCTGTAGGTTTAGAGTAAGTCTTAACATTTGGTAGTGTTAGTCCTCCAGCTTTGTTTTTCTCCTTCAACATTGCCTTGGCTGGACCTAACCTTTTACATACAATTTCGGGGGTTGGTAAATATCTTGAGAGCCATCCATGGGTCCTAGGAATCCGCAAGATTGGGATTGACAGTAAGTTATGCAGTGGTAATTCTCATTTTCTCTTTCTATGGCCAATGTGGAAGAGGAAAGTGATGGAGAAGTAGCATGGACTGTGGGTGTGAACTGATCTGGGTTCAAATCCCAGCTAAGAGGAAGTGGTAGATCTATGAAGGACCTAAGGCCAAACTGCTTATATTAAGGAACTATTTTAAATTTTCTTTTCTCTAAAATTTCAAACCTGTAGTTTTTGCAAAGAGAACACCTCGTCTAACTTTCTTTATGTTTTCTCTGCATTCTTTATGTCTTCTCTTAAGTTCTAGCTCTACAAAATGATCTTCTTTCTTTCTTTCTTTCTTTCTTTCTTTCTTTCTTTCTTTCTTTCTTTCTTTCTTTCTTTCCTTCCTTCCTTCCTTCGTTCCATGCTTTATTTAGTCCCCACCCCCACCCCACACACCTCTCTCTCTTTCTTTCTTGGTTCACCATCCTCTTTTTCTCTCCTTGGGAAAAACAACTGGAACAATGGAGAACAAGTGTCTCTGTATCATTATTACCATAGTCTTTGACTCAGTGATGGGTGAGAAGGCTGCTTTGGGAAACTATGAGATTGATGCCAACATGAATTTCTGAGACCTGAGGCCAAGGGAGCTGTGGGGGGAGAAAAGAAAATGAGTTTGAAGCCAAATGTGTAAAATAATAAGCAATTAATAGATGTGGGAAATGGGGGCGTGAGAATAATCAAAGACGACTTCAGTTGGTTCATTCATCTGGCACACATTCTTGAACCTCTACCCTCTGTTAGGTGCTATACAGACAAAGACAAGAAAATATAGGCCCTTATGTAGTAAAAAAGCAAAGTCCCATGGGAGTTCAAAGTAAAGAGCTGTTTCATCCAGTTATGGAAACTGCCCTCTATAAGTAGCCTTTGAATTAAGTCTTCAGTGATAAATAGGAGCATCAACAACAGTGATGACCCAAGTGGAGATAAAAGGAGTAAATGGAATTACTCCAGAAATGGGGAGATTTTGGGGAAAGGGCCTTGGATCAGCATGTCCATATTGTTGAGTGAGAGATAAGGCCAGAAGGGTTCTTAGGTTTCTTAAAGTCCTTTTGGACTTGGTTGTACATCAAGGCACATGGGCAGAGCTCCAGAAAGTGAGGATCCTCCGACCTTCTGAGAGTCTTCCCCAGCCTATGGATATTATGGTGACTGTTGTCGAATCTAGTGGCTGCCGTCTTCCTAATCAGGAGAGCCAGCCCTGAAGTCCTGGATCCCAGATGGGGTGGACAATCCCACAAGCACCCTTTCCCCACAGCTCTTGACTCTGTCTGTGTCTGAAGCTGACATGCGGTTTTGCAATTATTTTCTGAAGCAATAGCTTCCCTCCCTTTTCACAGCCAGATCATCATTTGGAATCACACCAGCTTCTCCTCCAGTGTTGCTGCTGAGAAACTCATCTTGAATCCCTGTTTGAATTTGCCAGCATCATTCTCACGGCCCCGGAAAAGGGCATCATGTAGTTCATGCGTGATCATGCTAAGCTGCTCTTAGTCACTCCTGGGAACTGGATTCAGTTCAAGTTCTAAAGCATTTACTGTGACTCGCTGCTGACAGGTTACTTTGTACTCCCAAATTAAGTCTCTTCCTGACATACAGGAAATAGTAAATAGGTCACAAGAAAGGCAAGAGTGAAAAGATCAGCAGTCTTTAAACTGTGAGAGTTGAAGCCATGGAAAAACTGGTGGAGTCCTTGCCAAACCTCCTGGCAGAATGGCACACGTGCTAGGAAAATTCTGTCAGAGGGTGTCATGCACACTGTGGGTGGATTGCAAATGCTTCTGGAATGACAAGATAGTAGTGGATTGGGGCATGCGTCTTTTTTTCTTCCTGAGAAGCTGCACACAAAAAATTTTTACAGGTGCCAGGAGATCATTTCTTCATATCTAGGAACTTTTAAAAGTCTTTGGCACCAACATTGAGTGAGAGTGTTTTTTATTTTTTTAAGTTTTTAATTGTGTTTTTTTTTTTTTTTTTCAGGCGTGGGGCAGGGACACAGAGAAAGAGGGAGAGAGAATCCCAAGCAGGCTCCACGCTGTCAGCTCAGAGATCAGCCTGGGGCTTGAACGCACAAACTGAGATCAGGACCTGAGCTGAAATCAAGAGTTGGAGGCTCAACCGATGGAGCTACTCAGGTGCCCTGAAAATGTTTTATTTCTTTCTTTTCAGCACCCCCCGCCCCCTTTCCCAGGGTCTATTTTCTCTCTTTGCCGAGGAAACGCTAACTTCTGCTAATGCTTCAGGAAGTTTTGTGATAACAGTGACGGAGAGAGTAAAAACCTGCATTTCTCCTTTTCTGCAAATGTCACACGTTAGACTTCCATGTCCCACCCCTGTGTTATTAACACCTCACAGTTTGGCGAGTTCTCTAAGGATGGGAGTTCTTGGGTATCTTCGTTTCCCTGAGAGTGCTCACCAGAGCTGAGTGTGGTGGATGCCTAAGTATTTCATCTCTTTTCATAACACAGAATCTGAAACACTGAGTTTGGAACCTCATTTTCTTCTTTCTAGTTATCTCTTTTCTCCTCTTCCCTTTCTTCCTCCTTCTCCTTCTGCCCCTCTTCCCTTTGTGTCCCCTCCACTCCTGGATTCAAACCTCATTTTTGTCACTTACTACCTGTGACTCGAGGGAAGTTGCTTTGTTTTTCTTTGTTGTAGTTTCCTCACTTGTTAAATGGAAATAGTACTGGCCATTATTATATATAAGACACACACATATATAAATCTATATATTGTAATGATTAAGCAAATAAAGAAACATAAAGTACTTATAGAAGCGTCTCGCAGTAAGTTGCTATGTAAGCGTCCTTTTTCATTGATACTTGCCTTTTAAAAAATGTTTATTTATTTTTGAGAGTGACACAGAGCACAAGCAGGGGAGGGGCAGAGATGGAGATATAGAATCTGAAACAGGATCTAGGCTATGAGCTGTCAGCACAGAGCCCAGTGTGGGGCTCGAACCCATGAATCGTGAGATCATGCCCCAAGCCAAAGTCTGTTGCTTAACTGGCTGAGCCACCCAGGTGCCTCTCACTGATTCATGTTTTATCCTTTTAACCGAGATATAATTTTCTCAACCACCAAGACTGTCTCTTGTACATCTTTGTCTTGACCACACTGCTTAGTGTGGTGAAAACAGCATCTATGCCAAAAGCTTGCCTGTGATTCATACTTCACACGGTACACAGTGCTTTCACTCGGATTGCCTCACCGGCCCTCTCAGTGATACTTGGAGACGTATTTATCCTCACTTTGTGGATGCAGAGGTTAAAACTCAGTGGGGTGGTCAGGGCCATGTGACCAGTGTATGACCCAGGTGACATAAGTCCTTCTGACTCGGGCCCTTACTGCTTCCTCCGGCCAATCTGACCACACAGCACATGTTCAACCAGTGCCCATGTGTGTCTATGTATGCTTCTAACATGTTTCCTCTGTCACGTTCTCTAAAGTAATTGGGCCATGTTTGCCATTTGGTGCTGATTTCTTATATATTTCGGCATGATTGAAATTCCTGAAATTTGAAGTTTTTCAGTCTTTCTAATGTATTTTATTGCTAAAAATTGTAGGACATATATAACATTCAATCTCTTCCTCCCCTCACTCCTCCTTCAATGAAATCTCTCATTAAATTTAGTTTTCTAGGGGCACCTGGGTGGCTCTGTCAGTTAAGTAAACATCTGATTTCGGCTCAGGTCATGATACTGTGGTTCATGAGTTCAAGCCCCACATTGGGCTCTGTGCTGATAGCTCAGAGCCTGGAGCCTGCTTTGGATTCTGTTGTCTTCCTCTCTCTCTCTCTGCCCCTTCCCTGTTCATGTGCGTACATGCGTGCATGCTCTCTCTCTGTCTCAAAATGAATAAACATTTAAAAAGTTTAGTTTTCCAGGTGCTTAAAATAGTTATTTATATTCCTGTAATTATTTTCATATTTATCATACATTTAACTAGGATCCAAATTCCCTGGAGTTGGAGGGAGGAAGAAGATTAGGCCTGAATATTTTCTTAGTTGCCTTCATTCTAAAACAAAAACTTTTTCATTTATGATGGCTAAAATTATGTGTGCATTGTATGGACTTACTCTAAACTCCCTGAAGTCTGTGGAGGGATCAGATAATATGTTTCTATTTTGGGGACAGAGATGGGAAGTCAATACATGTACACACTTGTCAATAAGTAAAAGAGCCAACATGTTTTCTAGAGTTAGCTAAACAAATTATACTCTTGGATGCCATTATTAGGCACAGAAAGCGAGAAAGGGAAAAGAGGAGTAAAAAGAGAGGGAAAAGTTCATCTTACATTTTATATGTTAAAAGGAATGAGATTGGGAAGGGTGAGGAAAGAAGACAAGGAGCGAGAAAAGAAAGAGGAAGGCGGAGAGAGAAAATAAGCTCAAATCCCTAAAGAAAGCAGAGGTGATATTATAATAAGATAAACAAAGGGGCACCTGATGGCTCAGTCTGCTAAGTGTCAGACTTTAGTTCAGGTCATAATCTCGCGGTTGGTGAGTTCAAGTCCGGTATTGGTCTCTGTGTGGACAGCCCAGAGCCTGGAGCCTGCTTCGGATTCTGTGTCTCCCTCTAATTCTGCTCCTCCCCTGCTTGCTCTCTGTCTCTCAAAAATAAATGTTAAAAATTTTTTAATTAAAAAAATAATAAAATAAGACAAATGGAGAGTAAAAGAAATGGATGCCACAGACTTATAGGAGGAGCTGCCCAGGGTCAATGGTGCTTTGAATTTCTCATTCCTGTTTTTTATAATCATCTTTCTGAAAGTAGTTATGTATCTCTACTAATTAACAAATCGTTTTAGGGTACACAAGTCTCCAGTGACTTTCACAGAGGGATACATAATTTCTTTTTGTTTTTTTTTGAATATTTTTATTTATTTCTAGGAGAGAGAGAGAGACAGCGTGAGCAGGGGAGGGTCAGAGAGAGAGGGAGTCACAGACTGAAACAGGCTCCAGGCTCTGAGCTGGCAGTCAGCACAGAGCCCGACACGGGGCTCGAACCCACGAACCGCGAGATCATGACCTAAGCGAAAGTCGGACGCTTAACCAACTAAGCCACCCAGGCGCCCAACAGAGGGATACATAATTTCTTAAAGTCATATTACAATGGGTCTCAACTTTTATTCTTTGAGTGGTCCTGGTCATCCTTCAGCTTGGGTGAGCATCATCTTTGACTCATCTCTGAGAGAAAGTTCTGTACTAGAAAAACTTATGACACAGATGTTTCAAAGTCTGACAGTGTTCACTTGTGATTCTCTGCCTAGGGAACACGTCAGTCTTCAGAAAGGGTGGAAACATTTCAGAAAGTACTTAAATTCAGTAACCATGATATTGATCAGGGTGAATCCTTTTGGTTGAGCTTCAGGATCATTTGGGTTTTTTTTTTTTTTTCTGGAGGTGCTATAGTGATTGTTATTTCGGTATAGACCACATTTTGTTCTGGCCCATCTACCATCTCTCACCCCAGGCCCCTTGCATATGGAGGGCTTAGATTAAGGTATGTTGCACAGAAGCAGATCAATGAACCCATTCAGGAATGAATCCAAATCATTGGCCTTATTGGTTTCATTCCTTGGCCAGCGATAATGTCACTGCACCTAGTTCTAATAGCAGTCGAAACATCTTTGAACCAAGCCAGTGATTCATCAGTCTTCTTGAATTGACTATATAGGCTCCAGACAGATTGGTGTCTCTTGGCTTGAGCTGGAGGACATGGTGGAGCATTGTAGTTGCTTATCTGGTTTGATCATTGGGTTCTTTCCCAATGGGCAGCTGTGAGCTGTGAGGAAACGTGCCATAAATGATAACATATGAGGTCAGAAGTGACCAGACATCTTGGGATTTGCCTCACTTCTGCTATGAGAGGAAGGATGGTTAGGATGGCGAAATACAACATAGTCAAGAAATGTAACAAGATTCAAACTGGATGCCTGCTTAGGGTCAGACCACTGTGAAAGGCTAGGAAGAGTTTATAAGCCTACTGGGTGAACTGGATCCATATAAGCTGGTTAAAACTATAAGGCTACACAGAACTAGTAAAAACAGAGTAGAATGGTGGTTACCAGGGGCCAGGGGCTAGGGGAATTTGGAAGATGATGGTTTGAGTGTACAAACTTGCAGTCAGAGGATGAATTACAGCATTGCAATTATAATCAATAATGCTATGTTACAGGCTTCAAAGTTGCCAAGAGACTACATCTGAAATATTCTCACCACACACACACACAAAATCATAAAGCTACAATATTAGAGGACTTTATAGACATTTCTTCTTATTTAGTGGAGATGAATTTGCTAATTAATAAGATCCATAAAATAATTATTTTATGCCTTTGAATAGTTTGTTACTTTCAAAAGAGAATTTGGAGAGCAGGTGTTTGCGCACTGTTTATTTTCTGATGGAGATGCTAAGACCCAGAGAACACACTGACTTGCCCAGTCAGGCAGCAAGTTATTGATGTCCTTAGTTATTTGTGTCCCCTCACCAGCAAAGTAATCTGTGTTCATGAAACTTTTTTTTTACAGACACATTTTCCTAACCTAATAAAGCAACTTCCTAATTAAATTTTGAAACAGCTACTAGCTCATGTAACCAGTTTCTAGTTAGCTTTCATCTATTTTATCTTGCAAATTTCAACACAAGATATATTATTAATGTTCCCCTGGAATAGTCATGTATCTTCTAGGGCTCCCCATGAAGTTAGGAGGGCAATGGAAATTTGCAAGGTTTACTGCAGTATCATGAAAGCCTGTTATGAGGTATTCCAAAAAATAAGATCATTCAGGCGTGTCTGGGTGGTTCAGTGAGTTAAGCGTCAGGCTTCGGCTCGGGTCACGATCTCGCGATTGGTGAGTTCTAGCCCTGTGTCGTGCTCTGTGCTGATGGCTTGCTTCGGATTCTGTGTCTCCCTCTCTCTCTGCTCCTCCCCTGCTCATGCTCTGTCTCTCTCAAAAATAAACATTAGGGGCGCCTGGGTGGCTTAGTCGGTTAAGCGTCTTTCACTTAGGTCATGATCTCGCAGTTCGTGGGTTCGAGCCCCGCGTCGGGCTCTGTGCTGACTGCCAGCTCAGAGCCTGGAGCCTGTTTCAGTCTGTGACTCCTCTCTCTGACCCTCCCCTGCTCACGCTGTCTCTCTCTCTCTCCTAAAAATAAATAAAACATTAAAAAAAATTAAAAAAATAAGCATTAAAAAGATTAAAAAAAAAAAGATCATTCATTCTCTTCCAGTGGCAATTTTTACTAAAAAATATTAAAACTATGAAGAAAAGTAGGTCTTTAAAATCATATTTATAAGTTCACTATACTAGGAAATGAGGATTTTTTAATATATAGGCTTAAAAATAATTTATTCTTCTCTGATTATAAAAGCAGTATGTGCTTATAATTAAAAAAAACCCGATAAATATAGAAAAAATATGAAAATAAGTGGGGAGAGCCTCCCGCCAACAGAAGTAATTTCCGTTTTCATTTTGGTGCATTTCTTTCCAGTCTTTTTTTTTTTTTTTAATGCATGAGTACAAATATACAGTTTCCCATAATGGCTTAATGTGCTATTTACAACTTTGTGTCCTACTATTTTCTCTATTTTTATGTCATTAGCATTTTCCCTGTTGCATAAAATGTTTCAAAATTATTTAAATGACAACATATTATTCAATCCTATGGAAATCCCATCATTATTCTAATCCTTGGTCTATTATTAACTAATTTGGTGTTTCCATTTTCTTTCCTATTCTACATAGTGCTGCAATGAACAGTTTTGCCATTTATGACATTTCTTTGGCAAACATTTATGACTGTATTCTTAGTAAATACAGATTACCTTAAGTAAGTAATGAGGTTCAGTCTTTCCCAGGATAACTCTAGAAATGTATAACAAACAGACACTGAATCTTTCTCTCCAGAAGTGTGGTGAACTGGCAAAATACTGAAGTATCTACACATCACATATTAGAACTTGGAACATGTTTCCGCTGGTCTTTTAGCTGATGCCATTCTTAAGGACTGAAAGAAAATTGGTAGCTCTCATATGAAACTGTGTGTTCCATAGGAACATGTGGAATCGGTCCCCATCTGTGCCCTCGCTAAGCAGCATTCCTTAGCAAATTATTCTCTGCCTACTCAGACAATTATAGCTCGCTCCTTCATGTCAGCTTTGAGAAAGCATGCAGGGGAATTTTCAGGTTTACAATAGGGAGCAACCGAGATTTCATCATCAGAGCAATAACTCAGTTAGATATTTAAAACCTCTAATCTGTTAAGTAAATATACTCAGTACCCAGAGGTTCCTTTGGAAAGTACGGGAGTCACAGGGACTGCCCTCTTCTTTTTCATTGGCTCTCTTCCGGTTCTTCGATGTCTCTGGAAAAATATTTACTTTAAGGGTTCAGGGCGTGGCGTATACACTTCTGTGCCAGAAAAAAAAAAAAGAAAAAAAAAAGAAATAAAAAAAGTCCCCAGCAGTTAATGAGGTAGAGGCTAGGAGGTATGACAATAGCTGATAGCATTCAGGCATTTGCCACATTTAGATTTAAATTTAATCTAAAGAAGTTGCTTCCACAAAGCCCTAAGTAAATACATTTATTTCTATTCATTAATGTTGTGAAATATACAAGGAACTGGGTCCACTCACTCAGATTTCTGGTAGGTAGCTTTGCAATCTCAAAACTGTGAAATAGGTACACATTTCTAGACCCTAAAATTCCATTTCTTGGCCTTCTTTTAAGAAAGTGATTAAGAATAGATACAAAGATTCATCCACAGAATGTTCTTCATAGTACTATTTACAACCACCGAGAAGTTAGAAACAAGCCAGGGAGTTAAATCACAGATAAACATGCAATGAGAAACCATACTCTTATTTAAAATGATAGTATAGTGAGTACATTTTTTGGTAGAAAAATTTGACTCTATCTGTATTCTTAAATGAAAAGAATAGGTTTTTAAAAACATGTGCACTATGACTTGACTTAGGTTAAATATATGAATATGACACAAGTCTAGAAGGTAATACAAACATTTTTTTAACACTGTGATTCTCTAGGATGATGAGTTTCTAATTATCTTTGTGTTTCTCTGTTGACTTCTTTAATATCTTTTTTCTTTCTGGTGATATTTTTTAAAGGGGCAGGAAAATGTCTAAAGCTCTGTTCTTTCTATAGTATGCCTTCTAGATTTTTCTTTCAATTGTCAAGAAAAGACACTAGAAGATTTATGTATTCAGCTTGATGTATATACTTTGTGATAAAATATTTTTGCAAGGAAAAGACTCAATATTCCACCATCTCATTAAAACCATTCAAACAACTCAGGAGGAGCGGTTACTTCAGGGATCACAAGTTTATTGCCATCATGTCACATTTCCATGCCTCACAGAAGATACTTCTATTGCATCTTGATACCTCAATGCTCTGCACTGAGCCTCAGAATCCATAGCACATTTCATAAAATTGGCTTCTATTTGTAGCACAGGAAATATCATATTAAAATCAATCATAAAACTATTCAACGGCATTTATTGCATTTTCCACTGAATATGGTTGTAAGAAAACTCTACTAAGCCAAGCCTAGCATTTCATCAGTGAGAAGTCCTTTTTTAGGAAAATACAATGAATGCTTTGGACCTTTTAAAGAAAGAAGTTAAACCCCATATGAGCCTGATGGAATTTAAAGTAGCATACATGTGGCACATATAGAAAATCAAGAATATATTTTGTAGCACAACTTGTCAATTGGTGTACATGTTTTAACAGTGTATGTCTAGGAAATTTAAATATCTTTTCATTGTTACCCGCATACAACCACACATCCAGCATGAACACTGAAAATGTTGGTTTGTTGTGTGGTATTTGTCTTGTTTCTTATGAGAATTTTAATCTCCTGATGTTTCATGTAGCTATTAACCCTTCTTCAACCTGGATTTCAAGACACAGATCTTTTCTGAGCCAGCCAGGCAGCCTGTTAACCACTCTCCTAAGATGCACAATGAATCTTCCATGGATGAAATGAATGAATTTCTCTACTTCCTCTTCAGTGAATAGTATGGTCCATGTAAATGAGGTATCCTCTCCAGAGTTTTTCTTTGAGTGATGATATTTCACATTCTTTGTCCCTTCCTTCTTATTTTGCCCTTTGTATATGTGTGTGCATGGATGTGTGTGTGTGTGTACAGGAGTATATTTTATAAGTCAAGACTAAGTAGGGATGATTTTCCATGGCAGGAACGAAGTGGTTATCAGCAGCTCCATAACTCAGAATTCCATTTAGAATTATCTGGGAAAGATTCATTCCATCCCATGACAGCACAATGGAGAGAATAATTTTTTAGATATCTATGAAGAACATTTCCATTTTCCCAATGTCAATAACAAGCAACAAAGTTTCACTTAGTGGGCCCTCCGAAGACTCTGAGATGGTATCTATTTGACTTGTGTTAAGTTTTCATAATATTTGCTGTTGAGTGAAGGAGAAAAGTGACTTCCTGCCCTGTTGAGAAGGAGTTACTGAAGGATGTCCATGAAGTGATTTAATGCTGGCCTTAATATTACTCTCGGACTTTCTATTGGAGACAAGTCCTCCTTGTGAGTCATAATGGTTGTGAAGAAGGAGCCCTGTTGCCTCTTTGGAGATATTCTGCTAAGCAGACCCCCTCAACCTGCCAATGTCGAAGCGCCACAGTTTAGTAAGTCCCAGATGATAACATGGTGGGGACTTTGATGGTAAGAGAAAACAGGATTTTCAGCAGCCCTTTGGCAAATGTAAGCAGTCAGACAAAAAATTGAACACATTTAATCAAATCATTCAAGAGTTGCACTCAAAGTGGACTCTAAGGTGGAAAACCATTTGGGGGGGGGGTGCCTGGTGGAGACAGAAAGAAGACCAGCATTGGAATGGAAGTGATTACTTATCCAGCTGTCCTGTTTCTGGGTGAACCCACCATTGGCTTGGATGCCAGACCATCAAATGCAGGGTTTTTTGGTTTGTTTTTGTTTTTTTACTCTTGGAGAAGATGTCAAGTCTATGCTTGCCTTGACATCTTCTTTGACCTGCCCCTTCGTACCATCTTTATGCTGTTTGATAGGCTAACCTTGCTGGCTTTGGGAAAGGTGATGTTCTATGGCTCTGTATAGGAAGCTTTGGCTTGGATTGCATCTGCTGGTTACATCGATGAGTCCTAAAACCATCCTGTTGATTTCTTTCCATATGTTATTAATAAAGACTCTTCTGCTATGACTACACAGAAACCAAAGATCTGGGAAACTAGAGGCAATTAAAGAGACTCCCAGTCAAGATAAACAATACAGAGAGGAATTAGCCTAAGTTTATGTTAATTCTCTCTACAAAGAAACTAAATCTGAGCTGGATGGACTCTCAGTGGGCTAAAAAAGGAGTACACTGTTTTCACACATACAGCATAAAGCACTTTCTTTGATCATTGACTCAGGTGGGTGTCCAAACGTTCACACAAAAATTTACATGGTGACCCTCAACACAGTCTTCTTGAGATAGTGCCAGTTTTCATTGGACTAGTTATAGACGCTCTTTGCTTCATTTTAAACAACCCTGCAGGAATTCAGAAGAGAGCTGTCTTCCTCTTCTAACTGAAACCAATTCTTTAACAGTCTCTCAGTGGTTATCTCCTTTGGCTCTTGAAAAAAAAGCAATTTATGGGTGAGGCTGTCAGGGGTAATTATAGGATAACATTATATATATATATATATATTTGAAAACTGATATCAGACCTACTCCCTGTAGGAATTCTATCAAGTATCATGTTGACAAGTATATCCTATTTAAGGTTAAGACTGAAGCTGAAGGTAGAAGACTTCTTTATCTTGATACTTTTCCTCATGATGTTTGCACTGATCCCCAGAACTTTGTCTCTGGCTGTTGCTGCAGGTCAACGTGACATTCTTTGGCTGCTCTTCTTTTGACTATCCCTTTCATGCTAATTATGAGCTTATGAGGCCCCTTTATGAATCTCAGAACCATGAGATCTTGGTTTTCCTGAATTCAGTACATAAGTATTTCTTTCTTTTAAAAAAAAAGGTTTTTTTAATGTTTTATTTATTTCTGAGAGAGGGAGACAGCATGAGTAGGGGAGGGTCAGAGAGACAGGGAGATAGAGAATCCAAAGCAGCCTCCAGGCTCTGAGCTAGCCATCAGCACAGAGCCTGACGCGGGGCTCAAACCCACAAACCATGTGATCATGACCTGAGTCAAAGTCGGATGCTCAACTGACTGAGCCACCCAGGGGCCCCCAGTAATAAGTATTTCTTAGGATGACTACACATCTTTGTATAATGAATTCATAAGACAAAGCATTTGTTTCAGGGTAAATGGAACACAAGAAAACAGAGTTGTGACTATGCAGTGTGTTTTGGGGAAGACTTTTCACAAAACAAAGCTGTCTTCCTGGAGTCTATGGACTCGTTTGACCTTGGCCTGTATGACAGTTCATTTCTCCACAATTGTCAGCCTCAGATTTCTGTTTCTAAAAAAGCTTTTCTAAGCCAATTATACCAGGCATGTCTGGACCCCAAGTCACATTCTTTCAGCTACCATTGCTTTCAGCCTCAGCTGTGGAGGAATGAGCTCAGACCACAACTCACCAACAACTTCTCTTCTCTTTCTGCTCTAGGGAATTCTCAGGGCTGAGAGAAAATGTTAGACCAATCTTTCCCTTCCCAAGGAAAGCTTAAATCGGTAGGGGAACTAATACCCTGGGGACAGTCCTCAACTAAGGAGAGATGTGAACCAACTGACAAGTACTCCATCCACCATCTTTCAGGGTCATCATTCCAAGACATCTGTTTGTTTCTCAGGTAGTTCTCATGAGATCGGTGCCCACAGAATGACCTTGAAAGCTTTTTCCTCCTTCCACACTCCTGCTTCACTTTTGTTTCCTGACTTTATCACTCAGATAAATGACCTGCACCTGAGGCTCTGCTTTTAGGCAATCCAAACTAGGGTGCCAAGAAACAGGACCCTCGGTTTGTTCTCAGTAGTCACTGTGCGAATTCGTATTGTTGCCGTCTTCCACTGAAGTTGTGGTTTATTCTTTCTTTTCTTTTTTAAAACAAATTTAAATATTTTATTTATTTCTGAGAGAGAGAGAGCGTGAGCAGGGGAGGGTCAGAGAGAGAGGGAGATACAGAATCTGAAACAGGCTCCAGGCTCTGAGCTAGCTAGACACAACGCGAGGGTCGAACCTACGAACCGTGCGATCATGACCTGAGCCGAAGTTGGATGCTTAACCGACTGAGCCACCCAGGTGCCCCTGTGGTTTATTATTTTCATTTCTAGTGATCTCTATAATACCTCAGCACTTGGTGTGTATAATTAAGACTGTATGGAAACGAGAACTTGTATTACTATCTGGAAGAAATGAAAGTAAAGTCTAACGATATGTAATACCATCCATTGGATGATCAGATAATAAAAATTTGAGGAGGAAATGAGAACCAATTCACTGACTTAGAGAGGTGGCCCAATTTCTAGATCCAGCTCTGGTCCTCGTGATTGCACACTGACAAAGGTCTCTCTGCCTTTGGTGTCCTCATCTTTAAAATTAAGGTATTGAGCTAGATGGTCTCTGTCCTATTCTAGCTTAGAATTTCTGTAATTTGTACTAGTCAAGCACCATGGTAAGAACCATTCCTGTCAGTGGAGCTCAGCTACAGTCAGGGCCCACTGTATGGAATCCAGAAAGCTCAGGGCTGCTGGTCTTTGATGCATGTCCCTTTGTTAGAATCAAACATCATATTTCTTTGCTTTCACAGCACATTCCTTAACCAAAATACCTGGCATCTTGTAGGTGCTCAATGAATGCTGTTTTAAAGGGAACTCCTACCATCTTCTAAAAAAGACTTTTCATGGAACTCTACTTGAAAGACAACAGCTTTTGATGGATGACATGCCTTAACGTTCATCTGTCATGGAAATGGAAGGGGAGTTAAGTAACTTTTAAATGATCCCAGTTTGCAAACAATTTCTATGACAGTGTTTTATGTAATATGAATATGACTCTTACCTAAATTGCCCTGTCTTGTGGTTACTTATGTTGTGTTTGACTCTCCTATTGTAAGTTCTCTTGAATTTAGTCATGTTCTAGTCATCTGTATATACCACCAAGTACTTGCCACATAAGACACTTTGGAGATGGGGAAGAGGAAGACACCAAGGAATGCTCAGTCAACTGAATGTCTGACTCTTGATTTCTACTCAGGTCATGACCCCAGGGTTATGGGATTGAGCCCTGTGTTGGGCTCCAAGCTGAGCATGGAGCCTGCTTGAGATTCCCCTCCCCCTCTCCCCTACTCGCACTCGCTCTCTCTCTAAAATAATTTAAAAAAAAGAATAGCTAGAAAAGAAATTCCAGTGTGATAAATAGCTTTCTAATAACTTAGGTTTGAGATAATCTTATGTTATACTTCCCATTAACATGTTCCTTGACCAAAAAAAAAAAAAAAATCAGTTGAAGGTCACATTTAAAAAAAGTTTAAGTGACACGCTATCAAACCAGGCATCAGGAAATACAATTTCAATCAGTATAAAAAAGTACCAAAAAAAATCAGCCAAGAAACACAATGTGATTCAGAAATAAGAAATAAGGAGAAGAGGAGAGACAGGAGGAATGAATAAGGAAGGAAAAATGAAGACAGTAGAGGAGAGAGGATCTATGCACTGGTGGGAGTGTTTGATCTAGGTAGGTGGAGCATTTTTTATTGTTGTTATGAGATTTACTGACATATAATTCACATATCATAAAATTCACTCTTTCCAAGTGCACATTTTGTATCTTAGCATACTCACCGTGTTATGTAACCTTTGTCACCACCTATTTTTAGATTATAAAGAAACCACATACAACCACATAGCCTTTTAGCAATCACTCTCCATTCCCCTCCTTTTCCCCTGACACTCCACCCTACCCCTACTTCCTGGCTCTATAAATTTACCACGTTTGAACATTTCATACAAATGGAATCATATAATATGTGACCTTTTATACTTGCTTTGTGTTTCACTTAGTACAGTGTTTTTAAGATTTATCCATGTTGTAGTATCCATCAGTGCTTCATTCATTTTTGTTGTCAAATAATGTTCCACTGTACAAATTTATCACATTTTATTTATCCATTCATCAGTTGATGACATTTTGAATTTTTCCACTGTTTGGTGATTATGAATAATATTGCCATGAGCACTCATGTATAGGTTTTTGTGTGGGCCTATGTTATCTCTTATTGTGGGCATATACCTAGGAGTAGAATTGCAGAATCATCTATGGTTAATCATTTGAGGAACTATCAAACTATTTTTCAAAGGGACCACATCATCTTTCATTTAATCAACGGTGTATGAGGGTTCCAATTTCTTCATGTCATGGTCAAGATATCTTATCCATTTTTTTGATTACAGCCGTTCTTGTGAGTGTGAAGTGATATGTTATTGTGGTTTTGATTTGCCTTCCCCTAATGTCTAATGACTTTGATGATCTTTGCATATGCATGTTGCCATTTACATTTCTATAGAGAAATGCCTATTCAGATACTTTGTCCGTTTTAAAATTGGGTTGATTATCTTTTTACTACTGATTTACAAGAGCTCTTCATATATTCTGGATACAAGTAAAAGTCACTTATCAGATATATGATTTGCAAGTTATTTCATGCCCTTTTGTGGATTGTTTGACATTTTTTGTAGTTATCTTTGAAGCCCTAAAGTTTATCATTTTTATAAAATTCAGTTTATTTATTTTTTATTTTGTTGCTTGAGCTTTTGATATTACATCTGTAAAAATCATTGACAAGCTCATGAAGGTATACTTTTATCTTTTACTCTAAGAGTTTCAATTTTTAGCTCTTATTTAGGTCTCTGGCCCATGTTGAGTTAATTTTTGTGCATGGTGTAAGTTGGGGTTTAGCATCATTCTTTTGTATGTGAGTGTCCAGTTCCAGCACCATTTGTTGAAAAGACTTTTCTTTCCTCCACTGAATGGTCTTGGCACCATAATGAAAAAAAAATCAGTTCACTGTACAAGGGGGCTTGTATCTGGACTCTCAGTTGTATGCCATTGATCTACATGTGTTCACTTATGTCAGTATAGCATGCCTTGATTACTGTGGTTTTTTGTTAAGTTTTGGAATCAGGAACTGTAAGGGCCTCTGACTTTGTTTGTTCTTCCATTTCTTTGTTGGGTTTGTTCTGAGTATTTGGGATCGCTTGTGATTCCATATGAATTTGAGGATTGGTTTTTCCATTTCTGCAAATGAGCCAGTGGGAATTTGGGTAGCAATTACATTGAATCTGAAGATCATTTTTGGAGTGGGTGGGTAGTGCCATCTTAACAATGTTAAGTCTTTCCAATTTATGACGTGGGAAGTCTTCTTTAATTTCTTTAGTAATATTTTGTAATGTTACATTTTCCGCATCTTTTATGAAATTTACACCTAGGTATTTGGTTCTTTTTTTTTGATGATATTGTATAAGTAATTGTTCGCTTAAGTTTATTTTCAGGTGTACATTTTTATCAACGAACACAGATAATGTGTAGAAATACAATTCATTTTTGTATATTGACCTCAAATCCTGCAATCTTGCTGAACTTATCAGTTCTAATAGTTTTTTTTAAGTGGATTCTTTAAGATTTTCCATATATAAGATAATGTCATCTGCAAATTAAGATAGCTACTACTTCCTCTCCAGTCTGGGTGTCTTTCCCCTTTTCTTGTCTAGACGTCCTGGCTAGAATCTCCAGCATGATATTGAATAGAATTGGTGAGAATGGACATCCTTGTCTTGGGCTGGATCTCAGGAGAAAAGCATTCAGCCTTTCAACAGGAAGCATGATTAGCTGTGGGATTTTCATAGATGACCTTTATCAGGTTGAGGAAGTTCTTTATTCTTCCAAGTTTGTTGACTGTTTTTATTATGATAGGATGGTGGGTTTCATTAAGTGCTTTTCATACTTCTTTTAAATGTAGTTAATATCATGTATTACATTTCATGGGATAAATCCCACTTGGTTATGGTGCATGATCCTTTTGATATATTTCTGGATACAGGTTCCTAATGATTTGTTGAGTATTTTTGTGTCTGTAGTCATTAACAATATAGGCCTGTAGTTTTATTTTCTTGCAATGTCTTTATCTTACTTTGATATCAGTGTGACATTGTCCTCATAGAACGAATTAGGAATTGTTACCTCCTCTTCTATTTATTGGAAAAGTTTGTGAAAGAATTAGTTTTAATTTTTCTTTGGATGTTTGGTAGAATTTACTTGGTTTTTCCTTATGGAAAAAGTTTTAGTTACCAATTTGATATCTTTATTTGCTATTGGGCTTTTTGAGCTTTCTATGCTTACTTGAATCAGTTTCAGGAATTTGTATCTTTTGACTAATTTGTCCTTTTTATCTATACTATCTAACTTATTGCATACAGTTGTCCATAGTCAGTTTTATTTCTTACAATTGGTAGTGATGACCTCTTTGACTACTGAGTTCTGCAACTTATCTTCTCTCAGTGCCCACATTCCCTCCCCTGCTTTTTCTTGGTTAGTCTAGTTACAGGTTATTAATGCTGATCTCTTCAAAAAACCAACTTTTATTTCCACCAATTTCCTCTATTGTTTTGCTATCATTTCATGTATCCTTGCTGTAAGTATCCCTCTGAGCATGAATTTTGGTATGCTTGTGTTTCGTTTTCATTCATTTCAAAGTATTTTCTACTTCCTTTATGACTTCCTCTTTGAGAGATTGGTTATATAGGAATGCAGCATTTAAAATCCCCATATCATTGTAAATTTCCCAGAGTTCCTTCTGTTATTGATCCTAATTTAATTCCATTGTGTTTTGAAAGCATACTTTGTATGCTTTCAATCCTTTCAAATTTATTAGGACTTGTTCTTTGGCCTTGCATGTGATTTATTTTGGAGAATGTTCTATGTGCCCTTAAGAAGGATGGATGCCTATTCTATTTTAGGGTGGAGTGTTCTATAGATATCTGTTAGGTCTAATTGGTTTACTGTCTCTGTGGGTTTTCAGTCTAGTTTTTTTATTTATTATTGAAAATGTGAGAGGCGCCTGGGTGGCTTAGTCGGTTAAGCGTCCGACTTTCGCTTAGGTCATGATCTCGCGGTTCGTGGGTTCGAGCCCCGCGTCGGGCTCTGTGCTGACTGCCAGCTCAGAGCCTGGAGCCTGTTTCAGTCTGTGACTCCCTCTCTCTCTGACCCTCCCCTGCTCACGCTGTCTCTCTCCTAAAAATAAATAAAACATTGAACAAAAAAAAAAAAAAAAAAGAAAATGTGATATTGAAGTATCCAATTTTTATTGCCAAATTGTTTATCCCTCTATTCCATTCTGTCAGTTTTGCTTCATGTATTTTCATGTGCTACTGTTAGGTGTATATATGGTCATAATTTTTGCATCTTCCTAATGAAGTGATCCTTTATTATAATGAAACTCCCTTTTTATCTCTGGTAACAAGTTTTGACGTAAAATTATTTTGTCATATATAAATTTCTTATAACATAGCAACTCCAGTTTTGTTTTGTTTTGTTTTACTGTTTACACAGTATAACCTATTTACTTTCAACATATTTGTGTTTAGCGGATAGTTTTTGTTTAATGCTTTCAATGTTTTTAAAATGTATTTTTTAGGGGCGCCTGGGTGGCTTAGTCGGTTAAGCGTCCAACTTTCGCTTAGGCCATGATCTCGCGGTTCGTGGGTTCGAGCCCCGCGTCGGGCTCTGTGCTAACTGCCAGGTCAGAGCCCGGAGCCTGTTTCAGTCTGTGTCTCCCTCTCTCTCTGACCCTCCCCTGCTCAGCTGTCTCTCTCCTAGAAATAAATAAAAATATTTAAAAAAAAATAAAAAAATAAAATGTATTTTTAAAAGTAATCATACAATACAATTCATTTTTTCTCTTGATGTGCAGTTCTTGGAATTTTAACATACATGTAGATATATGTAACCATGCCTGGGATAGGATAGAAAATAATTCCATTATCTCCCAAAATTTGCTTCCTACAAACCTAATCCCTAACATACAATGATATTCTGCCTTGTGCAGAGTTGTTATTTTACCATCGTAGGTCAGGGATTCGTATTACATTATTGTCAGTTTCACTATTATTTGACATTTATTTTGTGGATTGTCGTTTTTCTTCAACTCTTCTGAGGCTTTGTATTGTACTTAAGGTCTGGTATTTTCTGCCAAAATTGGGAACACTACTACAGCATTGTCAGATTACCTAATCTGAATGGTGGCTTAGAAATACAAGGTCTTTAAAAAAAAAAAGAAAGAAAGAAAGAAATACAAGGTCTTTGGTGACAGCTGAGCACCGACTATGCAGTTACAAATGCATCCCCAAGTATGCCTGGCATTCTGTCTCACCCTCTTGCGTCCAGTTGATTCTGGAAAGCAAATACAGTGTTACCAATAGAGTCCTATACTGTTCAGGTGTAGAACTGACCTTTGTATCATCGTTAATCCTTGTCCTCTCTTTTCAGAGACAAGAGTTAAGTTAAACTGCATGAAAACCTTTTCTGAGCCACAGGGCGGGGCAGTTTTCCCTCTATGCGAATCCAAAGGATTTGGCAAGATTTTCCCCTTCTCACATACCGCCCCCTACTCTGACCTTCACGGCTTCCCAACATTAGGGAAAGGCAGGAAGTTTTCCCTGTGGTTATTTTTTGTGACGACATGATGGGGCAGGTTGATCAATGGGGGAAAACCCACGTTAGAACACGCCTTCTGTGTACATTCCCAATATTTACTATAAGTAGGGCCATCCCAGACCCAGGCTAGTGTCACAGCCCAGGAGCAGGCTTAGCACACCGGGCACCCAGCACTGGGCAGACCTATTCCTTGAGCTGAAAATCATGTGCAGTAGCAAGAATTTGCTCTTGGCTGCTCTGATGTCAGTGCTGCTACTCCACCTGTGCAGCAAGTCAGAAGGTAAGTATCACTCTCTCTGCTAACGCAGGAGGAAGAACTATTTTCCTTTTCCACTAAGCTTTGAGCTCACTTGGGGGTCCCTTAGGGATGGGAGCCTGTTAGAAAGTCTTAAGAAATGATGGGAGTTGCCAGCTCATTGGCGAGGGAGGAGGGAAAGGTTACTGCTGCTGACCAGGTTTTTCTCTCTGCTGGCAATCCCAGCAGATTGGGGGTGGGGTGGGGGTGGAAAGGAAGCTTTTAGAGACCCCCAGGCTCTGCAACAAGGCCAAAGTGCTCTTTCTGGGAGTGATGTAAGTGGTGTAACATTACCAGTTAATTGGGTCAATTCTGAAATGTAGGGAGCACTCCCACATTCCCAGCCTTCGCACCTCTCATCTGAATAGTAAAGTTCAAAACTCACCCGTTATGGGCAGGTTATGGCATCTGCCTTTGCCATCCTTACATGGCTCTGGGCCCATCTCTTGCATCCATAGGAATAACATTTATTCCTTACCTTATAGCAGGTTGTAATTTAACCTGGGGGGAATGTCCAAGAATTTCTTTATGACTGTCAGAGCACATGATGCTTGGAGACAGGTGTGTTCCTGAAAAGGCATGTGTTGAGCTTTTATGACCAAAATAAAAAATTTCCATTAATATCACAACTTCAAAGTGCTTTTGCAGACTCTGTAAGAGGCTCCTATAAATTACATTTTCCTTTATAACTTCTTGCCTTTCCCCTCCTCTCAATACTCGGTGGCCAAATAATAGATTAAGATCTCCATATTCATTCGGTTTTGGAATTTGGAAGCTTATCTGTAAGAGTTTCTTCAAGTGGGTAACTCATGTTCTTGAGTGATTATGGTGAACTTAAAATAAAACACTGTCAGTTTGTGGTTCTTGGTAAAGATATCCCTTTTATTAGAGGTCATGTGCTTCTAAACTGTATTTTTGAACCAAAATTGCCCAGGCACAGAAAGCATTTTTTTAAAGAGAATTGGAAACTATGTTAAATCAGGTCTCAAAGACATTGGAACTCTTTTGCTAAATAGTTTATTTACTGTTTGGAACTACAACTTCAAGTAGTTCCATAATACCTATCACAGAATACATTCATTCGTGTAGACTCAATGCTTGTTATTTCTTTTTAGCAGCAAGCAGCTTTGACTGCTGTCTTCGGTATACAGACCACGTCCTTCATCCTAGATTTATCGTGGGCTTCACACAGCAGCTGTCTAATGAAGCTTGTGATATCAATGCAATCATGTAAGTTATTAACTGATTTTAATTTAATTGTATCAGGAGTGCACAGGAATTTCAAGTCTGAAAAAATGCTTGCCTTTTTGGAATTTCATTCAGAAATAACTGAAGTGGCAAAGATACCTCTGTTTTGATAATACAGAAGTACTTCAAAGTTTAAATAGGACCGGGCTAAGATGAAAGCTTGGCTTTTTAGAAAAAGAAGAGTTGAGGGCAAAAATAACTTCCTAAGATAAATGTATAAGCACCCAACAGGCTATTTAATGAAAATATGGGTGGCGGCAATTTTGAAATGAGCATCTTCTATGAAGGAATGCTTGGGGCTATAAGTATAAGCTTAGTCATTATACTTTCACTTGTAATATTCTTGATTCATACAGGATATTATACTTTAGAATGATATAAATTATTAGTCAGATATACACATGGTTAGTGTAACCCCCAGCAACAAAATTAAATAATAATTCGAAGACTTTGTTTTCCAGCCATTGCTCAACCATCTGTTAAGTTGCAGAGGAAGTAGGCAAGGGCCCTTTTCATTTTTTGCATCAAGCTTTATCAGAAATAATTGTTTTGGGCTTCTGTTTAATCTCTGAAGCAACTAAAATGCTTAGTGGGTAGAGCAGTCAGCTGGAAGACAAAATTTCCATTGTGTGTTCCATGAAATAGCTGTTCAAAAATTTTTAAACAAAAATCAAATTTTCTGTGTGTTTTTTTTTAAAGCTTTTACACAAGGAAAAGATTGGCCGTGTGTGCAGATCCGAAGAAGAACTGGGTGAAACAGGCTGTACGCATTCTCAGGTAGGGGATATTTACCGTCAGCCCCTCTTCAAATGTCTGGGCCAAAAGCCATGTGCAGAGTAGTGGATCATAGGCTCGCTGGGACCCTTCAGCCTAAACACTGTAGAATTTTAAAGGGGAAATTTGAGTTGGACCATGAAAGTAAAAATGCCCCTTTTCCACTTGCATCATGTTTATATTTTGTACTTTAAGGATTTTCACAGGATGTATTGGTCCTCTATGCATCTGACAGTCACTAGCTTCTTCATTTTCGGTGCAAAGATGCCTCCTATTTATATACTTTGCAGACTGCATGATATTTGTGTGTTAGAAATGAAAAAACAAAGAGTCAAAAAGAGATCAATAGTTCTGATTTCAATTGATGCTAATAGAAAGTAACATGTTATCAGTATGAACAGAAGTCACCTAATACAAAGGTGTCATCGACGCTGAATTTAAAGATGCGACCTAAGGATTCAAGCCAGTGTCTGACATTAGCCAGCTGAGTTGCATTGGGCACGGTCCTTCCTCTCTGAACCTTGATTTCCTCATCTAGACTCTGAGTTCCTGGCACCCAGAGATTAACAAGAAGTAATTTTTAGCTGCAAAGGCATTCCTACCACCTAGTCACCCTGTCTTTGCTTATTTTTTTCTTCTTTTTCTTTTGACAGTCAAAGAGTCAAGAAGATGTGAAGATGGATGCTCTCTGGGATGGACCTGGACAGAGCCCAACAACAAAGAAAGAATCTAGCTAGAGCTGGCAGTTGAGAGTTCAGCACTTACCTGATTTTTGTCTCATTGGACTTGTCCAATTAATGAAGTTGATACATATTGCATCATAGTTTGCTTTGTTAAGCATCACATTAGAGTCAAACTCTATTTTATGTTAAGTTATTTATATATATGTTTGTGTGTGTTTTGCTATTTAATACTAATTTCCTATGAACTGTTTGGTTTAATATGAGGTATCACGTTATGTGTAGAGGAATGTGGTTATATGGACTTTCTTGTAAGCTGCAAGCTATTTGTAAGAAAACTATTTAACATTCTTCTGTCTACAAAGTTTTGTTCCTTAAACTGTTGTAATTAACCTGTAAAGGAGAAAAATGATGATAAAAATAAATATTGAAAATAAAAGAATGAACTAAAATTATTTATGGGTAGAGTTATATAACACTTATTAAGATATATACTAAAATATTGTAAAAATATTTAAAGGTATGGTCATTACAAAAATTCAGGGTGGGGAGACGTTATATTTCCCTATTTACTTCTGCCTGGTTGCTCCTCTTATCTCTGTTCCTTATGGTCCTGGACTTCATTCTATATGAATTATAATGAAAATGTGCTTTACTATTTTTATTTTTTATTCAAAGTCATCCAAACCAAAAATTAGAAAACCAAAGTCATCCAAACCAAAAATTAGAAAAATCCTAAATCTGAGATCTATAGCTCAGTGTAATTATTGATAAAGATATCAAAAATTTCAAAATAAAAAGTGTGCCCATACACTTTGTGACCTTAGGGACATAACAGCTACTTAGAGACCATCCTGAGAAATTCCCTTGTCAGTCATTCTGTCATCAGTGAGGGACCTAGGAATGGGCATTTCAGCACTGAACCATTTGTCTGTTTCAAAAGTCCTCCTGGGTCACCTTTAAGCAGTTTCCAAAAACTAAATGACTATGGGGAGGGTTCTAGACACTGATCGCCTCCCTAAGTGGAGGAGAACTTCAGGTGCGTGAAACCTAGCAAGAACCCAGAAATCAGACAAAAGGGTCCTGAACCAGGGTAGCTACTATTGCAATGTTCATGCAGCAAAGCTCATGGAGAGGCTGCACACAGCACTTGGGACAGTCTGCCTCATATTCCAAAGGCCACAAGGGTCACTGGAGACAAGCACACTCATGATATGATGCAAAATCCAAACCCACGAACCCACAAAGCAGGGCAATGGTCGGTCACTGGTGTAGAGTCAAAAGCTGTAAGTGGCTCAGTCAGCCTGGAAGGCATCTCTATGTCCAGGAATAATAACACTGAGTCATCAGGGAAAGTATGCTCAATATCTTGTTTGTTTATTCTTCAAACATGGGTTTATTATATATTATGTGACAGGTACTGAGCCAAGTAAAGTTTGAGATACGAAGAGATTAAGTTAGGACTTGGTCTTTGCTCCCAGGTAATTAGGGCTGAGCAGTGAGGTAAGAGGGAGGGGACAAGAAAATCAGCTCTTGGCACACATGGTATGAACACCTGGATACAGAGAGTCCCAGAGTGCTGTAGAGCATCAGTTGAGAGCTTCCAGAAGGAAAGAATACTTGGTTGAATCATAGGAAATAGTCAAAACTTTGTGTTCTTGAACTATGATGATGGCGATTGTATGTGATTCCATACTTGAGCTGAGGTATGAAGGGCTGACATGAGCCACTCAGTTGGAAAAGCAGGGGGGGGGGGTTTGGAAATATCTGGGGGCATATTTTAGTTCTCAGAATGTCTGAAGGTGGGGTATCACGGGTTTTCAGTGGGCAGGAGACAGGGATGCTAAACCTATCGGAATGCACAGGACAGTCCTGCACAATAAGGAATTGCCCCATCGTAAACGTCAACCGTGCCACCACTTTGGCAAACTGGATGAAGCGGAAAGTATGCAGGGGGTGGGGGTGGAGGTGGAATAGTAGCAGGTTAGGCTACACTGTTATCTCCACCAAGTCTAGTGGTTTGAACTTGAACATGGGAGCACTGAAGAACCATTGAAAAAGTCAAAGCAGGGGGGAAGGGAAGTGGAAGGGAAAATAGAAGTAGTAGTAGACAGAGCAGCAGTGAGTAAGGTTAGACATGGCGAGAACTCAGTGAGGGCCACTGTGGAAAGACAGGGGCAGAAGAGCTGAATTTGGGATTTCTAAGAATCATCCTAGACGTCCTTCCCACCCATACTCATTACCGTCTCTTGGAACAGCACAGAGAAAGCAGGCCACGGTCAGCTTCCCCTTCCCTCCCTCCCCCGCCCCCCCCCCATCAGACTGATTCCTGAGCGGTCTGGGCAAGGGAGCTTCACAGAGCCCGAGAAATAGCACATTTGGGAGTGCTCTAAAGGTGTCTGACTCGAAGACTACCAATAGCACTAGTAACTATCAGCTGAGTTTCTGGAGACTGAAATTTCCAGGCCAGAATGCCAATTTATTAATCACTGTGAAAACATTCCAGTGTCAAGTACACGGCCATGAGCACATGGGTGGATCAGCGCATTCCCCCTATGAAGTCGAACTGGAATCGCAAAGCCCCATTGCTCAACCTGGGATCGCAGGGCCCAGCTGAGGCCCCACCATACAATCAGTGCTGAATTCCATAGTCTCCCTGCACTGACCATGTTGTTGGATTAGGGAGGTCGCTCCCCAATACACAGCTCTTCTCCTCTTTTTATTATTTTTTTCATTTTGGAAAATGTGTATCCTTCTATTTAATTTATGATTCAGGGGCGGATGGGTGGCTCAGTGGGTTACGCATCTGACCATCAGCTCAGGTCAGGATTTAGCAGTTCGTGGGTTCAAGTCCCGTGCCTGGTTCTGTGCTCGGAGCCTGGAGCCTGCTTTGGAGCCTGTGTCTCCCTCTCTCTCTGTCCCTCCTCTGTTCATGCTCTGTCTCTGTCTCTCAAAACATAAATAAACATTAAAAAAAATTTAAATTTCTAATTAAGGTATAATTTACACCAAGTAAAGCACATGAATCTGAGGTGTACAGCTTGGTGAATTTTGGCATAGGTGCATACCAATTTGACAACTCCAGGCCATTCAAGATGTTAAATGCTTTTAGCCCCTGGAAGGCTCTCTCATGCCCCCTCATGTATGTACAGCCCCGGAATAACAGCTGCTCTGCACTATTTCTTAATAGACGAGTTTTCCTCTTCTTGGTTTAGTACGAGTAGAACTCCACAGAATGCACTCTGGTGTCTGGCTTTTTTTTCCCACTAGTGTCTTCTGTCTTTTTAACTTATTTTTAATTATTCATGTAATACACGAATTCATTCTCATCCTTAGATTCCGGTGATTGAGAAGTAGCAAAGGCCTCTTTAAATTTCCAACAAGCCCCCTTCTCTCTCTAGAGGTAGCGCCACAGGGTAGATTTTGCTTTTAGTCTGAGTGGCCCTTTCTGTCTGTGCAATCTTCCTGAGAACAGAGATCTCCACCACTAATTTACAGTTAGAGCCTCTCTCTCTCTGACCACTTGAATGCATCTCAGTTTTTCAGCCATACTTTTGTGACTCTGTGTAAACTGCTAAGGCAATGTCAATTTGGTTTGTATTTGCAGGGGCAGCTCCAAGTTCTTCAGCACCTCACCGATGCCTCCTTTTACTGTAGGCATCATTAAGAGGCCGCAGAAGATCAGGATGGGGTAATAATGCCTTCTGACTCTGGCAATCGACTCTGTAGGTCATTGGTGATTTTAGAAATAGGGATTGAAGAATGAATAGCAATAAATAGTTTGGCAGTGAAAGTAAGAGGAAATGGACACTAGAAAGACAGACTTCCTGCCCCCCCAAAGATGGAAAAGTATTGAAACAACCAGAGAAAGAGAAACAGACTGACAGAAGGAGAAAGAGAGAATGGGAAGATACTGAGGATATTAAAGAGTAGAAGATTTAAAAATTTTTTTAAATCCTTTTATTTTTTTTATTTTTTATTTTTTACAAATAGTTTATTGTTAAATTGGTTTCCATATAACACCCAGTGCTCATCCCCACAAGTGCCTCCTCCATGCCCATCCCCCCTCCCCCCACATCCATCAGTCCTCAGTTTGTTTCTCAGCATTCAAGAGTCTCTCATGGTTTGCCTCTCTCCCTTTCCCCCACCATTTCCCCCCTTCTTCTCCCCCTTGGTCCTCCGTTAAAGTCCTTTTAATCCTCCTATACGTGCAAACATATGATATTTGTCCTTCTCTGCCTGACTTATTTCGCTCAGCATAACACCCTCAAGGTCCATCCATGTTGCTACACATGGCCAGATTTCATTGTTTCTCATTGCCATGTAGTATTCCATGGTATAGATAAACCACATCTTCTTGATCCATTCGTCCATTGGTGGACACGTAGGCTCTTTTCATGTTTTGGCTATTGTGGAGAGTGCTGCCATGAACATTGGGGTACATGTGCTCCTGTGCCTCAGCATTTCTGTATCCCTTGGGTAAATTCCTAGCAATGCTAGTGCTGGGTCATAGGGGAGTTTTGTTGTTAGTTTCCTGAGGAACCTCCACACTGTTTTCCAGAGGGGCTGTACCAGTTTACATTCCCACCAACAGTGTAGGAGGGTGCCCGTTTCTCCACATCCTCACCAGCATCTAGAGTTCTCTGATTTGCTCATTTTAGCCACTCTGACTGGTGTGAGGTGGTATCTCAGTGTGGTTAAAAATTATTTTAATATTTATTTTTTTAAAAAATGTTTAATGCTTATTTATTTTTGAGAGAGAGAAAGACAGAGCATGAGCAGGGGATAGGCAGAGAGAGAGGGAGACAGAATCCGAAGCAAGTTCCAGGCTCTGAGCTGTCAGCACAGAACCTGGTGCATGGCTCAAACTCACAAACTGTGAGATCATGACCTGAGCCAAAGTCAGAGGCTTAACTGACTGAGCCCCCCAGGCGCCCCAAAGAGTTGAAGATTCTAAGAAGAAGGTAGACAGTGATTAACTTCCCTCCTGAGGTGGGGGAAGTGGTTTCCAAAACACAGGTTGGTGAAGATTACTCCTTCCTTTGGAAGAAGAGGAGCTCATGAAAGACTGGGAAGAGGTGGAGAGGAGTTCACTATTTGAGGTGGAGGAAGTTCACAGAGTTCGCATCTGGTGGTCTTGCTCTTCTTAGTGAAACACTCATTGTCTCTTCAGAGTTTTCAGAGTGCTGAGTGATAAGGCAGAGTTGGGGCTTGGAGATGAAAGGGGAAGCTTTGAGACAGCCAGTGAAGGAGACCGGGACACACTGAAGGATTGTTCCGTGGTGTCGGGGATTTACCGCGGCCAGAGATAATCAACATGGGGTGCCTTGAGCTGGCATGTGCCAGGTGGCCTGTTGCAACTCAAGTGTCAGGACAGAGAACTAATGGGATGAGTCCAGGCATAGGCTTTGCCTCTAGAGACAGGGTAAGGCCAAGAGGCCAAGAGAGTCCATGATGAAGGGAGAGAGAGAGGCTGAAGTACTTGATCATGGGCTGTAGACCAGAGATGAGGAGATGGAGCCAGAAGGTATCTGAGGGACTGGGAGAAAATGGAGAGGCCCTCAGATATAAGGCCTCAATGTGGTAAAAGGGTAGGAGAGCAGGTGGGCTGGAGGGGCTAGAGTGACTCCAAGAGCCAAGGTGCAGGGTTATGACTGTGGTATGTGGTTCAAGTGGAATGGGAAACTGGAAGGGCGTCAGGTTGCATGGGCCACCCACATGGAGTGCGTCTCCCCACCTTATATCAGGGTAAGTACAAAAGCAGAGAATTCTACATGGAGCCCCCACTCCCCCAACCCCACAGCTTCAACCAACTAATGGCCATCTTGTCATACCTCTAATATCAAGCTCATTTCTCTCCACATATATACCCCCTTAGTAACTTAGAAGCAATCCCCAGATTCCAAATTACTGAGTCTACAAATATATATTTGAAATGTAAGAACAATTTCATTATCATAGATTTAAAGATCAACTCTGATTCTCTAATATTACCAAATACTGGGTCAATAATGAAATATTCTTGGGTGAAAAAGAAAATCCCTGTTTGTTTACCCAAGAAAGTTGTTTTTTATTTATATATATTTTAGCTGTTGAATTTTTTTGAATGAAAATTCAGGGGCGCTTGGGTGGCTCAGTTGGTGAAGCATCGGACTCTTGATTTCAGCTCAAGTCATGATCTCCCAGTTCATGAGTTTGAGCCCTGCATCAGGCTCTGCACTGACAATGCAGAGGCTGCTCTCTCTCTCCTTCTCTCCCTCTGTTCCTCCCCTGCTCACACTCTCTCTCCCAAAATTAAAAAAAGAGAGAGGGAGAGAGAAAGAAAATCCAGAGAAGGACCACACACAGCATTTGTTTGATTTGTTTTTATTTGTAATCTATGTGTCTTATCACCCTCACCTTTTATGTTTTGGAGAAACAAGGATATTTGTTCTATAGTTTCCTACCTTTTGGATTGTGTGGGTTGCATTCATATGGTATCATTTTGCATGCTCCCTAACTCCAAGTTACAAATTGAGGCTGAGTTGAAGCTTGGCTTGAGGAGGGGGACATTTTATAAGTGACATTGTGCCATGTGGGTATAAAGTTGCCTACCTTGATGTCAGCAACAGGAATGAAAGAGGAGGCTGTAGACCTGTGCCAGCCTTCACAGAATGTGAAGGATTGTTCCAGACCTTCAACTGACAGCTGTGGGGGGGGGGAGGGGTGGAATGTGTTAACCACACGCATGTACTTCAAAGGGGGTCATGGGGGAGTGTATGGGAATGGAGAGGTGCCAGCACGGAGATAGAGTCATGCTGCTCTCAACCTACTCCTGGCCCCACGCTTGTCTGAGAAGACCAGTGGGGAGTGATGTCCTGGCCACAGACTCAGGTTTCAATGCAGGCAAGCAGCTAGAGGAGCAAAGGATGGAAGAACGGGAAAGAGGTGCCAGGGGAGGCCAGAGCGGGCCATCATGGGGATGAGTTGGAGCCATGACACAGAATTAGAGTGGGAGCATGAGCAGTCTGGGAAAGGACAGACGAATGCAAGGATTTGGGTTTGGGGAGCAGTCCTATCATCAGTAATATCTAGACTAGTAAGCGTAGGTGCTAACATGGCCTGCTAACATTGCTGATGCATTCTCTCATTTAAACATGAGGTAGAGACTACCGTTGGGTCCATTTTGCAGATAGAGAAACTGAGGGTCAAAGGAATTAAGGAATTCACCCAGCGTCACGGTCTTGTGAGATATGAAGGAATTTGCTGGTGTCAAGTTCTGACCAGGCATCAGGCACAAAGATGTTTCTGTGTCAATGAAGACAGCAGCAAGCAGAGGTGTTATTATTATTATTTTTTAATGTTTATTTGTTTCTGGGGGAGGAGGAACAGAGGGGGAGAGGGACAGAGCGTCCACATCCGGCTTCACACTGTCAGCACAGAGCTCGAACTCACTACCCGGAGATCATGAGCAGAAGTGGGAAGCTTAACCAACTGAGCCACCCAGGCTCCTGGGACTACAGCATCCATGGTGTTTGATGCTCCTTAATGTTGCTTTCTTCTGGTTCTTGGTCGTCTTCAGAGTCATCTATGTGCTCTGCCATTTTAGAAAGTATCAAAGTGTTAGAATATAGAACGTTTTAGACTTTTTTTTTTTTTTTTTTTGGTATCAAAATGACTTACAAAGTCTGTTCCTTGGAGGAGCAAACTCCCGCTGTGATGTGGGCAGTGCCAGATGCGTGTCACAATGTTGTACTTTTTCTTTCTTGTTAGATGGTGGTTTGCCACCCTGCGGCTCCCTGGGTTGGGCCCTATGGGTGCAGTCCCCTCTGGCTCGGAAGCTGTGTTTTACTGGATGAAAGGATTCCATTTCCTCAGTTTCCACCCCCAAGGCTCCCGGGGCAGGGTTAGGGTTTGCTCTCACCGCCTGCATCTTCCTGCACACTCATCTGGGCTCTGACCTTGCCTGGGCCTGACCGGACCTGCCTGCCTCCCTGCCCCACTGCACAAAATCCGCTTGACAATCTCCCAAGGTGAAACCTGGCTGCAGATGAGTCAGTCTAGGTGGAAACGTCATTTGCAGTGAAGGAGTGTTTTCTGCTTTACAACTAATTGTGGATGGGAGTGGGGGGTGGGGTGTAAAAATATTGTCTCCCAAGAAACAAACTAGGGTAACAGCATGGAGTGACCAGGCAGGCTGGCTGCCTCCTCTCTCAGATTGGCTGCCGGTTCTGGGGTCCTAATGCCATTTCCTTCCACCTGCTTTGCTTTCCGCGCAGGTGTCTAATTTCCTGGTTCCTACCTTTTCTTTCAATCTGTCTGGCTTCAGTTCTTCGCCTGCCAACCCGAACCTCATGATGTGTCACCCCATTTCTGGCCACCTGATCTAGGCTGTCCTCTCATTTATTTCATAGCAGCCTGTAAATACTCAGATACACCGGCAAGCAGTGAGAGCCTCTGTTTCCAGATTTATGAAGCAAGGGTGATTCTCATACTTGCCTTTACAGGGTTGCTATAAGGGTGAAATGAGTTTATAATGGTAACTGCTGTCAGCACCTCATGGGCACTTAAATATTATCATTTCTGCCCCTTGCACTATCAATATTTATTCATTTATGGATCAGTCGGCTAGTTTCTTGAGCACATTCTGATATTGCAAAAGAAGTTCATTGGTGTACATTTCTTGCTGCGTCTGTCCCCAGATACCCGCTGCTGTATCTCCAACATCTAAGATTGATTACATAGAGGGGATCTCAATAAATAAATAGTTAAATGAAATTGTTTCTGTAAAATACTGATCAGGTATGTGTTCAGAGTATATATGCATATAAACAGAAAATCTGTAAGAAAAAAGCAGTATTTATTGTATGATTTTATATATATTATAAAAATACAAGAATTATATTTTTATATTCATTACAAAATATATATAAAATATATAAAAATATATAAAATATATATTGTATATGTAGCATATCTTATGTATATTAATACCTTTTATATAAAATATAAATATATAAATATGTTATAAATGTTTATAAATAATAAGTTATTTATAAATATGTTATATTCATAGATTTTATAAATATAAATAAAATGTATATCTTTATATATTTTTATATATTATACATATTTTATATATCTTATATATGTTATAAATATATATACATATTCATAGAAAAATTTGAAAACTGAAACACCAATCTGATTATTTTTCTTAATTCTAGGCCTTGGAATAATGGGTAAATTTTGTTTTCTTCTTAACATTTCTTTTTCTTTTTGAAAACTACCATGTACATATATTAATTTCATAATCAGAAAAAACATTAAAAAAGAATATTATCTAAAGTTTTGATGAAATATCTAGACTTAAAAATAGAAACAGGGGCGCCTGGGTGGCTTAGTCGGTTAAGCGTCCGACTTTCGCTTAGGTCATGATCTCGCAGTTCGTGGGTTCGAGCCCCGTGTCAGGCTCTGTGCTGACTGCCAGCTCAGAGCCTGGAGCCTATTTCAGAGTCTGTGTCTCCCTCTCTCTCTCCCTCCCCTGCTCACACTGTCTCTCTCTCTCTGTCTCCTAGAAATAAATAAAAATATTAAAAAAAAAAAAGAAACAGAATGGAAATAGCCATCTGGTTTCATCTCTTACTTGTTAAAAATAGAAATTTCTAGAGATTCTGATTTATTTGGTCTAGAGTGAGGTCCAAGAATCTCTGTTTCTACAAGTGGCCAGCTGATTCTCATAACTAAGTGAATATGGTTCCTGGACAAATTTCATGAGTAAGGGAGCAGATCTGTTTATCTCTGGGGAGGTCAGCTTAGTGGAGTCCTATCTTAAAAAGGTCTTTAAACTGGGAGGTTGATTAAGGAAAAGTCAACTAAAGCAAGAAAAATGTTTTCTTCCCCAAGGGCTGGCCTTCTGCATGTAAAGGAAATGAATGAGCTTTCTCTCCCTACACAAGGGGATCAGGTCACTCCTTGATTCAAAGTAGTGCTGTGTTGGGCATATCCACCATGGTGACTAGGAAGAGAGAGCTCTCTAGGTGGGACAGTCACCCAGGATTACATGGTCACCAAGGGAATGGAGCCCATGTCAGTTTGGTCCCCAAACCCATGCCTTTAGAGTTAGTGAAGAGAATGAGACCATCATCAGATTAATGGTAGCATTCCAAGCACATGGCACATACCCAGAAAATGAGGATCCTGTTCACCACTCTATCCGAGAGCTCGACAGAGTGCCTGCCACATGCCAGGTACCCAGGAATACCTGCCCAGTTAATGAATGATTGGGAATTTGCCTGCTCTTTTACAGCACCATAAATAGGTGTTGTTTTTTTTTAATATTAAGTCTTTAATTTCAGAGAACTCAGTGCAGTTGATACCCAAAAGAGGGATAAGAAATTAAAAGGAATTTGGGCATAGCTGTGATCTGTCTCTGTCATCAGCAGAAAGCAGCAGCCCAGTGTCATTGTCAAAGTCATAATACTGAGAGCAGACGGGCTTCCATTTTCAGTGATTTCTCAGGCTCTCAAAGGCGATATTAGAAGAAACTAGCCCCTCCACCTTTGCTTTATGATTTAAGTTCATTGTCTCTTTCAGAATCACAGATTTCTGTTAAGCTTCTGTTGTTTTGTTTTTCTCTGTTTTCTTTTCCATCCTCAATCAACTCTCTAACTGCTGAGGTTGGAGTTGGGCCCGCAGTATGGTAAGGTTAGTGAACATCTCAAGGTGAGAGAAACCCCAGGGAAAAATAAAGAAAGATTAAGTAGGGAAGTGAACATAAATTGTCACTTATTTGAAAAGAGGCCTGAACGCAACCCCGAATGAATGAAATGCATCACTCCTCACTTAATGTTAGCAACAGAGTAAAAGACCGAAGTAAAGGCCTCTGAGGTCACTTTTTTAAAGTTTATTTTCTTTTTTTAAAGATATATTTTTTTTAAATTTTTATTTATTTCTAGGAGAGACAGAGAGAGAGACAGCGTGAGCAGGGGAGGGTCAGAGAGAGAGGGAATCACAGACTGAAACAGGCTCCAGGCTTCGAGCTGGCAGTCAGCACAGAGCCCAACGCGGGGCTCGAACCCACGAACCGCGAGATCATGACCTAAGCGAAAGTCGGACGCTTAACCGACTAAGCCACCCAGGCGCCCCTAGAGTTTATTTTCATTATTCATTTATACATTCATTAAAAATTATTTCATTAGTTTCAAGCTTTGCCTTTCACTCCAGGTCTTTGTTTTAAAATAATCATCTCGAAGATTGCTTCTAATCTTATACCTTGTAATTCCACAAATCTGCAAGGTACTACTTTGAGACCCTGTTTTGGTATATAAACCGATCTGGAATGCACTTTAAGCTGACAAAAATATTTTTGAAGAGCTTGCTAGGGTATTATATGTAATTATAAGCTTAATGTACATTCTGTAAAGTGAAATGTGCATTTCTAAGTCACAGTTTAACCTGGGCATTTACTTTATTGTATGGTTTTGAAAGAAGTTATTTCATTCTTTCTGCAAGGCTGGCTTTTCTGAACACAGAGTTCCTGCTAGGCCGATGAACTGCTGAGGGTGATAAGGCAATCTGTAGCAGAGGAAGCTTGGGAAATATCAAAATGTCAACATGGCGATACTTGCATCAGATGGAAGATTGGATCTCATGACGTCTACAAACCTTTACACCTTAAAGTCCTGCACACTTGTCCATGGATTTGTGTGTTATGCTGATTGCATCATAATTACCTGGAGAGATTTTAAAAATACATGCTAGACTCCACCCAGAGAGATTCTTATTCTATAGGTTTTGGGTGGAGCCTGGTACTCTATTTTTTTCTTAAATGCCTAAGGTAGTTTGATGTTCCAGATTTTGGAATCCCTGACCCAATGTAACTTCCTGTTATTTCAAAACATCTTCTATTTTCAGACACATGTTTCTCAGACTCCGAAAACTTTCCAGAGTTCAGTGTGGTTAATAAAAACCACTATAGGTATTTTAATCATAAAAGGTTTTAATAGAGGAAATTAGGTCTTGGAAAATTATTGGAAGGGTTGACAGAATGCATTCAAAATTGGGTCTCCAAGAATCATTCTAGAACCATAAAGAATTGACCCACCATGGGAACCAGGAATGTTGATTGAAATCACCCACTACCAGTAGTGGCCTTGCTGTCACCACTTCAGGCACCTCTAGACTCTCTAGAAACTGGAAAATAGGTGCCAGTAGCTGCAACCCAGGGATTAGAAAGCCTCGCACCTCCTGACTCACACAGGTGGAGATGGACTTGGAATGCCAGCAGAGAAACCTCCTGATGACATGGTTTTGCCAGAGAGCAAAAACCAGAAAAGGAGAATGTAAAGCTGACCCCGCATTATTTCTACATTCCAGATCTTGAACTAGTGCATCTGACCAGCAGATCACAGCACACTCAGCACTCTAGCCAAAAGGGGTTTGAAAAATGTGGCTTTAGTTTTCCAACCTCTCCGATCGCAAGAAGGAGGGTAGATGAGAGGCTGAGTGATCCCATTTCCGGTATGTAGCACACTGGGAGAATCAAGGGACCTTGTATGAGGGTCATTTCTGCCAAGTAGAGCAAAGTCATTTGTCTGACCATTGTGGGGAATATAAACAAGAGTATGTCAGGAGGCATGGAAGGGAATTTGGGATTTGGCTCGTGAATCACATGATCTGATCTTTTTGGCAGCATGATCTGATCCTTGCCTGGAATCATTGCTTGTGTTGCTCACTGTGGGTGGAATATTCAATTATATTATTTTAACCTTATTTTATTTTTTTAATGTTTATTCACTTTTGAGGGACAGAGGGAGACAGAGCACAAGTAAGGGAGGGGCAGATAGAGAGGGAGACACAGAATGTGAAACAGGCTGCAGGCTCTGAGCTGTCAGCACAGAGCCCAACGCGGGGCTCAAACCCTCGAACCGTGTGATCATGACCTGAGCTGAAGTCAGATGCTTAACCGACTGAGCCACCCAGGCGCCCCATATTTTAACCTTATTTTAAATTATACTATTGTCAGTTTTAGAAGATTATTTTATTTATTACAATTTCTTCTTTTTGGTAGCATTTTTATTATAAAAAAAATTTCAGATACAGAGAAAATCTGAAAGGCTAGTTTGAATGCTGTGTATTGAATAACTAGTTTTCCTTTTAAACATTTTGCCACATTGTTCTCTTGCTCTTTTTCAATCTCTGCCTGTCTCTTTGTCAGAATCATTTAGTTGAATTATTCAATGTCAGTTTCATATATAATGCTATCATAACATAATTTAGCAGGCATCTCCTAAAACAATGAAATTCTCCATACTCAGTAGGTCAATTATCACACCTGATAAAATTAACAATCATTGTATAATATATCTAGTGCCTAATCCATATTATACTTCCCGAAAATTGTTCTCCACATGTCTTTTTTGGCCAATTTTTTTTTTCACATTAGTTTCCAACAAAGGTTTACACACTGTGCTTGTAGATTTATATCTCTTTTGATCAATTATATCAGCCCTGCTCCACTTAGTTTTTCATCAGATTGATTACTTGTAATTAATATTACAGAATATTTACTTAACTCCTCTGGTTTTAGTTTTGGCCTCTCCTTTTACACTGTCAATCTTGGCTCCTGATAATAACAATATACTTACTTACTCTATCTTACAGTGTATAAGAGAGGGTTTCAAAATAGTAGAAATGTTGCCCTTAACAAAAAAACCAATAAATGAAGTTTACAATTTCTTTTTTAGGTCTATGTAGAATATATCCCACTAGTTTATATAGACTGCTGCATTCCAAATCACTTGACATAAATATTTTTGTGTGTGTTGCTGTCAATTTGACCAATGATTAGGTGAATTGTTTCCTTTTCCTTTTTCTTTTCTTTTCTTTTCTTTTTTTTATTTATTTCTAGGAGAGAGAGAGCGCGAGAGACAGCATGAGCAGGGGAGGGTCAGAGAGAAAGGGAGTCACAGACTCTGAAACAGGCTCCAGGCTCTGCGCTGGCAGTCAGCACAGAGCCCGACGCGGGGCTCGAACCCACGAACCGCGAGATCATGACCTAAGCGAAAGTCGGACTCTTAACTGACTAAGCCACCCAGGTGCCCCTCCTTTTCCTTTTTCTTGATTTGTTTCTCTAGCATTTGATTATAAGGTTTTTTATGCATAGAGAAAAGTTGGAATACTTGTGCAGTGAACACATATGCCTGCTAACTAGATATCATGATAGACATTGAAGTATCCTTATCTCCATCATCAATCTGACATATTTTTGATGTATTTCAAATAACTTGCAGACATAATTAGGCTCCACTCCCAACTATTTCAGCCTGCATATCAGAAATTGTTGTTTGATATTTGTTTCCAGTACTCCAGTTTTTTTTTTTTAAGTAATTTACTTGAAACAAAATGGACACATTTTAAATGTACCATTCCAGGGGTTTTGACAAATGTATACATTTGTGTAATCTAAGCTGTTATCAAGATACATTCTCTTTTGTGTTTTGATTTCTTTTCCTCAGCAAGGTTTGGGGATTCATCCGGATTAAAATATGTATTAATACTTAATTTTTTTTTTATTGCTGAGTAATATCTCATTGTATAGGGATACCACAGTTTGTTTATCCATTCACCTGTCAGTGGACATTCAAGATGTTTCCAATTTGGGGTTATTATAACGAAAGCTACTATGAATATTCTTGTAGAGTATTTTTGTGGACATACATTTTCATTTCTCTTGGATAAATTAAGTAGGAGTGGAATTCTGGGTCAGAGGATAAATATATATTTAGTTTTATAAGGAAGTGCTCTATTTTTTTCCTGAAATGATTCCAACATTTTAAATTCCCACCAACCATGTAGAAAAATTCTACATCCTTGCCAATACTTAACGTTGTCATAAAGAAACCTTTTTTAAAGCTATTCTAGTAAGTGTGCAGTGATTTTGTTATTGTTGCAAAAAGTTTTATCTTTTGAGTGTATAAAATATTCTGATATGTTTTTGATTTATAAAAAAGTCATATTTCTTTATTAATTCTGGGGCCTCAGTATCAATTTCACAGAAATTAAAGCCCATGTGTGATTTTTAGATATTATTTAATTTAACTCTTTTTACAAGGATGGAAAATGAGGCTTAGGGAGCTTGTCCAAGTATATATCAAGAAGATTCTAGAATGCGAACTATGAGACTTCCATCCCAGTGCTGTTTCTTTTTTACCAAGCCCCTGCTACTTGTTCAAATGCTTTTCCTCCTTAGCGATGACCTTCTCTTCTTGCAAAAAGTTGCCTATTCTTGACTTTTAAAAAACAGTATGGCTGACTATGAAAGTACATGCAATCATTCTGAGTGAAGCTTTAATCTAATTTTTGTTTTATTGACTTATAGGTTTCATTCATTAAGAAGGATTCATTCATTCATCAGTTAAGAAGGATTCATTCATCAGTTAAGAAAGATTCATTATCAGTTAAGAAGGATTCATTCATCAGTTAAGAAGGATTCATTCATCAGTTAAGAAGGAATTGGGTGAGGTTACCAGAGGCTGATAACAGGATGGGTTGAGACTGGAGAGTATTTTTTTTCACGTATCTCAAACCTCATTTTCTGAGAGTGTTACAAAAATTCACCACAATTTTCTAATGACATTGTCTTTTCCTATCAACTTCTGAGGAAGTTCTTAAATAACTTCTCAGATAGGCAGGTACTTAACATTCAATTTGAGGAATCTTTTCAAACACACATTGTCCAAGTGTTTCTGGAGAAGTACTAAAGGTGGAAAATATTTTATTAAAAAAATTTTTTTTAATGTTTATTCTTTTTTGAGAGAGAGAGAGAGAGACAGAGCGTGAGCTGGGGAGGGACAGAAAGAGAGGGAGACACAGAATCTGAAGCAGGCTCCAGACTCTGAGCTGTCAGCACAGAGCCTGACGCTGGGCTTGAACTCACAACGTGAGATCATGACCTGAGCTGAAGTCAGATGCTTAACCGACTGAGCCACCCAGGTGACCCAAGAAAAGATTTTAAAATGAGTTTTAAACCAGCTTCTTACAGGGGCCCTAACCAACAGTCATATTGAAAAATTATAGAGCATTAACTCATACACTTAACTAACATTTAAATTAAGGGAAATGCTTGTTTTTAAACAGGGAAATTTTTATTAGCAATACTTCACTGGTGTTTTAAAAAAAAATCTCTGAACATGTGTTTACGGTGGCAGTTCTATTACATTTTTAAACTGCACTCCATCTTACTTCTACTACCTCTCTAGTAAATGATCTCCAGAGAAGAACGAAGACACAGTGCTAGGTAGGGCCCAAAGTATCTCTTTTTGCATCATTTAATGAAAAACTCGGGGCCTCTGGGTGGCTCGGTAGGTTAAACATTCAGCTCAGGTCATTATCTCATGGTTTGTGAGTTTGAGTGTCGTGTTGGGCTCATTGCTCTCAATGCAGAGCCCACTTCAGATCCTCTGTGCCCCCCTTCTCTCTGCCCCTCCCTTGCTCTCTCTCTCTCTCTCAAAACTAAATAAGCTTTTAAAAATTAAAAAAAAATCAATCCATAAAAACTTGTAATTTTAGAAGTTTTACCGGTAGGCATCTATTAATTGACGGGGATGAGAATTTCAGGAGGGGCCCCATGAGGTAGGTAGAACTGAGTGATTCTGCTTGCATCCTGCCTCCAGGGGTAGCAGACTCCACAGAAAGTCCCTGGAAAGCCCAGATCTCTTGATTCCAGAACTGCTGGAATGTAAAGGCAGGATGGAAAGGCCCCTCCTGAGCTCAGGAATGTGGCGTGCTGACCACCCTTTATCTTCGGGCTGTAGACATGGGATGTGCTGCAGCCTCCTTCCCTCTGCTCTGCGCAAAGGCTTTTAGACACTTCGCCCCATGTCCCAGCAGTGCCCGTGGAGCAAAGCTTTCTCACATCAAAGAAAACATCTGTGCGCGCTTAACCCAAGTTCTCCTAAGGTAGATCCTTGGAAAATTTTCAGACACGACATAAGTCTGGAATGAAACATAAAATACAGGGAGTTTTATGAATTAACAAATGCATGGGAACTCCCTCTAAAAACCAGTCAATTGGGTAGTTCTGGGCACATAGAGCTGAAAATGCCCCTAGTTGCCCATCAGATGGGCAAAGAAGGCGAGGCTCGGAATCAAAAGGAATTTCCTTAGGCTGCCAGCGGGAATGGAAATTGCTACCACCTCTCTGAAAGACCATGAGGCATTTCTGACCAAAGCTGAACAGGAGCAGTGTCTGTGACTCAGCGATCCTTTCTCACTCCCGACCTAGAGAAATGATGCATGCATGTCCCAGGATTTCTGTACAAGAATGTTTGTAGCTGCAGTGTGTACAGTAACTCCAAACTGGTCTCAACTTTGGAGTGAATGAATAAATTGTGGGCTCTCTCATGCAATGGAAAATCTAGACGGAAGGGGAAATAGGCAAACCCACAGCTAAATGCAATAGCCTGGAATCTCAGACACAGCCCTGAATGCAGGAACGAAGACTCAAGGCAGTGATTTTCATGCTCTCCCCACAGGATGATCCCATTTCTATAAAATTCGAAATCAGGAAAAATGGAATGTTGTTGCATAAGAAGGCATAGAAAAGGGGTAAAACTCTGAAGTGGAATGAGGAAGTGATTATAGCCTTCAGGGTGAGGATAACAGTTATCTTCAGGAGTATGCCGTGCGTGTGACAAAAAGGATACATGAAATTTTGAGGGGTGCTAACCCAGGTGGAGGCTCTCTGGGATTTTAAAAATAGTTGTTCAATAAACTGTATATTTGCTTTATGCACTCTTTTCCTATGTTGTTATATATGAAATTTTAGAAAAACAGATCAATTTAGGGCTCCCCCGGGTGGCTCAGTTGGTTGCGCACATGACTCTGGATTTTGTCTCAGGTCATGACCTCAAGGTCAAGGGATGGAGCTCAGCATCAGGCTCCACATTGAACATGGAGCCTGGTTAAGATTCTCTCTCTCCTCCCCTCTCTCTGTCTTCTTCTGCCCCTCTCCTCTTTCTTTCTCTCTCTCTTTCTCCCTCTCTCTCTCAAAGAAGATGAAGAGGAAAAAAGAACACATCAATTTACAATCCCACCTTGAATTTTTATTGATAAGGAAGTTAAACCCATGGAGTGACAGAAGTGGAGGGGACATTTGACTAACAAGGCTAGGAAGGTCGGGAGAAGGTGACTTCCTGCAGGGGCCTTGGAAGAACAGTAGAAGGTGAGTTGGAGAAAAGAGGAAAGCATTTTTGGCAGAGGTTAGACTGAGCCCTGAGAGTGGGTGACGTCTGAGACCCCAGGTTCGTGTGTGAGAGCGTACGGGGACAGGCAAGACAGGTCAGGTGCCAAATGTCCCACTTGGTTTTAGGAGATTTACTGGAACACAAAGACCTAAAGAAAAAAAGAGAAAAATGAAGGAAAACTTCAAAGGGAAAATTGAGGCATAGATACAAAGAAGAAAAGAGGGTAGGAAATGAGTCAGGAGGAATTAAAGGCATAAAAACTAAAAATGTAAGGAACAACTACAGTGAGAGAAAGGAAGGCTGATAAGACCATTTTCTGCTCAGGTGAAAGAAGGGAAAAGATCCATGAAAGAGAATTGAGAAACAACGTTTCAACAGAAAAAAAAGAGAAATTGATCGGAAATGTCTAATGGGAATGAGAAAATAAAAAGTTCACGGGGCAAGAATCAAATGAGGCTTAGTTATTTATTTATTTTTTTAATGTTTTATTTATTTCTAGGAGAGAGAGAGAGACAGCGTGAGCAGGGAAGGGTCAGAGAGAGAGGGAGTCACAGACTGAAACAGGCTCCAGGCTCTGAGCTGGCAGTCAGCACAGAGCCCGACGCGGGGCTCGAACCCACGAACCGTGAGATCATGACCTAAGCGGAAGTCGGATGCTTAACAGACTAAGCCACCCAGGCGTCCCAATGAGGCTTATTTTCTAAAAGAACAAATATTTACAGGAAATCAAGAGGGCTCACATTTCAAAATTCAACAAACCAAGTAATGGAAGTTAGGGGGAAAAAAACAATCAAGAATGATCATAAGAGAAAAGTCCAATTAATTTACCCATTTGTAGATACTCGGAGAAATAATCAGGTCAATGAGGCGAAAACATATTTACCAGTTATGATACCAGAGAAAATACAGAAGGAAAAAAAGATGAAAGTGGTCAGATTTTCTAGATTTCCAGGGTCTTTACTTCTTACTTTGCTAAGAAAAAAAGAAAAAGGAGACTGAAAAGATGAAAGATGAAAAACACCACAGTGCCAACAGCTTGGGATGGATCCAAGTCACTAAAACAAGAAGGAATGAGGGTCCCGGTCCCAGTAGGGAGGAGGATGGGAAAATCATGAGTTCACTTTTCCTGGGGGCAGGGCACTCCCTCAACTGGAAAGGCAAGTTCCATTCAGGCTAAAGGAGAAGCTAGGAAGGAAGTGACCTCACGAAAATCTTCCTCTGCTCTAGGGTAATTTGTGCCTTTCACGATTTAACTCAGTCTACCACATCTTGACCTAGTTGAAAACTGGGTCAGACCATTTTATAAACGGAAGCCTAAAAACCACCCTCCCTTAAACAAATTCATACTTCGCACTATTTTTCATATTCAGTTTCTTTTCTAAGCTTTTGGAGACGCTCACAAAATCTGCTCGAGCCCGTCAAAGTCCGGGACTCTGAATCCACAGAGGACTAGAAAGAAACAGGAAATTCACCAGATAGTAGGAGGATTTACTTGCGGCCCTTCCTGCTTGGTCCTGGGTGTTAACTTAGAAGCCGTTCAGCTTATTTCGATCGTGACATTTCTCCTGCTCTCAGTGACCACGCAAGGGCAGATGAACCCTATTTTGGCTCAAAGATTTATGTGACGGGCTGGAATAAGACTGTGTGGAGGGAGTTAGGGAAGAGAGGAGGAGTGAGTAATATATGAGGCTGCAGAATAGGTTGGGGGCAGGGCTCCCAGGCAACATGAGGGAGTTTGGGAGAATCGTAAAGGGTGGAAATATGCTCAGCATCACATTTGAAGCAGGTTAGAAGGGACCAGAGTCTCTGGCGGAATGATGGGGAAGAAGTTGGCCTGAGCGTAGGTCCAGCATGGGAAGTCGCTATGACGAACAAACTTTCATCTTGGCCTGGACCAGAAAGTTCTCTGAGGGCGTGATTATCCATGCTCCATTCCCCATCTGCCTGTTTGAAATGGGTACACTCTCCCAAGGAAGGTTGCCGGATAACATAGAGAACAGCCAGTTCATTTTGAATTCCAGACACGCAACATTTTTTTTTTTTTTTTTTTAGCATTGTTATGTTGCATGCAATATTTGGAGCATACTTAAACAAAAATACTATGTGCTGATTATCTGATATTCATAGTCAATAGAGCATCTTGTATTTTTTTTATTTTATTTTATTTTTATTTCTAGGAGAGAGAGAGAGAGAGACAGCTTGAGCAGGGGAGGGTCAGAGAGAGAGGGAGTCACAGACTCTGAAACAGGCTCCAGGTTCTGAGCTGGCAGTCAGCACAGAGCCCGACGCTGGGCTCGAACCCACGAACCGCGAGATCATGACCTAAGCGAAAGTCGGACGCTTAACCGACTAAGCCACCCAGGCGCCCCAAGCATCTTGTATTTTTATTTGCTAAATCTGATAGCTGTGTCCCCAACACATTCTTGGGAACCCCAAGTAGCAGAAATGAGGGCCGAAACATGAAAGGAGCCCATGTGTCTGAATCAAAGCTTGCATGAGAGCCACACAGGAGGGCGGCCTGGATTTTAGGACTCTGGCTTCTAGAACAGCTAGGGAGTAAAGTGATGTTTTAAGTCACTAAGGTTGTGGTAATTTGTTCCAGGGATTAACCCATAGCTTAGCACTTTGGAACTACTAGATCTCTTTTCTTTTGTTTTTCTTTGTTTTCTGTCTTCCTTGTCTACCTCTCCTCAGACACAGAGAATGCCACCGCTGGAGAGGATATTAGAGATAATTGGAACTAATTCGCTTGTTTTCAGATGAGGAAACTGAGGACATGAGGAACGTTTAATTCATTTGTAGAATAGCTCTCGGTGTTCTCTCCTCCATGCATCTACTACACACTCTCTCATTATTTCTTGTCCCTTTCCTCCTCCTCTACATCTCATTGTCTCCCTCTTCCAAAACCTTTCCAGTCTTCCTGTTTCTAGCCCCCATTCTTTTCTCCACCATCCATCCATCCATCCATCCATCCATCCATCCATCCATCCCTCCTTCCCTCCCTCCATCCATCCCTCCTTCCCTCCCTCCATCCATCCCTCCTTCCCTCCGTCCATCCATTCATCATTTATCCAACATAGTATAGCCCTCCCTGTTTTGTTTAATTATTCCAAAAGAGCACTTTTCTTTTCCTTCCTTTTAAAGAAAAAATTTTAAATGTTTATTTATTTTTGAGAGAGAGGGAAACAGATTGGGAGCAGGAGAGAGGCAGAGAGAGAGGGAGACGCAGAATCCGAAGCAGGCTCCAGGCTCCAAGCTGTCAGCACCGAGCCTGAACTCATGAACCATGGGATCATGATCTGACCCGAAGTCAGATGCTTAACTGACTGAGCCACCCAGGTGCTCCCAAAGGAGCACTTTTCAAATTCACTAGTCCTCACTTCCCCCTAATTAAATTGTTTGGTTCCTCCTTTCATTATGGTATGTCACTAGTTATAGATCTATTTGGGTAAAGAAATTTCCCTTTTAAAAGTGCAATTATCTCTAGTTTGGTTGTCAAATTTCCATATGCAAAAACCTGTCTGGGGCACTTGTTAAGAGCCCCACTTCACACCTACTATTTGTATATTGCTTCAGTTCTTTGTATACTTTGTATATTTGCATATTATTTAAGTACTTTGATGAGCACTTAGTAGAAACCACTTGTTTCCCAGATTCTGGGATTTCACAGATTGGTTTTAAAAAAGATGTAGGGGATTCACAGTGAAAGGGGTGTTAAGTAACATAGAGTTACCACTTCTTTATTTTTCAAGGCAAAATAATTAAAGGCAAACGATTAAGTAAATATGCCATCATTTCACTTAAAAACTAACATTGTCACATCATAAATATAAGAAGAAGAATTTCAGAGCAATGGAAACTCATCTTAAGAAAGACAGGAAGTAGGGGCGCCTGGGTGGCTCAGTCAGTCAGCTCAGTCCGACTTAGGCTCAAGTCACCATCTCACGGTTCGTGGGTTCGAGCCCCGCATCGAGGTCTGTGTTGACAGGTCTGAGCCTGGAGCCTGCTTCACATTCTGTGTCTCCCTCTCTCTCTGCCCCTCCCTCACTCATGCTGTCTCTCTCTCTCTCTCTCTCTCTCTCAGAAATAAATAAAAAAAAAAGAAAATGACCAGTGTTTAAAAAAAAGAAAGGAAGTAAAATCACATTGCTCTCTAAATGTCTTTGAAAAAAAGAGAATTTATTAAAGAATGCAAATACATAAAAATACAGAACCACACAACAGTTTATACCCCATCAGAGTATAGTTTTTCTTTTTTAAAAGCTGGTCGATTGGCACATTTATATTTGAAGCAGTCTGAAAGGAGGTGACAATATTCTACTTCTTCCTGGGTTTCATGTTTATCAGCTACTGTTGAAGCTCTGGTCTCAGACTCATCTGTTGACAGAAATGGAAAAAACTTTCCTCAGGCTGCGTCTGTGAGCCCACGATATCCTGGATAAAGAGAAAGAAGGGATATCAAGGTTCCAACCATTTCTCCCGATGTTTCTCATTCTCAGCGATGAAAGCAGTACCATGTGTTGATTGGCCCAATTGGGAAAGAAAGAGCCAGAGGCCCCAGGGCTCTCTCCGTTCCTGGTGGCCCCTTCCACCCAGGACTGCTCCACCCCCACCCCTGGGGGGCTGAGTGCAACATTCTAGGTCCAGACAGAGGTGTGGATGGAGGCAAACCTCATCCACGACAGAAATCACAACTCAGATTTCTGTTTGGGAGCCAACTTTTCTTCATCACAAACGTGATGAAAATTTGCTGGCCTGTGGTTTCCGGATCACATCAGAACAGCCTGTTGGAAATGTACGGGCCTTTGGCTTCACTTCAGACCCATGGGATCAAAGGTTTTGGAAAGATGTTTGACATATGTTTTTGTTTTATTGCTGTGTTTTAAACCACAACATGATTTGCTGCCTATTCTAATTAAGGACCTTCTTGTGCATCAGTGGTTCCCACCGATGCTCATGAGAACACTTACTTGGGGAGCAATGCCTGAGCCCCACCCCAGACTACTTGTATCAGAATTATCTGATGCAGGAGGGAGCCTGGGTATCAGTAGTTTTTCAAAGCTCTCCAGATAAGGGACGCCTGGGTGGCTCAGTTGGTTAAGCATCGGACTTCAGCTCAGGTCATGATCTTGCAGTTTGTGAGTTCGAGCCCCGTATCCGGCTCTCTGTTGTCAGTGCGGAGCCTGCTTCAGATCCTGTCTCCCTCGCTCTCTGCCACTCCCCTGCTCCCCACCCCCCAAAATAAATAAATAAAAGGAAGTTCTCCAGATGATTCTAACATGCTGCCAGAGTTGAGAATAAGAGGGCAAAAATGCTTGTGTCCATGAAATTTTGTATACCATGTCAGGAGCCCAATATTAAGGAATCTGGCACATGACACATGTAGCCAATAGTCAGCTACTCCTTAGCATGACTTTATAAATCAGGTGGGCGTTTTTAAAGAGGCAGAACCAGAGTAAGCGGTGTAAGAGAAGCTAATGCTTTCCAAGCACTTCCTGACTGCTCCATCCTGTTCTAGGGTTTACACGTATTGCTGTAACTTGCAGGGAGGCCAGGAGGCTGGTACTAGTATTATTCTTGTTCTACAGGAGGGAGCAGGAGGGTTCATTCAGTTGCCTGGGTCCCTGCAGTTGAGTCACGAGGCCGTCTGACTCCATGTTTGTCTTCTTCACTGGAATGTTCTGCAGGAGGAGGAAGTTTGGTCGGGAAATGGTTTGGAGGAAGATTGTTACAGAGGGCAGCAGAGGCTTGTAACACCCTGGCGATGAGCGTGTGTCCAGCGAGACCCTTGGGAAGGGCAGATACAGGAGGAAAAGAACTCTCGGGAGTGTCCCTTGTGGGAAAGAGAATTGGTGCATGAAGGCAGCTGAGACGGGGACAAAGACAAATGTCCTTATTCTGTTCGAACACGTTTCCAGAGCTCTGTGCCCACAGAAGGGGAAGGAAACTGTTTTTTAGTGTGAGGCATGCAGAGCGTAAACTGTTCTTCCGTGGTGAGCTCTTGCTATCGCCACGTGGCTGCCCTAAGGAAATCACAGGAATTGAAGACACAGCGTCGCCCTGGTAGGCTCCAGAATGAGGGAGATCGCAGCCCCTTTCTTTTGTGGTGTTCAGACCACACGCAGAGAATGAGCCATACTTGGAAAAGGAGAAGAGAAGAGGGTATGAAGAACCAGCAGGCTTTCAAGGTGACTGAAGGGCGCACAGAGCTGACTTCTCACGGGCTGTCCTGTAGAAGACAGATCAGACCTGCTGAGTCTCGTCTCCAGGCCTGGACTGTTGCTGGACACAGACTGAGGATTTATCCTGCTAGAACAAAGCTATCTCTAACTGCCTTGAGAAGTGAATTCTTTATTCCTGGAAAAAACCAAGAGAGGTTGAACCATGCCTATGGACGGGAAGACCTTTCCAAGGTCTCTGCAAGTGACCTTGTGTGGTTCTGTGCTGATTCCTGATCCTCATTCAATTAGTGAGCAAGGGTTTATTGTCCTTGGGTAGGCCCGAGGGACACAGAGGTGAACCCACAGATGTTAAGGAGGGAGGAAAGAGAAATGGACAGTCTCATTCCTACACTCATGATCCCTTGCTCTCAGGACCTAGAATTCAGATTCAGATTATTTAGCACTGTTTCCTATTAGATTTCAGAATCAACCTCTCTTTTTCTTTCCTTCTCTTTCTCCCTTTGTTCATATGCCCTATATAATCCCCTCCTTCTTTGTCTGCTTTTAATGCCTCCTTTTCCCTTCATTTTTAACCATCTGGGTTTTTTTTCTCTTTAATCCCCTGTTCAGAATCTCCTTCCTGTCACCCACTAATGAGTGGAATTATTACACATATTAAACAATATCTATGCACTGTATTTATATAGGTATATATCTAAATAACTGCTCATTGTTTTTTATATTTTGGGTTAAATTAGAAGAAACAGATAAGTATGGTCTGGAAATATTTAAGGATTACATATAACTTTCACTGGGCTCATGAAATACTTTAATTAAAGAGAAAACAGATTCCTTCTTTCTTCTAAACCCATTCTCAAAGGTGAACTTCCTTTCTCGGCCCTGTGTATGGGAAGTACTGAGCAGGTTATATCATTAATATATCACACATTGTATATTTTGTTACTTGACAATGAATAGCTTTCTTGTTCTGTTCTGGTGTATCAGGCACCAACATTTCGAGAACAATAGCTTCAGGGGGCAGCCAGCCCTGAAAGCTAACTTCTCTCCATTGTTTCAAAAGTGGTGGTTTCCACTGTGAAGAAACGTGGTTTAAACTTTTATTGTTTTCCCTGCTGGTGGTTAACGTTGTGAGTGAATTTTGAGAACAAGCATTTCAAAGAGTTCTGCTTTAGCATGAGAGTGGAGAGCATATAACAACATATTTTAGGAACTCTCACTTGGAAAGTGCTAAAAAAAGAACAGAGTAGGCAATTGCTATGTATTAAATAGCACCTTCTACTCCAAGAGGGAAATAAATCAAGCCAGAGGCAGCAGGGAGCTATACAGATACATGGTCCAGCCGTCTATAAACGACTTAACGACCACATCTAGTTACAGCTGTGGTGCAGTCCTAAAGTTTTAGTGGGATATTAACCCCACGTTCTAAAGGGGGTTTTTGCCCAGGTAACTTTCTACCTCTAAAAAGAAATCAGATTGCTGTGATATTTCCCCTGGCTTCATGCCCCGTTTGATAATATCATGAATTCTTTCCTTACGGTTTCTACAATGTTGCCTCCCCCCACCCGTTTTTTTTTTCACTCACTGTGTTTCTGGAAAACATATGACCAGTTGCCAAACTGCCAGACAGACCTGTTGATTGTTAAGGGATGAGGAACCAACATTTGGCGATGTGTGCCAGGTACTGTACTAGGTGGTTTACACTCATGATCTCACTTTATTTCTCACGACGATCCTTCCGGGGAGAGGTTATCAGTCCACAGACGGGATGCTGAGGCTCTGCTCCAGGAAGGTCAGGACTCGGTAATCAATGAGGGGATTCACATTCTCATTCTTCTGACTCTGACACCCCTGAACTTAATACTGCAGCTGAAAACATGGCCTGAATCAGGATTTAGACACTTTTTCCCTCATTCTTTTTGAGAGAGGTCTAGGGTGGCGAGGTCATGTGGGGAATTCGTGTGCTAGAAGGATGCTGGGAAGTGTAGTCTTGGTTTGTCAGCCTCCAGCTTGCAGCCTGAGCCAACACAAGGCGTTTGGAATGAACTAGATGGAGCCATTATCCAGTGCTCTCCACAGACCACACCTGTGGCTTCTCCACACCCATGAAAACCCTTCTTCCTGCCTGTAAAGTTCCAAATCACAGCAGCAACAACAAAAAAATGCCCTCATTATTGTCTTGAAGCCATCGCTCATGCAAATAACACCTCGCCTCCCGCCCTCCCCCAAAGCAGACACTCAAATGTTACCAGTGTCTACCATCACCTCTGATGGTCAGTCTTTCCTCCTTTAGTTCAGTCTCTGCCTGGGGTGTTTTGCTATAACCTACTGGCAAAATTATAACCAAGCTCCATGTAAAATAGTAGGAAAAGGGAGGAGAAGCTAAGATAGGAAACAGCATGGTGAGCGGAAACATGTCAGCCCACGGTGTTCCTTTCTGCATCCGGTTGTGTGGCTTTATTCAGTATTTGCCCTTTCTGTCTTCCTTACTCCACTGCCAGTTCTGTGTCCCCCTTGTCTTCAGCCAGCTGCCTCTCAGCAGGTTAGGGCTCCTAATTCAGGAGGAAACTGAAACCCTCATTCTCGAGGGGTATGAATCTTAGGGAGGTCCCTGTTTTATCAGTTCTCATGGTCTCCCACTGACATTGACCGCTCGGTATAGGGCATGATATAGAGCCATCCCATAGGACTCTTGGCTTGAGGAATATTCTCTCACTGTGTGCCTGATTTAACAAGAAATCCATTTCTCCTTGATAATCAGTCTAATCTCCTCAGTCAGTGTGGTGACCCTCCTTTTCTCTTTTACCTGTTTATCCAAGGACATGTGGAACCCCAAAGGGGTCAAAGGGAGTTCTTGGGTACGGGAACATAGTTTTGCCCAATGGTGGACTAATTTTGTCCATGGGGTCTCAGACCTCTGAACCAGTAGAACAACCATTAAAATGATGGTACACGAATTTTTATGAGTGAATTATTAGATGGGATTATTAGTGGGATATTAAGAAATACCACTCTCATGTCCATCCTGTGGATCTCAGAGTAATACAGTCTGATTATGGGAGAATCAGCACCCAATATGGTTGTCGGTTCAGAGCAAATAACCATATCAGGAACAACATACCCTAATCTAACCAAGGGTCACTTTCTACCCAGTTCTGGAACTGAGTGCTTCTAGAAAGCAAGTTGCTTCCAGGTGGTGAGGTTGTGGTAAGAGCAGGGAATACTTTCACAGCCTTAATTCTCATGCACATGCACCCGGTGGTATTGTTATTGTTATTCAGAAGCAACACTGTTTAAAGATTTTTTTAAACATTTATTCATTTTTAAGAGACAGAGTGTGAGTGGGGAAGGGGCAGAGAGAGAGAGGGAGACACAGAATGTGAAGCAGGCTCCAGGTTCTGAGCTGTCAGCACAGACCCCCACGCGGGGCTCAAACTCACGGATTGTGAGATCATGATCTGAGCTGAAGTTGGATGCTTAACCCACTGAGCAGCTCAGGCACCCCACAGAAGCAACACTGTTTAGATATCATGATGAAGTCTTTGTCTGTCCAGGCTACTAACAAAATACCACAACGGGGCAGCTTATACAAAGTACAAATTTATTCCTCATTTATTTCTCTTACTTATTTATTTCTGGAGGCTGGAAGTCCAATATTGGAGGGCCAGGAGGGGCAGCTGAAGGCCCTCTTTCAGGTTACAGAGAACCTCTTACTATGTCCTCACATGGGGAAGAAGGCTAAGGAGTTCTCTCTTGGACCTCTTTTCTAAAGGCGTTAATCTCATTCATAAGGGCTCCACCCTTGTGAGCTCATCACTTCCCAAAGGCTCCATCTCCTAATGCCATCACACTGAGCATTAGGATTTCAGCATCTGGATTCTCTGGTGGAAGGAGAGGCACCTATTCTGTCTACAGCAATGCCTCAGGCAGACTGTGTTGCAGGAAGGAGCACGCAAGGCCCAGAAGAATTCTTACCCAATGTAGGTGTCTTTTCCACTGGGGGTGATTTTCGGTCCCCTCCATGATAACGCTCTTATGATGGTGTCAGCCTCACCCTCAGACACGCGATTCAAGGTTGGTTGCTGCTGCGGATGATTTGGATACTCAGCAGTGCAGCAGGCTGGCCAGTCCAGCGGTGAGAAGCAATCTTGTTGGGGCCATGCCTCACCTTCACCCCTGCCTCTCCAGCCACTTGACTCATGGCCCATTAAGCAAAAAAATGGGGTTGGTGGGGAGGAGACTGACAGCTCTGAGGTGGGTTTCCTTCTTTTTTTTTTTTTTTTTATCATTGCGAACCTTCATTCTGGGGGGTCGTGGGATTGTCTTTGGTCAACATTCATAGGACATAATAAATATTCTCACAGCCTGGCCCCATTCTGAGATGGCCCTCCGCTTTCATCTTCTCTAGACCACCCTGTCTCCAGATTCCAACTTTTTTCTCCTAATTCCCTGAACATTTTTTCCAAGTTGTAGCGATTGGTCACATACCAGGCCCTCTTTCCCACCCCATGCAAAGTGGATGTTGAGATATGCTGTTTCAGGTTCTGTCCCGAACATGGTTTTTCACCCACAGTGTCCTTGACAGTTACTTCCGGCCGGGACTATAACTCTGCAGCTGTACACTTCCAACTCAGGTAGGCACACTTGATTGTGTTTATTTTTATTTATTTATTTTTGATGTTATTATTGTTATTTTTTTTAGATATAATTTACTGTCAAATTGACTTCCATACAACATCCAGTGCTCATCCCAACAAGTGCCCTTCTCAATGTCTGTCACCCATTTTCCCCTCCCCCACACCCCCTACCAACCCTCAGTGTGTTCTCTGTATTTAAGAGTCTCTAATGGTTTGCCCCTCTCCCTCTCTGTTTGTAACTAGTTTCCCCCTTCCCTTCCCTCATGGTCTTCTGTTAAGTTTCTCAAGATCCGCGTATGAGTGAAAACATGGTATCTGTCCTTCTCTGACTGATGTACTTCACTCAGCATAAGACCTTCCAATTCCATCCGTGTTGCTGCAAACGGCATGATTTTATTCTTTTTCATTGCCAACTAGTATTCCATTGAACATATAAACCACATCATGAAGGCACATTTAAATTATGTTTTACTTTTTCGTCTTCCTCAGTTTACTGGGATAAGCTCCTTACATGACAAGAGGTGTGGGCAGAATAGAAGACATCAGTGTATCAGTGTGGGCATCCTAGGGGTATAAACTTTGTTCATTCAATGAATTGATGCCTTCAGGATCTGCTCCAACGGAATCCCACAAATGTGCTCTCTCTTGTTGATAGTGCACTGCTGGTTACACCTGACTTCATTGCTTGAAGAACCAGACAACATCCAATTCAGGGTGAACACCTCCATTTACAAGGCGCTGGTCTTCAGGTAAGGGGTTTAGCTTCTACTGGGGCTCCATAGCAAGCCAAACACTATTTTTCCAAAGAAGATTTTCTTAAAGAAGAGGACATGGTGTGCTTCAAAACCCAGTGATTTTCCTTCACAGCTCTCTCCGCAGGCTCTTTCCATCATCCATCAGGCTTTGACCCTTAAGAACCAAAAGATGGGTCTGTTTGCACTGCAGCCTGAAAGAATTGAACACCCTCCTTGCTCAGTCCCACTCAGTCAGCTGCCTTAGAGGTCATTCAATAAATGAGGTGAGACTTTCAATGTTCCCACCAAGCTTTTTGCCTTTTAGATGGATGGGGTACAGGGTGCAACATCTTATTTTTCTCCTTGAGACTTCTGTCCCAACAAGCTTGAGAATACTGGTCTCCCACGAACATCTGGAAGGTGGCAGATCCTTGCATTTAATAGAATTTATCTTTGAACCACTTGCATCGATGGGTGGTTGCAGGGTATTGTGTCCTTCTTGCTCACTCAATCTTATTAGCATAGCGTCATCACCTAGAGAACCAGCATGATCCCTTGGGGGCCGCTGGGATGGCGGTGAACTCTCCATATTTCATTCTACAATGGTTCCAGACCTAAGCATGTCAGGTGACAGTTCCCAGACGCCTATCTTTGGAAATTAGTTGTCTCCAATCACTTTTTCTGGCCAGGTAACGATTGGGCAGGATTTTATTTTATTTATTATTTATTTGTTTTAAAAAAATTTAACAATTTACTTATTTTTGAGAGATAGAGACAGAGCATGAGTGAGGGGAGGAACAGAGAATGAGGGAGACACAGAATCTGAAGCAGACTCCAGGCTCTGAGCTGTCAGCACAGAGCTCGACCCTGGGCTTGAACTGACCAACTGTGAAATCATGACCTGAGCCAAAGTCAGATGCTTAACCAACTGAGCCACCCAAGGGCCCCTATTTATTTATTTATTTATTTATTTATTTATTTATTTATTTTTAAAGTTTATTTATTTTGAGAGAGACAAAGGCAGTGCAAGTAGGGGAGGGGCAGAGAGAGGGAGAGACAGAGAATTTCAAGCAGGCGTCATAGGGTCAGTGCAGAGCCTGATGAGGGGCTCGAACTCACGGATCATGAGATCATTACCTGAGTGGAAACCGAAGTCAGATGCTTTAAGGGACTTAACTACCCCGGGGTTCCCAGGCCTTTATTTTAAACAAAAGTCATTAAAACAGGAAATAAGTTTTCCAAGTCACTGGAGGGCGAGAACGGATTTTGAGCAGAAACTTGAGTTAGGTCTACGCCAACAACACTCCAGAGCCAGTTAAGCGCGTTAGCAGCCGCTCTGCCACGGCTGGGACTCAGGACGCCGGCACACAGCGGGTGGCCTCTGGGTCTTGTCACTGCGGGCATTCTGATGGCCTGCACTCTGCTTTCCAACATCCATGAGGCTGGAGAGTGGGTGTGGGAAGCTGTTAACATGCCTCTGCGGCTGGGTGACGGGCCTGCCGGCTGCCACACATGTCCGACGTCGGTTCGGCTTCCAGACTGGACCGGCAACACCTGTTTGGTGGAAGTCAGGCCCCAAGTGGCCGCCGCAGACACGGGGCCACCTCCCGGGGGGATGACACATGGCTGAGTGAGCCTTCCTGTAGGGTCTGCCCAAGTGGCCTAGTAAGAGTTTTGGGCGACTCATCAGCTGGTCCAACAAGGGGAAGGAGAGGAAGGGAAGTTTAGGAAGGGTCCCAAGAAGACCTGGTTTGGGGAAAGGATGCTGCTCTGCAGGTCCCGTTGGAGACACGGCGATGTGGGAGTGAAACAAGAAAGAACGAAGTGGATCGGAAAGGCAGGAGAAAGCCACAGAAGCTTTGAAAAAGAAGGGGAGTGCCATTGGGGTCAGAGAAAGAGGAGGGAGGGAGAAAAGATTCAGAGCCCCTTCCCGTAATTACCCCCAAACATTGCTGCTCTGAGACCTAAGGGAAGTCCACCGGGATTTAAGTTCCGGGGGGTAAGGATAACAACAGTAATTACAAAAATAATAATAGCTCCCTGGGTCTCAACTTCCTTATTACCGAAAGTATTTCCGCATATATTCCCATGGCAGACAAAACACAATTATTGTTATTAGCGACCATGCATTGGGTTGTTTGGCCCACGTGAAGTCACAGTCCTGGCTGACAGAGAGTCAGACGTTACTGTCCCGCAAGGGCCCTGACTCTGAGCCAGCGTAGACTCATCTTAGGGAAGGAGCAGTTATAAGTAGTTCTTCATTCCTGGTGAAAGTGCTACATTCTTTGATAGAAAAGCAGGGGGCGCCTGGGTTGCTCAATTGGTTAAGCATCCAAGGTCATGACCTCAAGGTTCCTGAGTTCCAAGGAGCCAGTGTTTGGTCTCTGTGCTGACAGCTCAGAGCCTGGAGCCTAGTTTGAATTCTGTGTCTCCCTGTCTCTCAGCTCCCCCGACTTCCCACACGCGTGTGCATGTGTGTGTGTGTGTGTGTGCGTGCGCGCGCGCACATGCTTGCTCTCTCTCTCTCTCTCATAAATAAATAAACATTAAGGAAATGAAATTACAAAAGGAAAGGCAGGAGAAAATAGAATGTGAGATTTTTTAGAATGAGAAATGTAGGCAAAAAGGCAAGCAAAAAATAAAAGAACTATTTAAAAAGGCCATACACAGGGAGAAGGAGGCTCAAGCTACCTTACCCTCTCAGAGCCTCAGTTTTCCATCTGTAGAATGGGGACAATGATCCTCACTTCACTGAGGCTTTCTGAAGATTAAATCAGGTCATAATTTGTGTAATCACTTGCCCCAATGGCTGGCACAAAGTAAACGCTCAGTAAATGTAAACTATCATTATGGTTACCATTGTCGGCATATTTGCACGTTATTAGCAAGGCTCTTCAAACCACGTGTTTTGATTTCTTACTGCTATGTCACCTACCATGATCACTATTTTAGTATACATTCAATAATTGATTTTTTTTCTGTCAAATAGATGAAATTGTGGCTGAGAATATGGCAGTGACACATAAGTAAAGTTAAATGCAATAGAAAACAACAGATAAATCTGGCTCACCAATATTGAATCTTCTTTCAAAGCAAAGAGAAAGACACATTCAAATGACCAAACGTCAACAGATACAAAATTACAAAAAGATAAAGAAGAATCTGTCCTGTGTGCTGTTATGGTTATCCAAGAAATGGTCTGCAAAGGTAGGTTTCTGGAATCCAGATGGAGGGAGGGTACCCTGCAAGAAGACATGTATACTCCTTTGTGTGACCTGGGCTCTGGACTTTGAAAAGCAAGTGTCCCCCCACCCCCACCCCCCCATAGGGAACATATGTACACTGCTGCCCCCTACTGCCAATGGGCTGCTTAGCAGCTAACTAACCATAACTGAACTGTAAAAAACCCTCGAAGTGATATTTTATTTCAACTAGATGGTCAGATACATGGTGCATGTATACATTCCAGAGTTAGATAATTCAGTTGCAGAGGCAGATAATTGCAGTATGATAATGTTTAAAGAATAACAGTTTTAGACGCCTACAGATTTAAAGGGGTTTACAGTGCACTGCGTATATTTACGTCATTAATCTGCACACGGGTCTCAGGAGGCAGATACTATTATTACCCCCGCTGTAAGGGAAGGAAACTAGGTTCTAAAAGTGACCCTGCTATAAACGGCAGAACTGGCATTCAACTTGAAGCTGCTCTGACTCGTTTTGCATCCTTTCCAGAAGAGGACACAGTGGTCAACAGCATCGAAAGGTCGAATCCTGGCAAGTCTAATAAGGTCACATTACACTCTCTCTCCCCCACTTCTTCTACATTGGAAAGCAACTTGTGGGCAAATGCACTTCAGTAGAGTATGAACCACACAGGAGAGTTTAGGTGGGTAAAGGCTTTTATGTGAATAGAGCTGAAAGGGTCAACACCCCCCTTGGGCATGCACGGGGGTCATCGGGTAGCCAGCACCCCAGCCCTGCCTTGGAGGAAGAATGCGTACAAACCAGGCCAATGGCCAGCTCGGGTCGGCCCATTAAGGGGGTGCCCCCATTAATTCTGGCCCTGGAGCCCTAGAGCTGTGAAGGGAGATCATTTATAATTTTCCAGCCCAGAGGTGACACCTTTTTATTCTTATTTTATTTTATTTTTTTAAATGTTTTATTTATTTCTGAGAGAGAGAGAGAGAGACAGCATGAGCAGGGGAGGGTCAGAGAGAGAGGGAGACACAGAATCTGAAGCAGGCTCCAGGCTCTGAGCTGGCTGTCACCACAGAGCCCGACGTGGGGCTCGAACCCATGAACCGTGAGATTATGACCTGAGCAGAAGTTGGACGCTTAAATGACTGAGCCACCCAGGTGGCCCGGTGACACCTTTTTATAATCCCCCCAGAACCATGGCTCGTGCTAGTGATGACTCTGTATAAAGCACTACCGGGTGTTACTTGCCTGTTGGTGATTCACAAGTCCAGCAGAAGGTACCAGCAACCTCCAAACCAAATCCCTCACCAGCACCACTACCGCCAGCATATTTAGAAAATGACCCTCTCATGTGGGTAGACAAAGGAAAGATGGAGACAGCTTGTCATGAGATGTGGGAGGGTGACTGAGAACTTCTTTGGCGTTTGGGACCCAGGAGGAAAGAAGAATGATACCAGCCTTCTCTGAGATACTAGAATCCAACAAGCCTCACAATGGAGCTTTCATGCATTACCACAATGGGTGAAAACTGGGTAGAAATGCAGCCCAAGGTGGATTAAAGAAAATTCCCTGCTTTCTCGTGGTCCAACTGGTGAGACGATACTTAGATACTTGAAACTTCTCTGGGCTCACGACTGGGGCATGAAAGGTAACAAAGGAAAAGCTAGAGAGCCTTCTAGGGTCTTCTGTCCTCGTGGAGAAAATGGGGAGGTGACGCACAGACTGTCCAGCTGGGACCCAAAGCAAGACATAGTCACATCTCAACGAGGAGGCAGGGAGGACCCTGGCAAGTAGGTGGAGGGGTTGCAAACGCAAGTAGGAGGGAAGGACCAAGGTAGCCATGACTGAGATTTCTGGGTCTTTCTCTGCAAGCCATGCTAAGTGGCTATTGTGTAAAATCTACTAGGAGTTTAGAACAAACTCTATTTGAGGAGCACAACACAATACGGTTCTCAATGTAATGAGGTTTGAAACAGGAAATGGTTTCCAGAGGAATCTCTGGATTCATATTAACTTACCTGAAAGTGGTGGGGTGCAGGGTTCTGAATGGGGGCTTGAGATGGGACTTGCCTTCTCATGATGTGAAACCCACACCCACAGCGTATGGTTACCCTGGGCTGAGCATGCGCTGGAGGTGACTGGAGCCTGGTATGACATCAGAACAGAAGCAGTGTGGGGCCTATCAGGTGGAAGGAATTCAAGAATCCAAGCCCAGAGCATGAAGAAGTTGCCGTGTTATGCTGCAACTGAAGCAAACTAAAGACAACGATTTGCAGATGAGTAACTGTGGGTGAGGAGGAATGACTTGCTCAAAGGTCACCCATGGGAAGGGCAGGACAGGAGCTTCCGTCTTCCAGCTTCTAGTCGACCGTCATTCCCTGTCCACATTTATGCCCTTGTGAAAACACACAGGCAGCGCAGAATCAAAGAACTGCAGCGTCAGAATGGAGATTAGACCTCTTATCTAGTTTGGACTCTCATCCAATTACCATTGTGTTCCGCATTCCTAATCCCGGCAGCTGGTCAAAGTGCCTGCGGGAAAACTTCCCGTGCTGGGAAATCCTCAGGACTTTTTTGAGACAGCCTGGTCTTTTCCTGGACACAGTGGCACAAAGCTCTTTGTATTGAGCTGAAATCTGGCTCTCTCAACCCTGATCTCTACCTGCACATGATCAGTTACTTCCTCTTCCAAATGGATCCTCCAAGTTCTTTCTTTTTTTAATGTTTATTTTTGAGAGGCGGGGGGGAGAGAGAGAGTGAGAGAGCGAGAGAGAGCGAGAGAGAGAGCAAGCTCAAGACTGTAAGGGGCAAAGAGAGAGAGAGATAGAGGATCCAAAGCACTGTCATCTTGGAGCCCCATGTGAGGCTCAAACTCATGAACCATGAGACCACTGCCTGAGCCAAAGTTGGACACTCAACCCACTGAGCCATCCAGGCACCCTGGCTCCTCTATGTTCTTCAGCATCCAACACTAATGGAGGACCCACTCTGTGCTAGGCATGGAAGGTGGTATCATGCCCATGGTAGGTCCCATAGGTGCACACAGTCTCAGGTCCTTTACACTTTTATTGTTCCTCCCTGGACAACCTCTAGAGTTGGTAAGATACCTACCCTCTTCCCCCTCCCAAATCCTCACAGGCCATTTCTTTAAGAAGACAAATCTATTTGGATTTACAGAGAAAGTAGTTATGTCTTTAGGAATGTAAACTAGTTTTCACATTTATACTAATTATACTAATACTGACATAACTGGTAAGGTATACCTATTGTCATACATCATACAAAGGATTCCAAATTGCGCCTACATGATTATTAGAGTAATTGTTGATCTAGATTCTCGCTTTAAGTGGGAGCAATAGGCATACACTCTTTCCCGAATTTCAAACAATTAACCTTAGGAAAACAAATGCTTGTTATCACCACCATCGTTGATACTTACAGAGTATTTCTGAACAAGCCAGACACAGAGATAACAACCCCATTAATTAGATACTGGGCTCATTCTATCTTTCCGATGAGGAAACTGAAGCCATAGGGGTCATGGACCTTGCCTAAGAGCCCACGGCTGGCAGATAGCAGAGCCTGGACTCACATCAAGCATCCTGCTCTTAGTGGCAAAAGCTATTGGTGGGTTAGCCCCATCCATGTGGCCTGCGTGTCCCCATAGTGATCCCTCCGTGAGGGTAAATGCAATCCCACCTAGAGACATGTCCCCATCCTTAAACACAATAGTTTCAAACCACCCGAAGTCTGACCCTTTCTAGGAATGACTTCCCCCAAATAGTTTTTTTCCAGATTTAGATCCCTTGCACCTGAATCGTGGCTCGCACTGGTATGTCCTCTGTGCGTACTTACTGAGTGATTCAGTCAGTGGCCCCTGGCCCTGTGGGTTTTCCGGTCCCAGGTCAGATTAGGTACTTGACAAGTCCTTCAGTGGTGTGGAGGCAGGAAGGGGAAGAAGTTTCAAAAGCCTGGCTGCAGCCCGTCTGGGGTTGCTGTGCTGGGGTCCCCTTACCTAGGGGCACAGCCCTGCCCAGTACTGCCGGTCTCTGAACATTCAGATCTCATTCTTTGTACTTTCTTTCCAGAACGGCACTGCACCTTTTTCACGGACCGCTTTCCGCAGGTGCCCCAAAGACTAGTGTCTACCTCTCATCGATGCCATGGCTCTTTCCAGGAGGAAGTGGTCAAATGGGAACCACAGAGCCCTGCTGGAGGTGAAACCCCATTCCTGCCCATCTGTCTTGCGTCAGTGCTGAGCCGGATTCTCCAGCTTCCCTTCCTGGGTCCTTCTCCTCCTCCTTCTAGTCTCCCACTTGTAGATCCGCCGGCCCCCAGCTTTCCTTCGCAGTCCGGTATCTCCCGGTGTCTCTCAGTGCATTGAAGCCTCTGAAACCCAACTGCGTGGAGAATTCCAGTGCTTCCCACGTTGTTTCTGGGTCTTACAATGTCCAATGTGGCTGACCAACCAGCTTACTGTCCCTGACGATCAAGGAAGATTGTTCAGGATACATAACAGGCCTGACAGTACAAGGAGAGCAGCCGACTTCAGCCCGGGCCAAGCCACGGTAACTTACTATACCAATTGCGTGGCTTGTACACTTTATTGCTCATGAGAATCACCAGAAAAGCGTGTTCAAACATGGATTGTTGGGCATCACTACCAGCATTTCTGATCCCGTAGGATGTATATTTCTAGCCAATTATGGGTGTGATATGGATGCTGTTAGTCCAGGGGCACACTGAGAAGTGAAACCCAGAGTGGCTTCAATTCGCCAGACGGAATTAGTTTGGGGAAGTAAAATTAATGTTACTAATTTTTAAGTTTCTGGTTGTTCAAGGCAGGGGCCAGTGAGAAGAGACCCAGAGTCAAGAGTTACATTTATAGATACACATCCATGTGAACGGCCATTGTTGATCTGGAGAGTGAACGGTGCTCAAATCAACACAGAATGGGATGAATTGATGAGAAGGATTATACAACGATTAGGAAGGTATAGCCCTGTGAGGAAGTCATACCCAGTCAGTCGGACGCTGAGATGAGAAACCATTACCTGCACAATGTCGAAGTTTTGTTTTTGCAAATTTCTGCACTTCATTCATGGCTCATAGCTCGGCGCTGGGACTGAATTAGCGTGAAACAGACTTTGACTCCGGTTGAGAGATTTCATGCAGCATGTTTTGGGAATGAGTAAATGGTGAGTCAGTTAAGTGTAGCTATAACCTCAAGTGAAGCCAGGGCCAAAAAGAGAAATCTCCCGGCACTCGTGAACTTGGTTTGCTTTCGGGTGGATCACCACTTCATTTGCATATAATCCTACTGCCTTCCAAAAAGGGGGGTGGGGGAATTACACTGGGTACTGGGGACAAGATTCTGGGCTGTCATGTCAGAGCACTGGGAATCCTATCAGGAGAATATCTAGGGACTTGGGGGAAACTGGATGTCAGGGTGCTTGGACATCCAGATAAATGACTCTCAAGCAACAACAGAGGTGAGGGCTCCAGACCTCTGGGGGGTATGGGCTGTGGAAAGATCAGACCTCAACACCAAGGGCCTCGCAACATCCACAGGGCTCTGGATTCGATGTGGAGGTGGTGAGGAAGTTCTCTAACTTAAGTGGGGGAACTTGGCTTAACTTCTTCGAGCCAAGGGAAGGGTGTCTGAAGCTTCAGAGCTCACATTCTTTTTAAAGAAGCAAAAAGACAACCTGTTAAATTTTGGTTCAAGGGCGCAGGAGAAATCCTTGGAGCAGAAAGACAAGAGGCAATTGCAATGCAGAGAGTGGGGAAGGATAGGTCACAATGGTGGAGGCTCTTGGCTCATAAGTAGAGGAAGATGGAGGCAGAATTAGCGGTGAAACAGGGAGTGAACGTGAACTTGTGATTCTCTTAACAAAAGTGGAGCCCAATAGCACTGTGGTTGTTATCTATATCCTGGAGTGTTCTGAAGCCTGGCTTGTTCTGTGGAAATTAAAGGCCACTCTTTACTTTGTAATCATTTCAAATGTATGGAGAAGTTGCAAGAGTTATAGGAGGAACTTTTCAAAAGGAGCCCTTTGCCTGGCTGGATTCCACATTTTCCTCATTGGCTTTGTTTCTTATCCACCTACCTATCCAAACACACACACACACACACACACACACACACACACACACACACACACCATACATAAACATAAATTCTTCAAAAAGCATTTGAGAGTTGATTGCAGACATCATACCCCTTCATCTCTAAATAAGTCTGTGTATTTTTTTCTAAGAACAAAGATATTCACTTATACATCCAAAGTACAATTATCAAAATCAGGAGACTTAATAGTGATATCATATTAATATAATATTATCTAAACCACTGTCTCCATTCAAATCTCATCCAATTGTCCCAACCATGTCCTTTACAGTTAATTTTCTTCCTGGTTCAGGACCCAGGATCACTGAGTGTGTCTAATTGTTTTATGTCTTTAGTGTCCTTTTTTTTTTTTTTTTTTTTTTTTTAATGTTTTTATTTATTTCTAGGAGAGAGAGAGAGACAACGCGAGCAGGGGAGGGTCAGAGAGAGAGGGAGTCACAGACTGAAACAGGCTCCAGGCTCTGAGCCGGCAGCCAGCACAGAGCCCGACGCGGGGCCCGAACCCACGAACCGCGAGACCATGACCTAAGCGAAAGTCGGACGCTTAACCGACTAAGCCACCCAGGCGCCCCTAGTGTCCTTTAATCTGAAGTAGTGTTCAGTAGTCTTTTACTTTCTTGACCTTGACAATTACTTTGTGCAATTTCTTCAGCTGGGGTTGCCCTGATGTTTCCTCATTAGACACAGGTAATACATTGCAGGCAGGAATCCCAGAGAATTGCTGTGGCCTTTTCAGTGCTTTGTAATAGGAGATATAGAAGCCAGTTTGTCCCTCTATTGGGGATGTTAACTTTGGTTAAATGGTGTCTCTATATACTAGTTTTCCAAAGGCCTCATTTTAAATGTCACAGCATAAACAATAAATGGGTGAACAAAATCTACTAAAGGTTACCTTGTTTCTATAGATAAACTCTTGGCCCTTCCATACTTAAACCTTTCCCAGAGTGTTAATGATGAGGGCAGAGTTTGATCTAGAAGGAATCTTTAGATTTCATCTGATTTTCTGTTTCCCAGCTGTGGGATGCCATGATTTCTATGTGCTGCCTCTTCATACTAGGCTTAATTGTATCACATAGTAGCGAGGCTCTCCCATTTCACTGATCTCTCTAATTTCCTGGGTACATGAAGTAGAAGGCTCAGTTGGGTGCTCCGCTGTCTTGAAAATTTCAGATGGTTGTTGGTTTTCCCATTTATTTATTTTTTATATATGTATTTTTTAAGAAAAGGGAGGCCTTTGGTTCATGGTCTGTGATAGGCAATAGTATAGGCTCATTCAATGGCATTTAAAAAATCCCATTTGGGGCACATGGATGGCTCATTCGATTAAGTGTGAGAATCTTGGTTTCAGTTCAGGTCATGATCTCACCGGCTGGTGAGTGTGCAGAGCCTCTGCCCCTCCCCCCAAATAAATAAATAAACATTTTCAATAAATACATAAATAATCACATTTATTTTTACACTTACTTGCAGCTCCTCACTGAAAATCACGTTCAATTTTTAATTTACAGGATTAACAACAGCTTTCTTTTTCAATTCACATTTAAAAAGGAGAAGTAAAATAAGCAAGTCACTTTAGAGAAATTGTAAGAACTTAGAGAAGACTTTCAGGTAGGGGGTCGTGGGGGTGATAATGCCAGGGCGCCCACGGTTGTGAAGTCAACACAGGAAGTGCTCACCTTTGGGGAAATTCAGACTTAGGAACTTGGGCCCGGTTCCTTAAAGGCAATGGGCAACCGGGCTCGCAGACTCCTGCCCTCCAGTTTTCCTAACGGGACCTCAACTTGGCAGGCAAAGGACAGACGCTGGCAAGAAATGAGACAGGCCCCTAGATGGTCCGGATAGCCTTAAACCCGGGTTTTGGGGCCCGCTGTGAGCCCCAGGTTACAGCCTTCTCCTCGCGCTTCCGCCGCTACCTCACTGGGATCTTGGACGGTTCTTTACTTCCTTTGAATCTCAGTTGTCTCATCCGTGAGATGGGACAGTAAGAAACGGTGCACAACTCCTACCTCTCTGTTAGTCTCTATCACAATAGGTGTATCACGTCCCTGGCGCAGCGTCAGGAAATGTAGCCTCTTCAGTGGTGGTCCTAATGCACGCAGGGCATGCGCAGGGGCCTGGAATGGTGACGGGGGGGCGGGGGGGTGATTTTTCTCCCATCCCTCCTCCTTGGAAACCCAACGGGCCGCAGTGCACCCGGCCCACACCTTGCCCCTTGTGAGGTCACCCCGACTGAGGACGCGAGGGGGCCCCGTCTCCGTCCAGCCCAGACACCGAGGCAGACTCTGGGGGCGCGAGCGAGGCTGCGATCGCGCCCTGGAGCCCCCGTCCGCCCCCGGGAGCGCGCAGGCAGGGGCAGGGCGCGCTCCCCGGCGGCGCCTCGCGGGGCCGCGCGGGGCCGCCCGCTCCGCAGCCCGCAGGGCCCCAGCCTGCGCGCCTGGCTCCTAGCGCTGGGAGCCCGCGCATGCGCGCAGCCGCCCCGCCGCTGTTTTGGCCGTTTCCATGGCTACGAAGAGCGTTGACCTGGGGTCTGCACAGGAGAAAATGAAACTCAAGAGCCTCCTGCTCCGCTATTACCCGCCAGGTAGCGGCCGGCCCCCTTCTTTCCCCGCGTGGGGTCCCCGGCTCTGGCCCTGGGAGGGTCTGGGGCGGAGGAGACTGCGGGGACCCGAGGGGCCGGCGGGGTCCCTTAGCGGGTGATCCACGTGGCGGGGGGTGGGGGGGGAGTGGGGGGGTCGGGAGGTGGACAAGAAACAGGGCACTTCTCGACTTACCCCACCCCTCCTTTGGTTGCTGGACTCTGTTCCTCGAAACTTTCAACATAATTCTTGTAGGAAGTCTCCAAACGTTGAAGTTATAATGCTTTTCTGGTTAGTTAGGAATGTGGCAGATGGGGAGGGAGAAGTCCCAAGATCCTGGTTTCCAGAAGGGAAGACACAGACAAGGACCTCATTTTTTTTTTTTATTTTAAACGTGCCAGAATGATCACGTCAAGGTATGCTGAGTATGAAAAGAATGCATATTCAATAGAGCATATAACGTGAGTGACCGCATTCCAATCCACACTGTCAGGTGATCCATGCGTTTATGGAGAGGGACCTGGCAACACCCGCTCTGTGCCTTGGGGCTTTAAGGTCACAATCCCGGATGCCAATGAGCTAAGGAATTTGGAAATAAATCCACAGAACCCTACGGTTTTAGAATGGGATAAACTTGAGGCGCCTGGGTGGCTCAGTCGGTTGAGCGTCCGACTTCGGCTCAGGTCATGATCTCACGGTTCCTGTGTTCGAGCCCCGCGTCGGGCTCTGTGCTGACGACTCAGAGCCTGGAGCCTGTTTCGGATTCTGTGTCTCCCTCTCTCTCTGACCCTCCCCTGTTCGTGCTCTCTCTCTCTCTCTCTCTCTCTCTGTCTCTCTCTCTCTCTCAGAAATAAATAAAACATACAAGAAATTTAGAATGGGATAAACTTGCCTTGGTCTCTTGTTTCATAAGTGAGGACATGGTCACTTTCGAAGAATTAAGTGAAGCCCCCTGGTCACCCAGCTCCTTAGGTACAGACACAGGGGAAGGGCTCTTCGTTCCAATTCAGAACTCACTTAGAAAATAATAAGAATATAAAATAAAAAGTCTACAACACTTGCTACAAAGCAGTAGGTGACCAAATATTCCTGCCGGATGAGAAGATTGGACATCCTTGCAGGATTAGGTGCGACCGGCAGCAATTTTCTCCAATGTGACGTTAACACCTTTAGTAAAGGCACTCCTTTCCTCCTGCTTAAGAGTTTCAGTTAAAATAATGTGAAAAGGCTCTAGATGTGAGGGGTGGCACAGAAGAAATTGTAAATAGCTCGTTCTCTGTAAGTGCTCACAACTTGGGCTGTGCTGGTTGTGGACTAGTCCTGGTATAAATAGATTGATTTGTGAATGACTGACTTTCATCCCTTTGCTGTGGAGTGTAGGTTAACATGATGAGCTCTGGAGTCATTACAACTGGCTCTCACTGGATACAAATTTTGTAACTTGGGCAATTTGTTTCGAGCCATCAAGGCGTTTTGATCATCAGGTCACATGGTGATAATAACACTCATCTCACCGGTCTCCCGACCCTTTGCAGGTACTCTTTCATTTATCTCTTTCCCTTCCCTTCTCTTTTCCTCATTTCTCTTCTGCGCTCTGGTACTGACTCCTATGGTGTTTTCACCCTCACCATTCCATCGAAACTGTGCTCTTCAAGATCCTCCCTGCCTCCAGCCTCACTAACCACACTGGCCACCTCTTCGTCCCAGACAGCAACATTTGATGAATTTGGCTACTCTGTCCTTTGGCTTCTAAACCCACTTTCCCCGCCTCCTGCTTCATTGTCATTTCTTCTTTGTCCATCATGGTGGCTTCTCTTCCTTCTGATCTTGATGTTGAAATCCCCCAGAGCTCTGTCCTTGGACTTTTCTATCTATACTAAGTGATCTCATCCATTCTCAAGGTTTAAAAGCCTGAGGAGTCTTGAGTAATTCACAGCCTGCCTGATTATTCATAGGGATATGCTATGTGCATGTCCTTACCAGGCATCCTCTGGTCTCTATCCTATCAGTCAATGGCAGTTCCCTTCCTGCACTTGCTCATACCAAAAGCTTGGGCTCATTCTTTTCTCCCATCTTGCACTCCCCACACTTGACCCAGTAATAAATCCTGCCAGCTCACCTTTATTTTCATTTATTAATTTTTTTTAACATTTATTCATTTTTTGAGAGAGAGAGAGACAGACAGAATGTGAGCAGGGGAGGGGCAGAAAGAGAGAGAGAGAGCGGGAGACACAGAATCAGAAGCAGGCTCCAGTCTCTGAGCTGTCAGCACAGAGCCTCACGAAGGGTTCAGACTCATGAGCCATGAGATCCTGACCTGAGCCGAAGTCAGATGCTTAACCGACTGGGCCACCCAGGAGCCCTTTACCAGTTCACCTTTAACATATATAAAGCATTCTTGGTAGCAATGCCTACCATGTTCTTTTTCTATTGTTTGAGTGTCCACCCTTGCCCCACTTCTGTTTATTTTCAACCCGGCAGCAGAATGACTGTTAAAACTTAAATCTGATCACGTCACTCTTAGGCTCGAGTCCTCTCATGGCTTTTCATTTCACTCAAAGTAAAAGGGCCATGGTCTCCAAGGTCATCATCTCCAAGGGCCTACAGGACCTTCCCTACCTTCGCCTTTGACTCCATCCCGCTTCCCCTTTAGCAAAGCTGCTCTTCCCGGTGTTCCTGGGCTGAGCTGGGCATGCCACTCAGGGGCCCTCCACTTCCTCCTCTCTTCGTCTAGAATAATCTTCCCTGGACATCTACATAGCCAGCACTCTCATGCTTTTTTTTTTTGTTTGTTTCTTTTTTTTTAGCTGTGTCCTTAAAAGTAAGTAAAGAGAGAAAAGAGAAGCCCTCCTCATCTAGAATTTCTAGAATTGCCAGCTTCTCAAGATATTTCATAGCCTCCTCCCCTGCTTTTTTTTTTTTTCTTTAAGGATGCTCTCAGCTCAGTATACCATGATTTTAATTTACTTATTTCCCTCAGTCACCCCCACTAGGATAAAAGCTTCATGAGGCACGGACTCTTATTTTGTTTACAACCATATCTCTAGCACCTGGAGAAGATAGAGACTGACGATAGGCATTCACATAGTTGTTGAATAAGTGAGCTCGAGGAGAGGATGGGTGTTGAGTAGAAAACCTGGAGCTCCTCCCGAAATGTGAGGAAGTCAGACAGAGGCTCTGTAAGGTTCGCTGCGGCTCTGAAAGTCCAGGCTTCCAACAGCAATCTCCCATTCCAATACGGCTCCGTCCTCACACTTGAAACTATTGCCTTAATGATGATCTTTCAATGAAGTCATATCACTTAGCAGGTTAGACACTTAATTTCTGAATTCCAGTCTTTGGTGAGCCATACATCATATGCAAGTTTCCAAGGTACTTCTGAATAGCAGGTGGGTGTTGGAATAACATTATCAAGTAGGAAAAGAAATCACTCGCCGCTGAATCATTCTCATGTTACCTTCGTCCCTTCTGCAGTTTTGTTTCATCTCTTAATCCCCTGAATTCAATCCTTCTACTTTTTTTTTTTTTTAATGTTTTATTTATTTTTAGGAGACAGAGAGAGACAGCGTGAGCAGGGGAGGGTCAGAGAGAGAGGGAGTCACAGACTGAAACAGGCTCCAGGCTCTGAGCTGGCAGTCAGCACAGAGCCCGACGCGGGGCTCGAACCCACGAACCGCGAGATCATGACCTAAGCGAAAGTCGGACGCTTAACCGACTAAGCCACCCAGGCGCCCCAAGTCCTTCTACTTTCTTTGAGCAACATATAGGTCAGGAGCGTTCCGTTGTTGGCATCCATGGAATGATCTGTCTCCCTCCTAAAGGTCCATGTAAGACAGCTAATCAAACACGGGCATTCTCTTTTTATCGTATTCATTAATCATGAGCTCTTCTTTGTGAAGAGTGGGTGTTGCATACGTGCTTTTCAACTGACTCAGGCATGCAGCGTTTGCCTTTTACTTCTTGTGTGCAGGTCTCTAGTGTTTGGGGCCAGGAGAAGGAACTAAATAAATGTTAATTAAACTAATTAAGGGGCTCCTGGGTGGCTCAGTCAGTTAAGCGTCCAACTTCGCTTCAGGTCATGAGCTCCCTGGTTTGTCTGTTCGAGCCTTGCGTCGGGCTCTGTGCTGACAGCTCAGAGCCTGGAGCCTGCTTTGGATTCTGGGTCTCCCTCTCTCTCTCTGCCCCTCCACTGCTTGCCCTCTGTCTCTCAAAAATAAACAAAAAATGTTAAAAAAAAAAAAAAGCCTAGTTAATATTCTGGGCACTTGAAACATCTCAGTTGGTTGAATGTGATCCAAGTAAGGAACATTCATATCTTTTAAAGCTTAGCCTTTGAGAACATTGCAGAATTTGGGGAATAGGAACTTCTTAAGTGTTTGGGAATCATACCTATTACACAAAAATGCACAACCAGGGGAAGATCAAGAAGATTAAGACACTGTGGGGAAGTCACATGTATTCCTGGAGCGTCTTTGTCTGTGTCCTGCTTGTACTCTTCACTGCGTGCCACCCAGCCTCTGGCTCACGCGGGAGCTCTGTGGCCACGGCAGGGTTGCACATTTGACCTTGATGTTTTGTCTCAGTGAGATAGTCCAATGCACAGGTTTCACATTTTGCGCTTTGTTTTTTAGGTCCACTTGTATAGTAACCAACGAATATTTAGTAGTCAACTTAAAGACTTAACATCGTTTTTTTATTTTATAAGAAACAAGATAGTTCGTGAATAAAAAACACAGAATTTTGTGAATTTGCCCCAGTTTTCTTAGTGCATTTCTTTAGGATATAGATTATGCTATGTGGGCTGTTAAGTGCTAATTCTTTTTTTTTCTTTTAATGTTTATTTATTTTTGAGAGATAGAGAGAGCCCCTCCTCTCCCCAAATGCACATGAGCAAGGGTGGGGCAGAGAGAGAGGGAGACAGAAAATCCCAAGCAGGTTCTGCACTGTTAGTGCAGAGCCTGATGTGTGTGTTAGTGCAGAGCCTGATGTGGGGCTCGAACTCACGAACCTTGTGATCATGACCTGAGCTGAAGGCAGACACTTAATGAGCTGAGCCACCCAGGCTCCCCATCAAGTGCTAATTCTTTCCAACATTTCTCTGAGTTACAGATTAGGATTATATTATTTACTCATTGTTTACATCATTTATTTATTCAACTATTTATTGAAAACTTACTTTCCTCAAGAATAAATAGTACATATTGCATAATCTTATATATATAATGCAAAGTACTTAAAACTACATAACAGGAAAAAAAACAGTCCTCATTGATAGTGATGCCTTAAATTGATAGAAATTCTGTATGTTTTATAATTCTGTATCTTACTTGAGTTTCCAAATAACCTTTCCAAATAACCTTGATCTTTAGGACCTGATAGTCTATTAATGTCAATCTCTATCATTTTTCTTTCTTTTACTCCATGTTCTAATTTTTCTCCTACTTTTTTTTCTTTTCCTCTGACTTTATTTCCTATTATATAAGTAGTACTTACTTTTAACAAAAGTCTGAAAAATACATAAAAGGATAGCTGAGATCATGCTCAACCCACCGAAGGTGTGCTGACTCCTGGAAAGAAGACCCTGATTTGTCTACCACCCGGAAGGGAGAACATCCCTGCCTCAACCTTGCTAATATTTAGTATTATCAGTCTTTGCAGTATTGCTAATCTGATGAGTAAAAATTGTATGTATTATTGTATTTTGTATTTCTTATTAATGGAGCTGGGAACATTTTAATTTGGTCTGTTTATTGATCATTGTCTTTTTCTGTTTGCAAATTGACCATTCATGCCTTTTAGCCATTTTTTAAAAGTTATTTTTAGGCTTCTTTATATTAAGTTCTTCAAACATTGTACTTAGAGTTGCAATTTTTTTGCTGGTTATCATTTGTCTTTTATTTTGTGGTATCTTCTCCCTTGAGAGGCTTCAAATTTACTTCAGACAAATGCATCAGTTTTTCTTTTTTAGACATTGTGTTTCACATCATGCTTAGAAAGCCAATTATGCACACTAAGATGTAAGTATGTTCTATTAGTTTGATTGTTTTATAGTTAGTTTTTAATATTAAAATTTCTAATCAGCCTAGAATGTATTTTTGTATATTGTAGAAATCCAATTTTACCAATTTTCCAAAATCCAACTGATTATTACATCACTATTTATTGAATAATTTATTCTTTCCCCATTAATTTAAAATATTACCTTCACTTCATTTTAAAATTCCCATATATAGATGATTCTATTATATTGATCTAATTTTGTGTCAGAACCATACTTTACTGTTTTATAGTTTGTTATAATATGTGGTAAGTTTTCAAATTCCAAAAAATAAAATCATTATAATTTCTTTAATTCAGAGATTAGCTTGACATTTTATAATATTGCATTTTCTCATCTAGAAATCTGTCTCTCCACTTTATTGCAATTTTTTTGATGTTAAATAGCACAAAAAAGTTATAACAGTCCAGCCAGGACTTGTACATTTATTTTTAATTTTATATTTAGATGTTCAATACAGTTATACATTTTCTCTTTCCTTTTCTTGAATCTTCCTTTGTCAACGTATCTAATTCTTACCTACTTCCAATCTTAGCTTTGTGTATTCTATTTCTCTAAGCTCTCTTAAATCTTTCTAGAACATATGGTTTACAAATAGGAGTTTAGAAAGATTTTAACAGTGTTATAACATCCATATTTTGTTGAAAATGTTAATGTGGAACATGAAGGCTGTTTTTACTCTAAGGAAATAACAGTATTTATGGTGGTTGGCTTTCCACTGAATCCTTTCTTTTATTTCTTTGTAAATTTGCTTCTTAGACTAGAGTCTGGCTTCAAGTCTTTGATATGAAAGAATCACTTCTTGGGGAAAAGGAACAAAATAAAACTGTACCCCCAAACCAGCCTTTTAGGTACAGCTGTTTGTCTGCTGGGTCCTGGTGTTTGGGGCAGTTTGTTGTTTGGTTATTAAAAGCATTTGGAATGATTTTTCTGTTCTAAAAGGTTACACTTCCTTACAAATGGCCGCTTGGGTTTACCTACTTAGGTTGTGGCAAATCCATGAACCCCACTGTGTTCAGATGAATTCCTCCTGACACTGTAGCTGTGCGGTTCGGTGAGGGGTGATGTCTGACACTGAGAAACAGGCTCTCTAGGAGAAACAGGATTGAAGGGAAAAGTCCTCAACTTGTTTGAGGTGCAGGCGAGATATCAACGTGCCTGGAGCTCAAAGGAGGTCTAGACGGGAGACTTATTTTTGGCATTGATGGCAGTTAAAACCATGAGTATAGGTGAATTTATACGAAGAAAAAAAATGTAGTGAAAAGAATTCCTAGACCAGAATCTTAAGTCAGTAGTTGAAGGTCAGGCAGAAGAGAAGGAATCAATAAAGGAGAATGGAAAATAACAAAGTGGAGAAAAAGATGGAGGGATTTCATAAAAGCCTATTGAGGATAGTATTTGGAGGAAGGACTTGGTCATGGTGTCAGTTATTGCTGAAAGTCCATGTGTCATAAAGACAGGGACTGGTAATTGCATTAAGCAATCTGAGGACACTCATCCAGTCATCTGTCCATTAGTTCATGTATTCAGCAAGCACTGCTTGGAGAGTTCCTGTGTAACACATTTCATGGTAGATGCTAGGGATGAAGAGAAGGCAGACCAGGAGCCTGTGGTCTGGTGAGTCAGATGTTGCTAGCACAGAAAATAGATTGTAAAGACGAAGTGGGGCAGGCACCATTGAGGGAGAAATGGAAACCAGAGATGGGAAGTAACATAAATCCCTTTGGCGGTGTTGTCTGTACTTGAAGCTGGTCAAATCCGGCACTTACTATGTGGAAACCATCCTGACTCATTCCAAGGAGGGTCTTCCTGGGAGTATGAAGAAGCAAATGGGTTTCTTCTCAAAGATGTCACAATATCACTGGGGAGAGAAGGCATAGATGCAGGCACAGCTGACTATGTCAGATAGGCTGCAAGGCAGAATTTGAGAATCGTTAGGTAATAAGCACTATTTGATGAGTTTCTATGTACCAGGAGCTTTATATATGGATTTTTAAAATTTCAACCAGCAAACTGAAGGTATTATCTACAGATAAGAAAAGTGGGATATAAAAGGGTTACTAGTATCATGAAGTAAGTAAGGAATCGAGCTGGAACCCAAATCTGGGTCTTTTTGGTGCCAAGCACATGCCTTTTCAACTTTGCCACACTCCATTTCAATGGTGTAGTGCTTTGGAAAGCGAATACAATGTTTTGGTAGAATTCCCTATTTTCTCTTGATCTGAAATTCTTCTGGAATCGTATCTTTTATATCAATTATGTCTGATAGCAAGGATCCTCAAATTGTAGTGGACCCCTGATGTCTCTTGCACCCCTTCAGTGGGGCCTCAAGGTCAAGTCTCTTTCCATAGTAACAGGAAGATATCATCTGCTTTTGACATTTGCGCTACTCATACAAAAGGGAAGGGAGGTGAAACTGCTAGAAACTTACTACAAATCAGGCCGCAGCCACAAACTCCTCAAAGTGGTCATTGTATTTCTCACTAACACAAACTTGCAAAAGGAAGAACCCCCCTCAGTTTCACCGAGGAATGCCTTTGATAAAACGGTAAAACTCACTAATGTAATGAGACACTGATATAGGAGTGCTTGTATTCTGGGTGATGAAATAGAAAGTACTCATCAATCACTTCTGCACAGTGATGGACCATATTGTTTTTGAGGAAAACACTGTGCAGTCCTTTGAGCTGAGAGATGAACTAGCCATTTTCTTCACGGAACACCGTTTTTACTCAAAGGACTGCGAAGCAAACGTGGCTTTCAGACCTGGACATTTGGAAGACATTTTGTTTGAAAAGGAGTAAAGTGAGCCTGAAACTTTCAAACAAGACTGTCAACATCTCTTGCCAGTGATATAATTTGAGCTTTCAAGCAGAAATCAGAATTTCAGAACACTTGTACCTACCTCCATGAGCTGGGTAGCTTACCAGCACTGAAAGAGTTTTCTGATAATAGATATAGGTAGTGATATTAACACATGTTATTTTTGAGGGGATATTGTATAATTATATACATCAACATTTAGAAGATGTTCATAACTCAGAAAACTAAAATTTTTCAGATGTCTGGTACGTGATGTATAAACCATACATAAATAATATATCCTATGAAAGTGCAAGATAGACCAATGGATTTTAATGTAATGTACCAAGAGTTAATTTATGTGGTTTCAGGTTCTGTATTGCAAGTACTTTTTATGAATTAACACTTGTTAAGTTTTCATGTAGTATTAAAGAAGATTATCCATGATTACCTGAAAATGCAGTTAAAATATTTTTCCATTTTCCAACTACATATCTGGGTATGATGGGATTTTTTTTTGTATACTTCATCTGAAATATCACATAGCAACAACTTGAATGCAGAAGCAGATTGGGGCGCCTGGGTGGCTTAGTCGGTTAAGCGTCCGACTTTCGCTTAGGTCATGATCTCGCGGTTGTGGGTTCGAGCCCCGCGTCGGGCTCTGTGCTGACTGCCAGCTCAGAGCCTGGAGCCTGTTTCAGTCTGTGACTCCCTCTCTCTCTGACCCTCCCCTGCTCACGCTGTCTCTCTCTCTCCTAGAAATAAAAAAAAAAAAAAAAAAAAATTTAGAGAAGCAGAGATGAGACTCCAGCCATGTTTAATTAAGCCAAACATTAAGGAGATTTGCAAAAGTGTAAAGCAGGGCTACTCTTCTTAGTTATTTCTATAAAATGCATTATTTACCTTAACATGCTATCACTTTTTTATTGTTATATTAAAACAATTTAATACACAATTTAAATTTTTCTCAATTTTAATATGGAAAATATTACAGAAACTACAGCCCTTTGGTCTCCTCAATAATTTGAAGAATGTAAAGTGGTCCTGAGGCCAAAACTTTTGAGATCCTCTAGCCTACATTTATAGAGGTAGTACAAGAAAGTGGTTAAAAGATTCTGTTCAGGTTTTTTTTTTTTTTTTTTTTTTTACCACTACCCCAGCCCCCGCAGTAACTTATCTCTCTGCTGTTCAAACGGAATATAGTCTATTGATCTGTCTTCAAGTTCACTGATTCTATCCTTTGTCCTCTCCACTCTCCTATTGAGCTATTCAACAAGCTCTTTGTTTTGTACATTGGATTTTCCAGTTATATATAATTTCCATTTAGTGTGTTTTTAAAACTTCTATTTTTCTGAGATTTTTTAAAAATGTCTTTCATTTGTTTCAAGTGAATTCGTAAATGGTTGCTAAAGCATTTTTGACGTCTCCTTTAAAATCCTTGTCAGATAATTCCCAGCTCTAATTCACCTCCATATTTGTGTTCGTTGATTATCTTTCTGTGGTTCTTGGTGCAATAGGTGTTTTTTAAACTGTATCCTGGGTATTGGAGGTTGTCAATTGTCTTTTCCTGTTTATTGTATCCTGGACCTTTTGGTTCTTATGTTCGCAGACCTTTGATCCTAGCTGAATCTACTTTGGCAGACCGTCACTGTGTTCAGATTCAGCATAGAAGTTCTGGTCAACTTTGTGGGCTTTAATTCCAATGGCAGCTTAGTTTTTCCAACCTTTGCAATGCTATTGTGGTCTATTTTGTTTTTCTGGTGCTGCTAAGGCTGCTCAGGTCTAGCTGGTGCTACCTGCAGGTGGAAGGTACTTCCCAGTATGCCTGGGCTCACTGAGTGACCTTCTGGAGGTGGGAAACAGGACTCCACCTGGATACACCACCGGTTGAAATGCAGGCAGATGCTTCCTTGGGTGCCTGGTTGTGGAGTGGGTTCTGGGTTCTGGGATACCCCCGGACATCGTTGCTGCCCCTTTTGCAGGTGGATGAGACCGCTCACCAATGGCTTGGTTGTGGAGTGGGGTATGAAAGATCCGGGAGGACTTCTCTGCCTCTGCTTTAGACAGATTAGATGGCCCCCTGGGGCCCAGCTCAGAAGCGGATGTCCAGGACGCCTGCAGTTTTGCTGATGATCATATCAGACCGCTGCCGGGGCCCAGCTCTGATGGAGAACTGGAGCAGCCCCGGGCTTCCACCGAGGGAATCAGACTGCCTACAGGGCCCAGCTGTGGAGCAGGGTTTAGGGCTCCCATTAGCTTTTTTTTTTTGTTTGACTTCCCTTTTCCTGGTCCTTTGGCCACAGAGCAACCTTTGCTGTGGCTCAGTTTTTGTTGGCTGTGTTTTTTTCTGGTTCTGGGCTGCAAGTCACTCTGGTCTCCAGTTTAGGGGTATGTGGGAGGTGAAAAGAAAACCCAGGGAACTCATCATGCGGTTCTGCCTCTAGCAGGTCTGCCTTCTACCCAGCTTTTGATTATTTTAGCATTGTCTGTTGAATTTCAAAGGTACGTAGCTGTATTTAAAGGAAGGACTTGGGAAAAGTGAGTTCACACAATTTTGTTTTAGAACCAGACATCACTGCATTATGTTTTATGCCAAGAAATTTTTACTTTTTTAATGTTTATTTTTGAGAGAGAGAGAGACAGAGTGTGAGCAGGGGAGGGACAGAGAGAGAGGGAGACAGAATCCAAAACAGGCTCCAGGCTCCGCACTGTCAGCACAGAGCCCGATACGGGACTCGAACTCACAAACCGTGAGACCAAGGCCTGAGCCGAAATCAAGAAGTCAGACACTTAACCGACTGAGCCACCTAGGCACCCCAGATGCCAAGAAATTTTTAAAAACTAAAAAAAATAGAGATGAAAAAAATAGTTACGGCAAAGTAGACTAACTTTTGACATCGGTTTGTCATCCTCAGTGTTTTATGCCATGTTTGTTTATTTTTGCAGGAATTATGTTGGAATATGAGACGAGTGGAGAGCTAAAGACCAAATGCATAGATTTGCTCAACCTCAGTCCCAGGTAAATCAGATACGTGTTGCAGCCAGATCTGTTATTGGCTAATGCTGACCCAGGGCGATGTGTGGAAGCGCCGCATGAACTCACAATACAGTGCTCAGAAAACGTTCTGCGGTGTATTATTTCCTGCTTGCTTCAGTGAGACCTGCTGGGGTGCCTGGCTGGGTGAGGATGAGATGGGAAAGGATCATCAGTCTGTCTTTTTTCCTTCCTCAATAGACCTGCTGTTGTTTTTAATCTTTTATTTGAGAGCAGTTTTAGAAAGTTGTGAAGACAGGAGCTCCCATAGCCCATCCCCCATCCCCATTCTTAACTTTGTAGAGCAGTGTGGTATGTTGGTCAGAATTAATGAACCTGAATTACCAGAATAATTGATAGATTATTACTAACTAAAGACCATATCTTCACAATTTTCCTTGTGGTTTGTTTGTTAGTTTGTTTTTTGTTTTGCTTTGTTTTCTTTTGTTTTTGTTTGTTTGTTTGTTTTGGGTTTTTTGCTTAATTAGCTTTTTCTCTTCCAAGACAACATTACATTTCGTTGTCAAGTCTCCTCAGGCTTCTTGCAGTGGTGACAGTCTCTCAGACTTCCCTTCCTTTTGATGACCGTTTAACATTTTTGAGGAATGGTAGTGATTGGAATTTTAAGAATAGTACTGAGCCTGTTATTTGCTGATAGACAAGAATTTCATGGGCCTGACTGTATTCTGCTCTCCTCATTAGTTATCACGGGGCAGAGTTAGGAGGACCCCATCTTTGTCTCTGAAGCTTGTTCTATGCCCAGAGGAAATCCTCTTGTGAGAGCATATTGCCCGGAATTCATTCCTGTTAAGAAATCCTGTGCAAAACTAAAAACAAAACAAAACAAAAAATCCTATGCAAAACTCCACTTCATGAGACAGAATCAGATCAGTGATTATCCCGCGGGAGCCCATGTTAAGATAAGGTAAAGATATTTTTATTTTTTTAATGTTTTACTTATTTCTGAGAGAAAGAAAGAGATAGCATGAACAGGGAAGGGTCAAAGAGAGAGGGAGACACAGAATCTGAAACAGGCTCCAGGTTCTGAGCTGGCTGTCAGCACAGAGCCCGATGTGGGGCTCGAACCCACGAACCGCGAGACCATGACCTGAGCCTGTCAGACACTTAACTGGCTGAGCCACCCAGTGCCCCTCCCCCACTCTCAAAATGAATAAAATAAACATTTTTAAAAATGCAGATCCTTAGGATGCTGTAGTCACCCTATGTAGTAAATAAATGTCTTAAAGTAAAAGAGAGAAAGGATGGATCTTATTTCTAGTTCTGCACAAGAACCTGAACGAATTCTGCATATAAAACGTTTGCATGACATGGGACATATTCGAGTTACTGTACTGTAAAAGAGCAATTAGAATACCACAGGGCTGGGATGTACAGATTAAATACCTGGTTAATTTAGACCTTGCTGGGAAATCTGTTTTGATTTATGACATTTGTTGGAAACCTTTCCAAGAGGCATTATGATCTTTAATTCTTACAAAAGTGTAACTCCTTTGAAACAGACTGGAAATTTATCAAAGTCATCACTGTAAACGGTCTGATTCATTTCTGTTACAAATATTCACTCCTATTCTGGTAGACTGTATTTCTTGAGAGCTGAGACTGTACCTTTTACACTCCCAGGGCCTAATCTTAGTAGGGACTCAGTAAATGTAGGTGGGATGAATAGTCTTCTAGCTCAGTGCCTTACACAAGACTGGGGCTCAGGAGATGTTTATTTATGAAAAGGAAGGGCATGCTTATCAGAGTTTGCATTTCTGGGTAGCAGATGCTGAGACAGAGGTAGGTGGGTGACATGTTATTGGGAAGTGACGTCTGTGACAGATGGGATGAAACGGGGTTCAGTGCAAGGAACCACCAACCACGATGATGCAGAGGTAATAACCTTTTCTGCCAAGCCCACGAGGGACTACAGAGTAAAGCTCACTGGTGAGAGTCCCTTGAGAGGTGGAAATGGCCAGGCTCCTGCACCACCCACCTGCTCAGCCCTGGGCTCAGGATCACTCGGGCTCTGATGCTGAGGCGGATCCTGAAGGAGCTGCTGCTGGAGACTGTCAGCTACCTAAACACCTGCCCCCCAGGGGGGCCCCTGAGTCCTTTCTTGAAGGGAGGGGATGGGGCAGTGCATCTTTGATACACGTATGTGACATGTTTTGCAGAATGACCCTATTTTGGATGCTTGGTGGTTTATAGACGTTATTCTTTGTCTTGAACAATTATTATTCTGGACTGGCAAAGTTTATCAGAATCACTATAGGTTATTTGAATACTGAGGGAAACCTTGAATCTATATATTTCCGAGCAGTTCTTTTTTAAGAGAATGATGGTATAGCCCATAAGAATTATTAATGATAATCATCATCATTCTTTGAGTGTTCAGTTTAGGTACTTTCTCTTTCCCTAAAAAAATATTTGACTCAACCTTTCCAAATCTTAGTTTCTTTATCACCAAAGTAATTACGATAAAAGCATTATATTAGAGATTGTTACAAGATTGAACAAGAGAACATATGTAAGGCACAAAGTATAGTTGTACTGGGAACATTCTCTTAATGTTCATTAAAGAGACAAAGGAAACGGGAAATAAGTAAAGAGAAAGAGCTCAAGTTCAGAACAAGCATGTGCTTGGCCTTAGGTAAGCCAATCAATATCCTTGCTCCCTTTCCACAGGAGAAGTCATGATTAATGAAGAATCATTCTGAAGAACCCCAAGTCACTTTCATGCAGACTTGATTTCTTTATTGATCTGTATTTCCCACCCCTCCCTCCCCTGAAATCTCTTAGTAAAGCTGATGGCGTCTTTACATTTTATAAATGTGCTTCATAAATGCAGTGTAATTCTTCACGCGTTGCATGTGTGTGCACATTTCGATGTAGAAAATAGTAACTTCTGTGTGTGTGAATTTCAGTAGTGACGTCAATGCCTTAGTAGAAGAGATACAGAAAGCAGAGCCTCTAATCACAGCTTCCCGATCGGATCAAGTAAAGCTTTTACTACAGAGATTACAAGAGAAGCTCAGACAGCACAGCAACCACAAATTCTACCTTTTTAAGGTAATGCATATTTTAAAAATACCAAATAGGAGAACGTCAAAGAACTAATTGATATTCTATCAATCTGAGATAACATACAGATTATGCCTTCCTCTTTCCCTCGGCGCCTCATATATACTTGCTAAGACTAAATCTCAACAAATATGTGTTTACGGAATGAATGAAATTCAAACACTTATTTCTCGAGAAGTTAAATAAAGATTTGTAGTAAGTTTAGCTATTCTTTAGTGTTCAGTTTAAAGAGTGACCATTAAGGCAATTTCAAATTATTGAATAATTGAAGCTTTTTTCACTTGGAGTAATAGTAAGAGGTTGTGTGTCATGCAATATCAATATTTACTATTTTCTGCTTCCATGTGAACTAAACTATATTTCAGTAAATTATTTATTGAGATGGCTGATATAATAATCTTAATGCAATGTAAATATGCCTATTTTTCTCTGTAGTTTTTGATGATTAAATTAAAAGTATAACAAATGTAGTCAATCATTCAGAAGTAGCTTTTAGCTTTTCTTAATTATTGAACAATATTTAATAGTTTAATCTAATGTTGCTTCAAATTACACTGGTTTTCTTTTTATGATTTAAATGAATTCGCAAGAAATGTTATTATGATCAGGGCCCCTGGGTGGATCAGTCGGTGGAGCATGCGACTTTGGCTCAGGTCATGACCTTACGGTCCATGAGTTCAAGCCCTGCATCGGACTGTCTGCTCTCAGCTTGGAGCTTGGAGCCTGCTTCGGATTCTGTGTGTCCTCTCTTTGCCCTTCCCCCAGCTCGTGCTCTGTCTCTCTGTCTCTCTCTCTCTCAAAAGTAAATAAACATTAAAAAATTAAAAGAGAAATGTCATTACTATCTGTATATTCGGCATATTCTGTCTCATACAAAATATTCCATCTTTTGTTGTTATTCCTTCCATGTATTATTGAAAGAGGAGGAAATTATTCTTGTAATATTTCTTTTGCCAGCAGGTGGCACTATTTAACTCCCAAATATCAGCTCCGTAACCAGCATGACCTTGTAATTTATCTTCCAATGGGAAAATTTTTGATAGCGAAAACAGAAACTATTGATAATTATGCCCCCGCAGTAGATGTAACTGGGACTGTCCCAGCCTAACCAATCACTGCTTCTACAAACAGACTATACAATTAATGTGTGTTCATTTGATAAATATTGAGCTATCTGCTCTGGGCTTGACAATGTAGGAATTGAAAGATTAATGAAATGAGAGCCACCCTTACTCTTAGAGGAGCTTCAGGATTCCAGAAGTAATAATGAATGGTAACATCTGCGTTCGAAACATATTTAGTGTATTTTCTGTATATGCCATGCATGCATATGGACAAAACCATGTGCAGTATTTAGAAGACAATATTATAAATTAGTGCTATTTGGTATCTTATTTAATAGCAGTAATTTATCTTAAAAAACATTTCATGGAAAACATAGACCCAATATTGTTTTTGTAATTGTGTTAACTACCAAATGTACTCTCCCTTTTAATGGTAGATGATACAAAGTATTTTTTTCTCATCTGCTCAGATAGCAAATATTGTCCACTTATTATGTATAATTAAGACACACTTGAATGTCTTCTTTGGTTTGAAGTTAAAATTAACGATTTAAACTTCTTTTTTATGAGCTTAAAACAAATGGTGTTTTCTTTCATTGAAGGTTCTCAGAGCACATATACTGCCACTGACCAATGTTGCGCTTAATAAATCGGGGTCTTGGTAAGTTGCTCTTATTTATTTATTTAAAACTTAAAATTTTAAATGAAAAACTTATTTATTAATTATTTATTTTCTTGTATCCAAAGTCTAAAGGATGTTTTTATTTATTTTTAACTTTTAGTTTTGAATTTTATCTGAATCCAAGTTAGTTAACATATAGTGTAATAATGATTTTAGGAGTAATATTTAGTGATTTATTGCTTACATATACCACCCAGTGCTCATCCCAACAAGTGTCCTCCTTAATACCCCTCACCCATATAGCCCATCCCCCAACCCAACACCCCTCCAGCAACCTTCAGTTTCTTGTCTGTATTTCAGTGTCTCTTATGGTTTGCCTCCCTCTCTCTCTGTTTTTATCTTGTTTTCCCTTCCCTTCCCCTATGTTCATCTGTTTGGTTTCTTAAATTCACATATGAGTGAAATCGTATGATATTTATCTTTCTCTGACTGACTTTTTTCACTTAGCATAATACACTCTAGTTCCATCCATGTTGTTGCAAACGGCAAGATTACATTCTTTTTATTTAATCTTTGAATAATATTCCTGTGTGTGTGTGTGTGTGTGTGTGTGTGTGTGTGTGTGTGTGTATACCACATCTTCTTTATCCATTCATGATACGATGGACATTTGGGCACTTTCCAGAATTTGGCTATTGTTGATAGCGCTGCTATAAACATTGGGGTGCATGCGCCCCTTTGAATCAATATTTTTGTATCCTTTGGATGGATAGCTAAGCAGTGCAATCGCTGGGTCATAGGGTCATTCTATTTCTAATTTTTTGAAATGAAAAAATATTTAAAAATTTATTAAACTTTATTATTTATGGTGGTTTTAGGTTTACAACAAAATTGAGCAGAAGGTCCAGATATTTGCCATAGATGTCAGGCCCCCACACACCCTCAGCCTCTTTATTGTCATCTTCCCCCAAAGAGTTGTGCATTTCTTACAGTTGATGGACCTCTCAAACTTCATAGCTTATAATAGGGGTGACTCTTGCTTTCTTTCATTCTATGGGTTGACACATGTATAATGACAGATACCTACCATTAAGTCATCACACAGAGCAGTTTCTCTGCCCCGAGTATGAGTATTCTCTGCTTCACCTGTTTATTTCTGTACCTCCCTACCTCCCCCTCCCTTCCTCCCTCCCTTCCTCACCCTCCCTTCTTCCCTCCCTTCCTCTCTTCCCTTCTTCCTCCCTTCCTCCATCCTTCCCTGTCTTTATTTTAGAGAGAGAGCAAGTGAGCAGGGGAGAGGGGCAGAAAGAAGGTGAGAGAATCCCAAGCAGGCTCTGCCAGGACAAAGCTGGACGCAGGGCTTGATCCCATGATCCTGGGATCATGACCTGAGCTGAAATCAAGAGGCAGATGCTCAACTGACTGAACAACCCAGGCGCCCCTCTATATTTCCATTTCTATTCTTTATTTCTAATTTTTAACAACCAAGGAATATAATTTTTAAAAATAAAATTATATATATTTAAGGTGTACAACATGATATTTTTAATAAAACATTTTTTAATGTTTTATTTATTTCTGAGAGAGAGAGAGAGACAGCGTGAGAAGGGGAGGGTTACAGAGAGAGGGAAACACAGAATCTGAAGCAGGGTCCAGGCTCTGAGCTGTCAGCACAGAGCCCGACGCGGGGCTCGAACCCACAAACACGAGATCATGACCTGACCGAAGTCAAACGCCCAACTGACTGAGTGACACAGGCGCCCCTAAGGTGTACAGCATGATTTGACATGTTTGTCAAACAACCCTTTTGTTTAGTTGAGTTTCCATGATAGAATTCATTATTTATCTGTTTACTCTTTATCATTACCACTTGACATTCAGACTGGTTTTTTATTTTATTTATTAATTTATTTCTTTATTTAAAATTGTTTTGTTTTGGGGCGCCTGGGTGGCTTAGTCGGTTAAGCGTCCGACTTTCACTTAGGTCGTGATCTCGCGGTTCGTGGGTTCGAGCCCCGCGTCGGGCTCTGTGCTGACTGCCAGCTCAGAGCCTGGAGCCTGTTTCAGTCTGTGACTCCCTCTCTCTCTGACCCTCCCCTGCTCACGCCGTCTCTCTCTCTCTCCTAGCAATAAAAAAAAAAAAAACATTAAAAAAAATAAAATGGTTCTGTTTTAATTTATTCATTTAAATTCAAGTTAGGTAACATACAGTGTAGTATTGGTTTTGGGAGTAGAACTCAGTGATTCATCACTTCTGTATAACACCCAGTGCTCATCACAACAGGTGCCCTCCCTAATGCCCATTACCCGTTTAGCCCTTCCTTCACCCACTTCCCTCCATTAACTCTCTTTGTTCTTTGTATTTAAGAGTCTCTTACAGCTTGCCTCACTTATTTTTCCTTCTCTTCCCTTACATTCATCTGTTGTGTTTCTTAAATTCCATGTATGGGTGAAATCATCTGATATTTGTCTTTCTCTCACTGACTTTTTTTCACTTAGCATAACACATTCTAGGTCCATCCACATTGTTGCAAATGGCAACATTTCATTCTTTTTGATTGTAGACGGGCATTTTAATTTTGTGCACTTTGTGTGTGTGTGTTGGGGAAGCATCTTTCCTGATGGAATATTTAAGGAATAACTAAGATAGTATTTTATAACGTTAAAATATGAGAGGTCAAGGGTGCATGGGTGGCTCAGTCAGTTAAATGTGTACAGCTCTTGATTTAGGCTCAGGTCATGATCTCAGGGTAGTGAGACTGAGCCTTTCACTGGGCTCCACACTGAAGATGGAGCCCGCTTCATTTTCTCTCTCTCTCCCTCTGTCCTTCTCTCCCACTTGCATGTGCTCTTTCTCTCTAAAATAAAAAATGCATATGAGAGGCCAATGTACAAGTTATTTTCATAGAAGAATAGTCAAATAAGAAGATTGCTAATTTTCAATAAATATTCATTGACACTTAGTAGTTTGCCAGCCATGTTCCAGGTCGTGGGGATGATGGCAGTGAACCGGATGGGCAGAGAAAAGACTAGCAAAGAGGTGACTGTGGCTGCTCAGGGTGTGCTTTGGGGTCAAGCTGAGGTCCCAGAGGCAGCTAGTGCTACTGGTCTTGTGGGCCATGAGCAGAAGTTTGAATTTTCCTCTAGATTGTTAGGAAGCCATCTGAGGGAAGTTAAAAAGAAAAAGCACCAACAACTCCAATTTCAGTGTGGAAAATAGATTTATAAGGAATAAAGATCATGTGTGAGCCAAGATCCATTAGAAGATGGTTTCACTGTTTAGGCAAGAGATGGAGACAATGGACTCTGGTGAGACGTGGCCACACTGGGGATGTATTTTGAGATTGGGCTAACAGAATTTACTAACAGGTTGTGTGTGGTATGTGAGGAAAATAGAGGAATCAAAGATGGTTTTAAGATTTTATGGGCTGACCAGTGGAAAGAATGGTACTGTTTACTGACGTTAGAATTTCAGAAACTGTTACTGATTAATATTATTATTTAATTAATAATTGCTTATAAGAATGATTATTGGCCGGAATGCTCTTAATTTTTTTTAGTGGCTCCTTTTTGGTCTAGGGATAAAATTGAAAAGTTTCTAATCAAAGGATGTAGATATTGTTCTCAATTTAATGGTTCTCCATACACAATTTCATTTTGTAAAAAGCAAGATAAATGGGGTTATAATCTTGCAGGTAAGAAATATGATGCTATTATTAACACACTGCTGTTGTCATTTTGTGATCTATTTGTCTTTCCCGTGTTAGCTTTATCACAGGGAGCTATGATCGGACCTGTAAACTCTGGGACACTGCGTCTGGAGAGGAGCTTCACACCCTGGAGGGCCACCGGAATGTGGTTTATGCCATAGCATTCAACAATCCATATGGGTAAGCAGACATTCACTCATTCACTTCGTCCTTATTAATCCATTAATTCTTTCATTCTTCTCTCCCTTCATGTATTCATCTCTCCCTCTGTTTATTGGGGGATGAAAGGAAAAAGAGAACTAAAACTTGCAAGTGGCCGATGTGTGCTTTGAAAGCTTTTTAAACACCCCGTTCAATGCTTAAAGGAGTCTGGAGATAGGTCTTATTGTTCACACAGAAAGTGTATAAAGTTCAAGGATGCCTCTCAGGATCCCATGGTAGTAAAGAGAGGAGCTGGAGTCCCAAATTCAAGCAGGGCTGAGTCCCTTCCCCTGGGGGTTCTCTGACAGGCACTTCCTAGGATGTGTAGAGCGCCAGCTTCTGGAGAACATGACATACCCACAGAACGTGGTTTACCTTGTTGGAAGTTAATTTACAGTCTTAGCGGGAAACAGATGTACATAGTAACATGCTAGATAACAGTACAAAATATAATAGCATTTTAAAGCCAACCTCTAGCTGAGTCCACAGATTGACCGAGGTTCTATCTAGCCCTCGTCCTGAGTGACATACCTCTCGTGCCCATGGCTCCCTGGATGTGTGCAGACACCGGGCCACCTGCTGGTGAGCTCAGCTTTTCTTCCCACCGGTTAGGTTCTAAGTGTACCATGAGTTATTTGTGTCTGTCCATAAATCTGCTTATGTTGGTTGGGATTTCAACTTTAATTATGGAATTTAATTTTACATTGCTAAAACTAATGAAATGTGAGTGTGAAAGTAAAGCTGTTATTTTTTCGTGAACACATAGGTAAGGTCAATCTTTGAAAAATTGCTAGTCAATGAAGCTGCAGGTGAGCTCAGTGTAAAAACGCGGAAATGCGTTGAAACATTTAGAACAACCTTTGTACGCAGATTGCCCTGCAAGTGCGTTTAAGTTCTCAGATTGGAAGTTGTAGAGGTTGGGTATGATTTCTGTAAGGCAGATGATGAGCTCCAGTTAGCCATAGAAAAGACCTTCGCCTGGCATATTTGAGTAAACATTTTTAATGTGTGTCTTTTTTCATGACTGTTCACTTTGACTTTTTCCATTCGCTAAGCAGTCCCCATAAATCTGGCCCCTTTGCTATAGTATTATGATGACTAGAACAAAACAGTAAATGGTTTAAAAGTTAGAAGAGAAAGGCCAGTGTGATTTCTCCTGGTGAAGGCTTGAGGGTGAGGCTGCAGCAGAAGCATGGGAGGCTGAGGGTATAGGAGGGCGGGGATGGCCCCCTGGGGGTGGGCGCCCTGCAGCTGCGTGGGTTAGGTGGGACTTTGCCCGGCTCCCCCAGTGCTCCCTGCTCTCGAGTGGCCGTTTCCGGTGAGAATCCGAAGTGGGTGAGGTCAGAGTGTTCTGTGTGGTTTGAACTCTGTTCTGGAGGACTAAGTTGTGACAAAGGCTTTGTGTACAAAGGAGAGGGACTCAGTGAAAGTGCTGTTTTGGGAGGGCAGCTCTGGCAGAGAGAAGGGGTCAGAGGGTTTGGGCGGGGATGAAACAGGAGGCAAGGAAATTAGCTAGGAGGCAGATAAAATGATACATTCACGGGGTGACGGGAACAGTGTAGGGTAGTGGCAGGGGAAATAAAGGGAGTTTGTACAAAAAGCTGAGACACCTAAAGTAGACATTTTATACCATAAATATTAAAAACGTGGTGTGTAGGTTGCTAATGTCATTATATCTTTTGAAGATGTAACACAGTTTAAATCCTATCAATTGGGATGGCACAATCAAACCTAACTGGTACGATTAAAACGATTAAGTATTCCAGATCCATTATCGAATACATAACTTTGATGTGTGCAGTTTTACATTGTAGAGAATGATAGTTTTTATAATACCTTATTGCACCAACCTATGGGAGAGAATTGATATTATAAATGATGATGTTTTACCTCGACTATAATTCCTACCTTAATTGCAATGTTATTTAAAGGACTTTCACTAGATTCTGCATGATATAATACCATATTCTATAATATCCTACTTAAAAGACATGATATTTTTGCATGTCTATCTGAGAACAAAGTTTTGGGGGCTAGAGAGGTGAGCAGCTCTTCATCTTTAGGTCTTTCTGTTGGATTCTAACCAAGACCCCCTGAGGAAACACTTGCTTGTCATAGTCTAATGATTTCTATATGGATTAAAACAGCATTGCCCCCTGCACTTTGGGGCATTTGGGGTTTCAGCAGAGTGAGTTCAAGATTCAAGATAGCCACCAAAGAATGAAAGGGAGCGTGTATGTGTGATGGGTGGTGGGGAGACGAACTTCAACCAGTTTAGTATTTACATGTTTTACATATTGGGTCAGGAGTAAGCTTTGATTCTATGAAGTAATTTCAAAAAACTATGATATCAGCATTATCTTTTTCAACATTTATTTTTGAGAGAGAGAGAGAGCCTGAGTGGTAGAGGGGCAGAGAGGGAGACACAGAGTCTGAAGCAGACTCCAGGCTCTGAGTTGTCTGCACAGAGCCTGATGCAGGGCTTGAACCCACGAACCCGTGAGCCAAAGTTGGACACCTCACTGCCTGAGCCACCCAGACACCCTTGAAATCAGTGTTGTCTTTTTTTTTTTTAATGTTTTATTTATTTCTAGGAGAGAGAGAGAGACAGCGTGAGCAGGGGAGGATCAGAGAGAGAGGGAGTCACAGACTGAAACAGGCTCGAGGCTCTGAGCTGGCAGTCAGCACAGAGCCCGACGCGGGGCTCGAACCCACGAACCGCGAGATCATGACCTAAGCGAAAGTCGACGCTTAACCGACTAAGCCACCCAGGCGCCCCTAGTGTTGTCTTTTATAACGTAGTGGTGTCTGGGTATAGAGAGCAATATGTGATCAACCAGGAATTGAGAGACAATAGCAACTTGAGACAATATGTCTTAGAGGAAGGAGGGATGGAAAATGGAGGGAAGGGGCTGATAAAGAGCACATAGCGCCCTCTTCGCATCTGAGCAGAAGGTGACCTACACCAGCAGCCTATGAGAAATGCTCAGACCAGATGGGGAGACAGCCAGTGCGGACTTTGGGTTGACAACCAACCTTGAGTGTTAGGAAGCCCGAGGGTGGGTGGAGGGTGTTTCTCCAGAGCAGATTGTCCCTGGAGCATGGCGCATGGACAGAAAGGACCTTGCTCCCTTAGAATCAGAGACCACAGAAATACTATGTGGGGGGTCTGAGAGCAAAGGAGAGCTACAGGGCATTAGTGTTAGTTTGGATAAAATATAAATCCTACAGCTGTGCCCAGCACATATATTTGCTTTAAGACAGGTATCTTGGGTTTTAAGATGCTTCACACCTTTGAACAATGAGCTTGCACTGTCATTGTTGACCCCATTGGGTGGAACATTTTGATGACTTGCTATGAAAGAAAGAGGTCAATGGTAAAGGAGAAGATTTAGTTCCGTGATCAAAGGTTAAACAGGCCAACCTGCTCGTATCTGTCGGGTGTCGATAGTCACCCTGCTCTACGGTCTACATGGAAAGCCTCTTGTTTGAAACGGGGTGAGGTCTTAACAGATTTCCTCTGTAAACCTTCTTCCTTGTTCAGAGGTCTTACAGTTGCAATATTAGCAGCATTACTTTCCCAAGGAGACACTACATTCTCAAAAACGCATCCAGCCATATGGTTAATTGGATTTATAGTTTTTCGTTTTTCTTCGTTTAAATTCAATATTAGCTTTGTCAGTAGATCTACTAATAGAATTTTCCTGTGTTCTTGCAACTCACACATTTTTCATTTCCATTTGGTAGTAGTTTTCTAAACTAAAATTTTCACCATATTCATTGTGCTTATTTAAAAACGTATCATAATCCCAAACATCAATTTATACCTTTCGTGTAAAATATTTAAAATTAAATGCATAAACTGATATTATTGAAAAATTAGACCTTAAAATTGTTATCCACCGAAACAAATAGAAGATTGTTTATTGTTTTAAAAATGAAGTAAATTTCTGAGTAGATATAGGCCTATGTATTATTAGTATGTCTTGTCTTAATAATTCAGAGTATCGTATTGTGTGTTCGGATTTGTTTTCAAAATCCACATTTTTTTTTTAAATCTTAGTGACAAAATTGCTACTGGCTCCTTTGATAAGACCTGTAAACTATGGAGTGTAGAAACGGGGAAATGTTACCACACTTTTAGGGGGCATACAGCAGAAATAGTGAGTACATTTATTTTATTATATTTTTTATGTTGCTGTTTCCTCCTCCTCTTCCTCCTCCTTCTTTACTTTTCTTTCTCTCTGTTTTAATAGACTAATTTTTAGAGCAGTTTCAGATTCACAGCAAAACTGAGTGGAAGGTATAGAGATTTCGCATATATTCCCTCCTGGCCCCCCGAAACCAAGCATGTCCCTTTATGAACATCCCCCACCAAAATGGTACCTTTGTTACAACTGATGGACCTACATTGACACACCCTTGCTATTTATTTTAGGAGTCCATTGTAAAAGTGGTGGTTCTACCTTTATGATTAATTTTATAATTCTATCCAGTGTTTTTAGTTTATATTTATTTTATATGGTGGCATTCATGTAATTTACAAGCTATTCGAGTTTTCATATCTTGCAGATGTTGTTCAGTAACCTGTATCCTGCATTGACCAATTAGATGTGTAATATGATAAACATTTAAGTCCAGTATCCAACCTGACGTTTTCTTTTTCATTGACTTGCTTTTGAAGGACTGACTTGATGGAGGTGGATAAAATTCTTGAAATAGCTTTTAAAGTATCTTTTTTTATATATCACAGACAATATTTAGGCTGATTGTTTCCTAGATATCATTAGAACTCAAATTTGCATAAATAGTTTGATACTCTAAATAGCTTTCACTATTGGGAAGCCTTGCCCTTGGCCAATTCTGTGTTTCAGCTTGTAACAATTAGTGAGATAATTGGCACCCTATGGAACAAAAGAGAGCTTTTAAAAATAAACAAGCTGCTTATTTTAGGACTAACATTTATTTATATTTATCTTTCAAACTCATGGTGTATTCATCCAATAAGGGCTCATGCTCTGTTTAATACTTTGCTAGACACGGGGGATAATGCAGTGAAAAACTATAACCTGACTCATTAATTGCACTCTCTGTGCACAAAGCACTGTCCTAAGCCCTTCACATATGTGAACTTAGTTGTACCTTGTAACAGCCCTAAGGGCTGGATATTTCCCCGTTTTACAGTTGAAGATGCTGAAGATGCTGAGGCATTGAGAGAGTAAGTAACGTGCCCAAAGTCACAAGAAAGACATAATCCTCATTCTCACACTCCCTTGGAATTTTGAAAAAGTTTTCTTTTTTTTTTTTTTAAATACATGGTTCCTAGGAAAACACTGATATTTTTCATAGTCAACAACATCAATCCAGGAGATGTTTACTAACTATTGACTGCGTGTCGAGCCCTGGTCTCTGTGTTTGGCGTCCCAAATAGAATCACACATAGATATTATCCTGCAGGGAATTTGTACATTAGCAGAGGGAGTAGAGGCATCAATAACTAAGTTCAAAGGCACTTTGTGGCTGTGCTAGAAGTTGGTGGACAGTTTGGTGTGGTCACAGAGGGAAGTGCCCAGCAGGGGGGTGTTGAGGAAAGGCATTGCACATGCACTCCAGGAAGAGGGAGTGACACGCCCAGAGGAGGTGTGCAACAGTGGTGGGTGCTTTCGAACTCAGGTGACACTGTGTGGCCAGAGCAGCGCTTCCCAACCTCACCCCAGGATGATATGCACAGAATATGCCAATGTGGCCTTGCGGCACGCAGAGGGGAGCTCCTTCTGCTCGGGAGCAGGGGTGCTGGCTGAGGGCCCCTCGCGCTGCCCACCTGCCTGGGTTAAGGGCACCGTGTCTTGGCACATGTGCAACGCACTCAAAGCCACATCACGTGGTGAGTGTGATTGACATGGCCCCTATTATTGACTCCTATGCTGTGCTAAGAAATTAAGGCTTCACCCTGTGGACGATGCTGTAGTGTTGGGACGCTTCCTCTGGGAACAGCATGGTCACTTTTACTCTTTGGTAAGATCATTCCTTTGGCAGTGTGCAGTGCGATCATAAGTAGGGGCCAGTTGGCATCTTGTTTCCAGGCAGCAATGATGGAGGCCTGTCATGAGGCAGGTGAGGAAGATGGGAGACAGGTTGAGGCAGAGGAGTAGGACTGGGTCACCAAGCAGATGCGAGACAGGAAGGAAACAAGGGGCCCTAGAGAGATTCCCTGATTTCAGACAATGGCTATTCACCGGTTCTACATATAAATGGAAAAGCAGCTCTGTGTTCCTATGACTCCTGTGTCTTAGACTGATTGATCAAAGCTGTGTGATGACTGAACGGAGTGGCAAAGTCTGGGCAGGTGACGTGGCTATGTGTGGGAGTCACTGGTATCAGGGGGGCAGTGGGGACCTATGAGCAATTGAAATTTCTGAAAGGTAAAAGGTGAGTATGGGGAGAAGTGTGGTGGCATCTTGAGCAGCTGGAGACGAGAAGAATCCTCCGAGAGATACAGAAAACAGACAGGAAGCAAGAGAAGGAAAGCAGAGCAGAGTCCTAGCCCTCAAGAAGGAAGAAAATGTGGAGAACAAAGGAGTCAGCCCTGCAGACGGCATGGAGGTTAAGTGGGATGACCCACAGGGCCATTGGATTGGCCCTTTAACCAGAGTGGCTCCAGCAGAGGTGAAGAGTGGGGGGCGGGCAATCAGGAATTTAGTGGTGAGAGGAAGACAGGCAGTTAAAAAGGGGGCACACAGAGTCAAGGGAGGGTTTGTTTTTTATGTGGGAAAAGCTGGGGCATTTTGAGGCCACTAGGAGAGACCTAGTCCAGAGGGAGGGAAAACTCAATGGGCCTGCCTCTCCTAGGAGTGCAGGCAGGGGTGTGTCTCAGCAGGGCAAAGGGACCCCTCTGCACCTGAGGCTCATGGAAAGGAAGAGAGGCTCCAGGTGAGGGAGTCCCCCCGACCCCCGGAGATGGGCTTTCTCAGGGAAATGGTAGGAGGCCGGGTTATCTGTGGAGGAGGGGTGAAAACAGACCCGGGACAAGAGTGGGGAAAGGGAGAGGGTGCTGAGGCAGAAGCAGGGTCACGTCAGGGATGGCTCCGAGCACACAGCTGAGGACAGAAGGCACAGGAGAGCAATGCTAGTGAAGCTGAGGGAGGACGGAGGGCGGGTGAGTGAAGGAGACAGCAGCCCGCTACGGTTGTTAGGAGTCTTGCGGATGGTGCTGTGGAAAGACACGGGGTGAAGGTATCAAGGATCCCGGCAGGAGTGATGCTCCCAGGGTGTCAGCTGAGGGGGGGTGGATAAGGGACGAGGCAAAGGCCAGGGTCTGAATGAGAAGGAAGGCATCCTGGGGATGGCCTGATAAGGAAGAGAGTGGACGTACTGGGAAATCACAATTCGAAATTGATGTACTGGTAGTGAATTTTCCAGAGGAAGTGATGTCAAAGTCCAGGGTGTGGCCATGGAGTGATTATGACAGGGAGTGCAGGGTCGCAGGTCTGGGGTGCTGGATTGGTGGCTCACAGGAAGGCCGCCTAAGATTTAGAATTGAGACTATAATACAGTAGCCAAAGTCCTTGGTGAGCGAGGGGGAAGATTGAAAGGACTATGAAGTTAACAAGGAAGCCGGAAGCCAGAGAGCAGGAATCTCAAAGGAGATGGTTTGGCTTTTGTTCTTGCTCCTCCTCTGTGGTCTGGAAGTGGTGAGGGTCCCCGGTGCCCCTGCAAGCCCGAGCTGGGTGACGTGGGAGGGCGAGCAGCTTCTTCGCAAGAGGAGAGCGCTTCAGGATTGAACCTGCAGCAGGCAGGCCACGCAGATCCGATATGGCACCGCGTGATTTACAAGGAGTTAGGCTGACTCCAAGGTGGCTGCATCTTGAAGCTTTTCTGTACACAATTAACAGTTTAAAACTCTTACCTTTCTAAAATCTCTTCCATTTCCTATAATTCAGGTGTGTTTGTCATTCAACCCTCAAAGCACACTGGTGGCCACTGGAAGCATGGACGCAACGGCCAAACTGTGGGACATTCAGAACGGAGAGGAAGTGTTCACTTTGACAGTACGTTCCTCAGGCCGGCAGCTGCGGGAGCTGTGCATTCCCGTTAGCCCTCCTTTAGCATCAGCCTCCCATCTGAATTGGCTTCTGTTGCTGTTTCTATTGCAAAATGAGCTCCTGGTTTTCAGACTGTAATGCAAAGAGTGTCCCGGTGGTTTGCTGGCTGTTCCAGAAGACTGATGGGAGAGAGAGCTGGGGAAGCCACACAGGCTCTTTATTTTGACCGGCTTCAGTCTGTAAACCAAACCAACCATAGCTTCAAACCCAGCGCCATGTATCTGGCTTATGACAAAGTAGGTGGAGGCTGGCACTTGCTGGAAGAGGCGGAACTGGGGAACTTGCCAGAAGTTGATTGCTCACTCTGTCCTCCACCACCCCCCAGTCTTAGAAGCCTCCTGTTTACAAAATCTGAAATGACACGGGGCAAGTGGAAGGAGGAGAAGGCTGAAGGGCACCGCCCGTAGCACAAGGGCACCCAACCCCACAGGGGCCTCTGTGGCCACTGACCCCCCCCCCCACTAGGCGTCCAGCACTTTCCTGTGACCTGCTTGCTCCCTGATCTTCTCCCCAGCCTAGCCCACACTACCGCACAAAGTAGGGCGATTCTCTGTGCCGATCAGTGGAAGCAGCTGGATGGGAAACCCAATTCTTATCCCTTCAAATTATAAAAGGACGTTAAAAACAGGACCCTTTGCTAGGAGAGCTTTTTCCAAGAAAGTTACAAAATGGCCTGGAGAGAGAAGCAGCACTCTTCTCTCTAGCGCCAAGGGATTTTCTTAAAGTGCCAGCGCTGATTAGTGTAGGCATTCTTCTTTTGGTCTTCGGGTCTCCGTTCTCATCATGTCTGTGGGTCACTGCCTCGGCATTACCTCCTCTTTCAGATACAGTCCTGAGAGTCCTCGAAAGGAAACAGCCGCGCCTATACACCTGCACCCGTCTGCCTCCAGAGAACACATCTGTTCTGTGTGCTCGGGGTTTTAGCGTTCAACTACGTTTAAGTTTTGGCATTTGGGATCAGCCAGAAATTTGATTTGTAAATGAACCTTTCTGCTATTTAAAAAGTAATATATGTTAATTTGCTATAATAATTAGAGAAACAAGGGATATACTGCAAAGCAGAATCCGCTGCAGAGGGGGGCTTCTCCCCACTGACTCGGAATGTTTGATGCATCAACCGTAGACAGTGACCAAGTGAAATCAGGCCAAAGGCCGGATATTTATTAACCTATTTCATGTTCAATCATAATAAGAATATCCTCTAAAAATTTTTAAGGTCTATTTTTGAGAGAGTGAGAGAGAGCGCATACAGGGGAGAGGCAGAGAGAGGGAGACACAGAATTCAAAGGAGGTCCCAGGTTCCAAGCTGTCAGCACAGAGCCTGATGCGGGGCTCAAACTCTTGAACTGCAAGATCATGACCTGAGCCAAAGTTGGACGTTTAACCGACTGAGCCACCCAGGCTCTCCAAGAATATCCTGTTTTTTTTTTTTTTTTCAATTATTAACTTTATTTCACAAACTTGCCTATTACCTATTGCTAACCCATAAAGCATACAGCCCTTTTATTTTTTATAATTATTTTAGGTTTATTTTTGGAGAGAGAGAGAACACGCAAGAAAGCTTGAAAGAGAGGTAGAGAGACAATCCCAAGCAGACTCCACGCTGTCAGCACAGAGCCCAAAGTGGGGCTCAATTTCACAAACCATGAGATCATGACCCAAGCCGAGATCAAGAGTCAGACCCATAACTAACTGAGCCTTGCTAGTGCCCTGCATCTCAGCCCTTTTAAAAGTGTTTCTAAGACAATGTGAAAAAAGACCTCTGATTTCCCAAATCATGCTCCTGCCCTGTCAAAACAAAAACAAAAATTAAAAAAAAAAAAAAAAAGAAATAGCTGTACTATGTTAAATTGACTTGATTTAAGTGTATCAGTCAACTTTAGTAAAATTTAGTTAAGCGCAACTTTCCCCAAGGTCAAGTTTTCAAACAGTTCCCCAGAAAGAAACCTGTGCCCATTTGCAATCTCTCCCTGTTCCTACCCCTCAGCCAACTGCTAATCTCTTTTCTACCTATAGAGTTTTGCCTTTTCTAGCATTTTCTTATCAACTAGCAGACTGTGCATTTGTAGGGAGTGTTTTTCCATAGGTATGCGTGACGATGTCCATTCTCTCTCTAGGGACATTTGGCTGAAATCATCTCTTTGTCCTTTAACACCTCGGGAAGCAGAATCATCACAGGGTCTTTTGATCACACAGTTGCAGTGTGGGAAGCTGAAACTGGAAGGTATCCTGTCTTTTGAGAATTTTAAAATCTGAATCAGAGGACTAAGAAGACAATCTTTGCTGTTCATTAGTTTACTCTTATATCTATTAAGTCTGCTTTGGATTCTATAGGAATAGGACACACCGAAAATAAATTAATTCATTATTTACTGGTATTTCTGATCCATACAAACTGTATGCTTTCTTAGAATTCTGGGGAAATAATGCCACACAGCAACATAAAAGGAGAATGTTAACAGTAGCCTGAGTGTACGGCTATTACTTATTCTGTATACTATGTAATCCAATTTCAATGGCTTGTCATTACGATAGGCATGGATATCAGGAGTAAATAAAATCATGGCTAATTTCCCAAATTTAATTTAGTCCAAGAACTTTAATTTCCTTCCTAATTATTTTTGGTTCTAGTTGCTAAGACGTTAACTAAATTAGACTATTTGTGTCGTAAAGCTCTTTCTTGGGCTTGTCTGCATCTTGATAAGGGGGGGGAAATTATCAGGGGTGGCAATCAAGATGGATGCAAGAAGAAAAGAGAGAGAAGGAAGGGCCATCCAGACATTTGATGGGAGTTTCTGAACCACCCAGGTCCGCTCATCCGGTATAAGAGTACTTCCAGAATCCCAGACGACCTTTGTTATTTTTCACCCATGGCTTTCTGAAGGCTTGTCTTAAGTAATGTTGTGACCTTTGAGTGCTTAAAATTTCAGTATATTTTTTGCTGAAATGGGATTAGCAGCCTAGTTGACTCTTTTTGTAAAGAGTAAAGTAAAGCCATCACTGTTTTGTCATCACAGATGTTATTTTGTAAAAACCGAAGTTTTGATTCTGACACCCAGGGGCTAGACATCGTTATTCGTGCACATATCCTGGCATGAAGCATCTTTCAGCAGTGCGCATCCTTTCCATTCTGCAGGAAGGTGTATACCCTAATTGGGCACTATGCTGAGATCAGCAGCGCTTTATTCAGCTGGGATTGCTCCCTCATATTAACCGGCTCTATGGACAAAACCTGCATGGTGAGCTCAAGAAACACCTTTGCTTTACAGTCCTTCTGTGCATGTTTTTTACTGTATCAGACACTGACTGCGACCTTAACAAATGTCAAAGGTACTGTAAAATGAAGATATTCATTTATAAATGGTGATTGGTATTTTTATTTTTTATTTTTTTATTTTAAATATTTTATTTATTTCTAGGAGAGAGAGAGAGAGAGACAGCGTGAGCAGGGGAGGGTCAGAGAGAGAGGGAGTCACAGACTGAAACTGCCAGGTTCCAGGCTCTGAGCTGGCAGTCAGCACAGAGCCCGACGCGGGGCTCGAACCCACGAACCGCGAGATCATGACCTAAGCGAAAGTCGGACGCTTAACTGACTAAGCCACCCAGGTGCCACGGTGATTGGTATTTTTAAATGTTAAGTTTCTGATCTCCCGAGTTTAGAGAAATTATGGATGTAGTAAAACAATGTTAATTGAATCATATCAGACTGTTAATTATTATAAGATCTTATTTAAAAAAATAAAAGGCATGTTACTTTTCTTTCATCTCTTTGTTCATCAGTTAAACTTGGTTATAGGCAATCTCAATGAGGCTCAACACAGTGTCTGCCTGTTTTTAACTTCCGTTTGCTAAGAGCTTATGCTCTGGAATTATTATTTGATTACACATCCAATGTATTATAATCTTAGTGTACTTTTCATTTTCTAACATTACAGTTTTAGAAGAAGCTACTAATCATGTGATGACCTTCTTATGAGAAGAGGACACTTGCACTCCAATCAGTGAAGCAGGCACTTTGAGATATAACCTAGTATAGTGGCAGATTTGCATTTCCCATTCTAAATGTCTGTCTCTGATTGCCTCTTTGTCCAAAGTGTGTCTTGTTAGATAGTTGGCTGTGGTCTCTTGGTCACGAATCCAGGTAAAATTAGCAGAAATGTGAAAATGTTACACATGATCTTGGTCCAGTTATTTAGCCAGCCGTAAGCATCTCATAAGGTCTAGTACTTGCTAGTTTTGCAGTTCAAGACGGGAAGTCATCATAGTTGTCTTTTTTTTTTTTTTCTAATTGTAGCTGTGGGACGCTGCAGATGGAAAATGTGTGGCAACATTAACAGGCCATGATGATGAAATACTAGACAGCTGTTTTGATTACACTGGAAAACTTATTGCAACTGCTTCAGCTGATGGTGGGTCAGCGGTTCATACTTTTAGTTTACGGGGGGATTTATGCTTTGTTTGACAAACAGGTATAAGTTTGTACTATAGGTCATCTACCTGATGACCAGCTATGATAGAAATCACATCTGCCTTATCTCTGTGATGTTGGTCACTACACTATGTCTGTATCGCAGTTTTGGTAACCACGTCATAGTGTCTGCGTCACCTCCTTGACAACCGCATCTGACGTTATACTAGGTCTTCACATCTCCTTGATAACTATATATAACGGAATATTCTGGATCATCTACATAGTGATGCATTATGCTATACTGTGTTGACCTCATCAACTTGACCACCATCCAGGGAACTATAATAAGTCTGTATTGTCTCCTTCATCCACATGTGCTGCCCCACTGTGTATAGCATGTCATTGTGATGAACACATGATACTATGCTATATATACATCATCTTCTCGCTTACCATGTATGATTCTACACTATATCTGCATCATCTTACTGATAACCATAGGCTGGTGGTACCCTAAGTGTGCCTCAATTCATTGTGGACTACATGTGAGGCTACAATACAGCTATGTCACTTTCCTCTTGACCATGTTTACTATTATGTCTATCTTATCCCTCCAGGACACAAGTTCTATGGTATATCTACTCCAGCTCTGGGTTACCAAGTAGGATGCTACATTGTGTATCATCATCTCCTCCTGATGACCATGCATGATAACACACTAGACTCACATTTTCTTAAAGATCATGTATGATATTACACTCTACCTACATCATCTCCTTGATGGCTGCACATGAGGTTTACTATGTCAGCATCATCTCCTTGATAACCATCTATGATTACCATGAACTCACCTCGCTGACAAACATACATGATGTTAAATATGTCTTTGATATCTCATTGAAGGCCACATATAATGCCATGTGATGTCTGTACCATCTCACTGACAACCATCTGTATTACTGCATTATGTATATACTATGCCTTGGATGGTAATTTTTTATACTAAACAACGGGTCATCCTCATAACTATGTATTCCTGACAAGATGTAAGAGACTACACACCTTCTGCATCACTTGCTGGCAACCCTGTCATGATGTCTACATGACATCCTTGACAGCCACATGTGATGATACTTCCGCATCATCTCCTCGGCAAGCATGTGTGACGCTGTGCTAAGTCGATGTCATCTCATGACATCACACAACCAAGTGTGACGCTCTTCTATGAGCCATCACTTTGACAGTGAAGTATGATGCTACACCGTGTGTCATCTTCCTGAAGACTGCAGGTAATGCTACACCACGCCTATGTTGTCCAGCTGATGACCATGTATGCAACCGCACCGAGTCTACATCATTCCTCTAATAACCACATATGATGTGACATTGTGTCTGCACCATATACCTGAGGATTATGTTTTAAGTTACACTGTGACTTTGTTATCATTTAAAAACCACACTGGATAATGCACTCTAACTGCATCATCTCCTTGACAAGCTTGTGTGGTGCTATACAAAATCTACTTAATCTCCTTGGCCACTATATGCAATGCTATGCCATGAGACACATTACCTTAGTAGCCAAGTATGATGCTGAACTATCATCTTCCTGCAGACCAAATATAATGGTATACTATGTCTATATCATCAGCCTGATGACCATGAATGGAGCTATATAAGTCTACATTATCCCTCTAATGACCATGTATAATGCTATATTATGTCCGTATCATATACATGGTTGCTATGTTTTGATTTACAGTCCTTGTCATTCTCTTTAAAATCGTGTATGATACTGGGGCGCCTGGGTGGCTTAGTCGGTTAAGCGTCTGACTTTCGCTTAGGTCATGATCTCGCGGTTCGTGGGTTCAAGCCCCGCGTCGGGCTCTGTGCTGACTGCCAGAGCCTGTTTCAGAGTTTGTGACTCCCTCTCTCTCTGACCCTCCCCTGCTCACGCTGTCTCTCTCTCTCTCTCTCTTAGAAATAAACAAAACATTAAAAAAAAAATCGTGTATGATACTACACTGTATCTTCATCTAATCACTTATGACCATGTCTGATACTTTATTTCACCATTTCCTAGAAATTTCTGTGTGATGCTGTAATATTTCAACCTCATCACCTTGGCAAACACGTCTTCAAGGTCTGCTCTATCTCCATCACCTCATTTACAAAACAACATGATTCTACATTATGTCTGGATTGTGATTTCAAAATCTTTTTATCACGTTATACCTTTTGTATCATCTCCTTGAGTGCTATGTGTCATCTCAGTGTAGGCCTGTATGATGTTACACTGTGTCAACAATTAATAATGTTATGTGATGCCAAAGTGTTCACTGACCTCCATTAATGATGCCATACTCTGATTGCATCATCCCCCCAGCAACCATATATGCTGTTACCCTGTGTATCATATCCTGATAACTACATGATCCCCCTGAACATCAAGTAAGGTGCTGTGCTGTTTCTGTGTTATCTCCTTAAAAACATGTATGATGTTATACTATGTCTGTATCATGTTCTCCACAGCAGCATATAAAGCTATATTATGCCTACATCATTTTCTTGATAATCATGTATAATCTCTATACTATGAGAGATTCCTTGATGACCATGTACAATGCTACATAATATATGCATCATATCCTGGAAAACCAGGCTACATTATGTGAAACCCCCTGTATAAGTATGTGTGATGCTCTATTATTCCTATATCATCCCTTTAACAACCTTGTAACATGCTATAGCATGTGACTAAGCTATTTCTGTATCATGTTCATGATAATCATGTATGACGCCATACTATGTCCGTGTCATTTGGAAACCAGTATGGTGATACAGTATTTCTGTGTTATTTTCCTATTATTTATGATGTTGGAATATATGTGTCTCATGTCCCTGAGAAGCACCTGTGACATTACAATATGTCTGTGGCAAGTCTGTTATATCCACGTATGACACAAATTGTGTCTGTATCATCACTCTGATGACCACATATGACACTACACTCTCTAATAATGTGTGACGCCACACTATATTTGCATCATTTCCCTGACAACCAAGGTGGCGACCATGTATGAAACACTACTGTGTCTCATCATGTCTTTGACAATGAATGAAGCTATACACTCTGTTTGCATACTTTTTGACTAATTATACATGATGCTCTATTATAAGTAATCTGACAATCACATATGAGGCTGTGAGACACCTGTGTCATCTTGTCAACCATGCATGATGCTGCACTGTGTCTGTGCAAACACACATGATGGTATCCTGTACCTGCATTATCTCTTTGGTATCTATATATTAGTTTCCAGGGCTGCCGTAACAGAGTACAACAGCCTGAGTGGCTTAAAGGACAGAAATTTATTTTCTCACAATTCTGGAAGCTACAGGTTCGAGATCAAGGTGCTGGCAGCATTGGTTTCTCCTGAGGCCTGCAGAAGGCAGTGTTCTCCCTGTGTCTTCACATGGCCTTCCCTCTGCACATGTCTGTGTCCTAGTCTCTTTTTCTTACAAGGGCACCAGCTGTATTGGGTTAGGGCCCACTCTAAGGACCTCATGTTAGCCTCATTTCTCCTTTAAGGACCCAATTCTGGGGCGCCTGGGTGGCTCAGTTGGTTAAGCATCTGACTTTGGCTCAGGTCATGGTCTCACTGTTTGTGGGTTCAAGCCCCGCATTGGGCTCTGTGCTGACAGTTCAGAGCCTGGAACCTGCTTCAGATTCTTTGTGTCCTCCTCTCTCTATCCCTCCCCTGCTCACACTCTGTCTCAAAAATAAACATTAAAAAAAAATTTTTTTTTAAATTAAAAGACCCAATCTCCAAGTAAGCCAACTTCTGGGCACAGTGGGTTAGGAATTCAACATTCAAGTTTTGTGGGGAACACAGTTTGGCCCAATAACACCATGTACGACACACGGCATGTTTGTTTCTTCTGCTTGAAGACTTCTCTCCTTGCAAATCCCCCAGTATGATGTGTCTGTATCATGTCTTTGATAATCATGCTGCTCTGTGTCTGTATCATCTTGTAACCTACTGCATATGATGTCACATTGTGACGTCCCCACCTCCCGAAAGCCATGGATGATGCTATACTATGGGTAAACTCCCTGAAGACAATGAATGATGCTTCATGACATCTGCATCATATCCTTGACAAAAACATATGATGCCACACTGTGTATCCTGTCTTAAGTATGTGTCATGGTATGCAATTACTACTGAATGTGTCAATATATACATAATGCTATGCCATTATTCAGGTCTTTGACAACCTGTCAGGGATATATGCTGTATATCCTATATTCTGTTTATATCATCTCCTTGATAACCATGGGGAGCACTACACTATTTTGCATCGTCTCTTAGACAACTAAGTGTGATGATACAGTATATGTCATATCCGTGGTGACCACCATATATGATGCTGCAATATATCTGTACCCTCTGTTGACCCCCTATGTTGCTACACAGTGTATGTGCCATCTTCCTGTATTCCACAGATGACTCTACCTAGTGTCCCCATTATCTGTTTGGTGGCAGGTGTGATGCTACACTATGTGTTGTCATCTCCTTGACAACCATACACTGGGCTATACTATGTCAGCGTCATATCTGTGATGGCCACATACAACATGTATCTGTGTCATGCTCCTACGAATGCGTATCATGCGGTACTATGATTGTGTCATCACCATGTCAACACACAGAAGCCTCCACTGTGTCAAGTCATCCCTTTGATAATCACACATGATGCTTTATTATGTCCAATTTTCTTAGTGACTCCATGTGACTCTATCCTGTCCTTGTAAACTTCTCAACAGCCATTTAAGGAATTCTAGCAAAGACGGAATGCTTTTTTGGGGAATGATTTGTTCTTAGCTTTCCTGCATTTGCTCCTTATGACTAACATACTGTTAAGTAGTCACATGTCCTTTGTGTCATAATCACTTGTAGAATTTTGCCAGTGATTCATTTTAATTACATAGTCTTTATTCCACCTTTGTCTCCCTTTTCAAAATTACATTTGAATGCTTATTCTCTTACTCACCAGGACTTTTCAAAAGTGATCCTTTGATCATACATAAAGTTCTTTTATACCCTGGAATTATAAATACCCTGAATTTTGAGAATTCTAATTTTCAAAGTAACCATTTTCTTTTTCATCTTCTCACAGAGTCTGGCTTTTTAAAATCATCCCTTAACTATAATTAATCGATCCTTTTTGTTTTAAATATCATTCTCACTTATATAAAAAAAAATCCATTCAACACAAGTAGAGCGAGTACCTACTTTGTGCTGGGAATTGTTTTAGGAAGATGGGGATAGAGCCATGAACAGAAGAGAGAGGAATCCCTTCCCTCACGGAGCTATATTGCAGAGAAAGAGACAAGGAAGAACGCCATACGTTTGTTTTACATAGAATGTTAGAATATAAAGAATGTGAGATTATACAGAATGTTAAATTATAGAGAATGTTAGATTACGAAGCATGTTAGGAGTTTGTCAGCACTAGGGTGGCAGAAATAAGCGAGGTCTGCAGATTAGGATGCTGAGGAATGGGTAAGAATGAGCTGCAAGTTCAATTCTTCTCCCTTTGTTTTCTCTACCACCTGTTGAGTCCCCTAGCAGTGAGTCTATTCTTTTCTTGTTCAACAAAACATTACTTTAAAAAATAAATCTTTTTCTTCTCTTTTGGTGTATTTTGTGAACCTCTTCCCATTTTGTACCTTCTAAGAAGTCTTGATGTTTAGGAAATCTTGTTTACATACCTTTGGTTCTTTCTCCTCATTCCCTTCTTAAAATTGGATCCATTCAACAGGGTTAGTTACCTGTGCAGCTACATCTGTTTGTATATATCACCATTTTCTTCCTCATTGGAATTGTTCTCAAGACTGAATTGTTTTTCGGTGTCCTATTCATCCTTCTATCTTTTTTAAAAACATAGTTTCAGGCTATATTATTTCTGTCTTCCCTGAGTTTAACTATGTTTTTGAGAAATTTAGAGAATGACTCTATGCAGGATATTCGCTTTTTTTGTATTAACACATTCTTAAAACACGGTCACTTTAAGGCTTTTGAAATGTCTCAGTAGCAAGTTTTATATTTTTAGTCCTATTAATTGTAAAATAGCAATTTTCATCTACTTCTTCCTGAAGCTGACATTGTCAGAGGGCAAGTACAAAATTTACTAAGGTATTTTCTTCTTCTCTGAATGAAAATTAAGTAACCAAAATTCCTTATCTTTGCTAATTTTTCCCCTATGTAATGTTTTAATTGTACTAATTTTACCTCTATGTAAATTTATAATTACAATAACACCTGGATAGATAAATTTTAACTTTTTTCTGACAATTTTACTACTGCTGTTTTTCTCCTTCTATACTTGTTTAACTCCTCCATTCCTTAATTCTAAGGAAATATATACACCCCATCCTTCCTTCTTTCCTTCCTTCCGTCCACCCACCCATTCATCCATCCATCTACCCACGCATCCACTCACCCATCCATCCATCCACCCATCTATGCATCCATCCATCCATCCATCCATCCATCCATCCATCCATCCAGTTAATGAGTGTCTACTGGGAGGCTGGCACTTCTGGGCACTGAGGAACAACAGGGAACAAACCATTCTATGAGCTCTTTCTGTAGCAAGGCATCCCTAGTGCCTATTCTTTGTCTAGCAAGTAGTGGCTATTGTTCCTTTTCAAGAAGGCCTCTTGAACCCTCTGTACCCTTATACTCTTTTTGGTGTGTGATGTTGGTCTGGCTGCTTATTTCATCACCAACTTCTCAAAACTTGTTTTGATTCTCCCTTTTCCCCTTAAAATCTTCTTCTTTCTTGATTCTTTCCCCCCTTTTCCACCTTGGAACCCATCAGAAGCTCAGGGCTATAGACGCAACCTTTTCCCCCTCTTCTCCTGCAATGGCAGCAGCTTGCATGGACAGTTTGAGGTGGTGGCTCTTGCCATGGGCAGGAAGACAAACACATGGAGCCTGTATGTCAGAGGGATAGATATTTACATAATCCAGAGCACGGGGTTCAAAGTTCTGTATTGCAGATGAATTTATCCGTATCCTCACTCTTCCAAAAAGGAACAGCAAGAGTTTTCAGTGCAGCCACAAGAAAATGCATTGCCAAACTGGAAGGCCATGAAGGCGAAATTTCAAAGGTGAGTTGCTTTCTCATCTGGAGTAGTTTATTTAGTTAAAACAATTGCATGCTTAGTGGTCTGTTGGCGCTAAGGTTTGCCCAGTTATCTCACTCTTTCTGGAAATCAGTTACCTAAAAACTGTGTTTTTAAGTGTGACCTCAAACTCAAAACAATAAATGATTCCTAAAACCTTTAAAAGAGTCTAAGACAGCTTTTTTCTCAGCCATCAGCAAAAGACTGAGTTATCTGAAGATACTTGCTAAAGCTATTTAAGAAACTTATGAAGTACTTTTCCTAGTCTCAGCAGACACACAAGTGTATATTATGCAAATTAACCTGCTGTACAGCAAGCATCAAGTGTTCTGTGAATTAGATGCAGTTAAGAAAGTGTTTTCTGGAAATATTTAATACCTCACAGTTTAGTTTTTTTAAAGACTTATTTATTTTTGAGTAAAAGAGACAGAGGGTGAGTCGGGGAGGGGAGGAGAGAGAGTGAGACACGGAATCCAAAGCAGGCTCCAGGCTCTGAGCTGTCAGCACAGAGCCCGATGCACAGAGCTTGAACCCATAGATAGCGAGATCATGACCTGAACCAAAGTCCAGATGCTTAGCCACTGAGCCACCCAGGTCCCCCAATACTTAACAGAGTTTAAAATGATGAATTTTGAAACTTCAAAGCTGTAGCTTAGTATTTTGTACAAGCTTCTCCCACAGCTGATTCACAGAGCAAAGACTTCCAATCAGTGACCTGAAGTTTAGCCGTGTCCTCTGAAAATTTTGGAAAGACCTGGTGTGGGGACTCTCCACTCCTGCCCAGTTCAGCCCCGTTCTTTAGTCTTGTACCTGAGATCATATTTGCTCCTTCCTTTTAAAGTATCAGTTTGATGGCTTCAGGTCTTGGAAGGGTGCCCCTAGACCCTGGAACTGTCCCCTGCTGTGCTTTCCACCAACCCCTGCCACCCTCCTCCATCCCTGTACCTGCAGCTGGTGGTCAGGAGCTCATGAGCTCCTATCCTTCAGGGTTGGTCTCTGAGATTGTGCAGAGCACATCTCTGTAGGCTGGGATTGGCAGGCAGAGAGACAGCCTGGGAAGAGAGCCCAGACTGTTTCTGAGTGGCTGGTCTAATGACATGTATGATGTGTCCCACTCAACAAGTGCACATATTTTTGTGTATGTATGAATATAAAGAGTTTTCAAACTCTGTATTATCGCATTTTAGGCTTATATATTTTGAGAGAGAGAGAGAGAGAGAGAGAGAGAGAGAGAGAGAGAATCCCAAGCAGGCTCCCCACTGGCAGCACATAGTCCAATGTGAGCTCAAACTTAATGAACAGTGAGATCATGACCTGAGCCCTAATCAAGGGTCTGATGCTTAACCAACTGAGCCCCCAAGGTGCCCCTCCACAAATGTTTTTTGAGAGCTTCCACTGTGCTACCCATTGTACTGGAGACATAAGGACAAAACAAACAAACAAACAAACAAACTAAAGCCCATGGCTTTGAGCCTTGCCCTCATCAAACTGAGTCATAGAGGATGTGACCCACATCATTGTGTTATGATGGTTTATAGAGGCTTAGAAGCATGGTGCCCGAAGGAACAGTGAACTAACCATTTCCTTTCACAGCTGCTCAGATACCATCTGACAATGCTTGGTACATCGGAAGCACTCAGCACAGCCTTATGCAATGTGCTTTGCTTTGAGTGGCAGGAGAATGAAAGTCCCCACCTGTAGGCATGACATTCGCTCGTTCTGTGGCCAGATTGAAGGAGGATCTACATGCTTTTGATCACAGAAAGTTGGGTTATAGGGATGACCTGGGGGGTTGGGTTTGAAGGAGCCTGACTTTGTTCTCATCCACACCAGGACTGTCTTTGTTTGCATGGAGAGACTTTGGAAAGAGTCTAGGTAGGGAATACTCAAATTAGATGGGACCTTTGGTCTTTATCCTTAGAGCTGTTGTGGGGCGAGATGGGGGGGGGTTAGCCAGTTGATTTCTTCTGTCTAGATTTTACTTTTCATGTATTAATCCCTGCAATGTTTTTTCCCATCAGGAAGGAACTATTCTATGTAAGAATAAATGTCAGGCTAGAAAGATGACAGGTGCTTAGTAATGTCCCTTTTGTGCTGATGAAAAATATATTGGGAATCAAATTATACAAACCTGTGATCATTTTCCCTTCCTGTCTTATAGATTTCTTTCAACCCCCAAGGGAACCGTCTTCTAACTGGCAGCGCTGATAAAACAGCGAGAATCTGGGATGCTCAGACTGGTCAGTGCCTCCAGGTTCTTGAAGGGCATACTGATGAGATCTTTTCATGTGCTTTCAACTATGAAGGCAACATAATCATTACAGGTATGGGAAAGAGAAACACAGAGGCTCGGTTTTTCTTTGAAATTGGCTATTAGAGCTTCTAAGCTGAAAACCAAAAGGATTTTACCACTATCCCCTACCCCTCTTCCAGGGTCCCTGGCTCATGTCCATCCTTCCTACATCCACGATTTAATTTTTGGTGCACTGGGGTACCACAGTGATGAGCTCTGACTATAAGGCTTTGTGAATTCTGAATTTTAGTTGCTCTTGACAAAGTAAGACTTCAGTAGCCTGCCTTACTGATTACCACATCTCCTCAGGCATTGTCCATTGAATGGTTAATATTTGTTTGCTGTCAGTAAGTATTAGTAATTAAAATAGGTGAGGAGCTGAGTTCCACACAGTTGGACTTATAACCCATGAGAGATTTATTCTCTGAGCTACGTTGTTTTAGTTGTTTTCTCCTTGGATGCCCCCTGTTAACCCATTAATATTTGGGAGAAGAGAACGCATACTGAGATTTTTCAACCATTAACAGTATATTGTGAATTAATTACATGAGATAGGTTTTATAAGAACTGGATTGAGTAGGTTAACTTTGATTGTGGACAGGATAGGAATATGGTGTCATGTCAGTGCAGTGGCCCTGGAGAAGGTTCTGGAAGGGAGTAGGGTGCCATAGCAGCGTGGGACAGGGATGCCCTAAGGGGTCACAAAAGACCAAATCTGCCTAGCTCTCCATGATTCTTATTGTGCTGAGCAATTTAAAAATTGCTTAACTAGTCTAATAAGTTAAATGTTGAATGCACACAGTTACTTGATCTATTGGCTGATTAAGTAGCTTCCAAATCAGAAAACTTCAGGGTTGCTGAGACTAATCTCCCTTTTTGGCCCCAAAGCCCTCTTCTTTCTATTTGATAGTGGATAATTTCTAAAATTATGGATTACTTTCTGAAGTTTATCCTTTGCTAGCATCATTAAAATATAGGTACTCTTAGGAAATTGCCATAATAACCCATATATTTTATTATGAGCACAACATCAAATACTTCCCCATGATGAAGAGAGAGGTGGGAGGCAATGATAGGGGCACAGGATTCTAATACTGGAAGCTGTTGCTAAGAAAGGAAGAAGGAGGCTGCTTTGTCAGAGGACTTGCCTTTTCGCACCCACGTAGCTCGTGTTAGACCGCTGTATGAAACCTCTTCCCTCAAGCACAGAAAATCCTAAAGACTTTAGGGAAGGAACATCATCTATGCCTTGTTTGGTGTTGGCACTTATATTTCTGAGCTCTTTAAGAAATTACTGAGAGAGTTAGTGACTAAAATAAAGGGAAAATGACTTTGTGAAATTTGTTTTATTAGGTAGCAAGGATAATACGTGCAGGATATGGCGCTGACGGAACACAGTCAGTTGATGAGCAAACTTGCTGGCAATGGAGATGAAGATAGAGCTTCACGATGTCAAGCAAGCCATTTTGATATTTCACATTTTCTCTTTTTCCACAAGTCAACTATATACGATCCTTAGCTTCACAGATATGACCATTAAAACTAATAAATTCATATCATTTCTTGATATTATTTAATGGAAATAATAGGAGCACAATGTTTGGTCAATGTCATTAATCATTTCAGTTCTGTTTTTATTTTTAGTAGCATCATGATAGTGATAAAGGAAATCACAGTGATTTCTCGGTGTGTCTCCCAGATTCTACTTCGAAGGCTATTATAATATCTGTTGAATAAAGTTTTTCAAGCAGTTTTTAGTGAATTATACATCTATATGTATGATGTATGCATCTCTTATGATGAGAACTTTTAAGATCTACTGTCTTAGCAACTTTCTTTCTTTTAATTTTTTAATGTTTATTTATTTTTGAGAGAGACAGAGACAGAGTGTGAGTAGGGGAGATGCAGAGAGAGAGACACACACACATAGAATCCAAAACAGGATCCAGGCTCTGCACTGTCAGCACAGAGCCCGACGTGGGACTTGAACCCATGAACCGTGAGATCATGACCTGAGCCAAAGTCAGACGTTTAACTGACTGAGCCACCCAGGCGCCCCAGTCTTAGGAACTTTCAAATATACAATACAGTATTATTGACTGTTGTCACCATATTGTACATTACATGTTCAGGGCTTACTGATTTTTAACTGGAAGTTTGTACATTTTGACAGCCATTACCAATTTTGCCCATTCCCCAGTGCCCTGCCTTAGGAACCATAAACCACCAATCTCTTCCCTGTGTCTATGAGTTCAGTGTTTTTTTTCCTTGTTTGCTTTCTGTTTTGGTTTTGTTTTAAGATCCCACACTGAGTGACATCGTACCGTATTTGTTTTTCCCTGTCTGACTTACTTCACTTAGCGAATGCCCTCAAGGTCCATCTATTTTGTTGCAAATGGCAAGATTTCCTTCTTTTCCATATCTGAGTATTATACCATTGTATTTATATATCACATTTTTTAGTCCATTCATACATCAGTGGACATTGAGGTTGTTTCCATATCTTGGTTATTGTACATAATGTTGCAGTGAACATGGGGTGCATATATCTTTTCTAGTTAGTGTTTTCATTTTCTTTGGGAACTATCCAGAAGTGGAATTACTGAATCATATGCTAATTCTATTTTTAATTATCTGAGGAAAGTCCATCCTGCATCGTGGCTGCACCAGTTTGCATTCCCACATTTTTAGGAGGACATGTATGTTTGGAATTTGACTAGACATTTTATTACTGATTTCATGATTTTACTTTGTGCAGTTAAGAATGAGAGGCAAAATTGGAATGGAAACTTAATCCTCCCTCATATTCAAAAGCATATCTCTACCTTGTCCCCCCAGAAAAGAAGTTGCCTACTTACACTGAATCAAATTAGGGTAGTGTACAAGGAAAGCAAAATGGATATCACTTAATAGCAAATATGAATAAAGTTCATAGTGGATGTAAAAAATATGGGCAGGATTTTCTCCACACACACACAAAAAAAAAGTTAAACAGGAAATACATTTCAGACGAATGAATATAAAAATCTGGATGGAAAACATTTGGGATACCAGGGAAAATCATCAAACACCAAAATGATTCCTGCTGAAATGCTGAAAACTGTTTTTTAAAAGGTTTTCTATGTAAAAGTACTTAGTGCATATTAAAAATTATCGCTAAAAGATAAAGCACAAGATAAAACTACTGATGCCTGAATCCAGAGCAAGAGAACGCATGAGAGTCTAATGGAGTCATTTTCTTAATAATAACAAGAGTGTTCAGTGTGGCTGAGCGCATGTCGCCTCCCAGACACCGGCCACCCACTTCACGCAGATCATCTGTGCAACCCTCCAGCCATCTGTTTCTGAGCAGTCCTGATCTGAAAATGAGGAAGGTCAGTCACACTCAAGTTAAATAATCTACCAAAGACATCACATCCATTAGACTCTATGCTTAAATGACCAATTATGGGAGAAGAGCATCAGATGTATCTGTGGGAAGGTTTGGGCTAAGAATTACCCCTCAGATCATCTATGGATGTCTAGAACCCAAGACGAAAAATAAAACAAAAGCACCACAACATAAATTAAACTCCAGTGCAGCTTCTGGAAGGAGGACCTTCAGAGATGGTGAAGCCAAAGGGAGCTTGGGTTAGGAAAACCTGAGCCAACACTTAGCTACTACTTATGAAACCAAGAAAGAGAAGCTAACCTTGGCTCTTCTGTTGACTCTGATGGCTTTAGGGAAGGTCTCCATACTATTTTGTTACATCATTCAATAGAAAGAGCCAGTGTATGATCATGGAGATCATTCTATGTATCACTGACCTATTTAGCTGTAGGAAGTCCTTGGTCAGAAAAGCTTCCTCTAATTTGTATGTGTTGAGGAAATCTTTCTTCATAGAATATCAAGGTTTCCAGTAACATTTTTTATCATTGAAGTATATTTGACATTCAATATTATGTTAACTTTGAGATGAACAGCATAGTGATTCCACAATTCTATACATTACTCAGTGCCCACCCCAAGAAGCGTCCTCACCAACTGTCACCACATGTTATTACAATGTTATTTACTATATTCCTTATGCTGTACTTTTCATCTTTGTGACTTATTCTATAACTGCAAGTTTTACTTTTCCAGTAGTATTTTTAAAACTACTTAAAAAATAAATGTTTCGATACTTAAGATCATAAGAGAAGTGATAATATGCTCACTTTATTTTTATCTGGAGTATTGTAGAGAGTCAGTGAAGTGTGTGTAGACTCTGGAGCCAAATTGCCTGGACATGTATTCTTCTTCTTCTTCTTCTTCTTTTTTAATTTATTTCAGAGAGAGAGAGAGAGACAATGTGAGCAGGGAAGGGTCAGAGAGAGAAGGGGACACAGAATCTGAAGCAGGCTCCAGGCTCTGAGCTAGCTGTCATCACAGAATCCAATATGGGGCTCGAACCCACGAACCGTGAGATCATGACCTGAGCCGAAGTCGGACGCTCAACCGACTGAGCCACCCAGATACCCCTCTTCTTCTTCTTTTTTTTTAATGCTTATTTATTTATTTTGAGAGGGGAGAGGAACCGAGAGATGGGAGAGACAGAATCCCAAGCAGGCTCCACACGCAGCTTGGAGCCTGACGCGTGGCTCAATCTCACAACCATGAGATCATGACCTGAGTCAAAATCAAAAGTTGGACACTCAACCAACTGAGCCACCCAGGCACCCCTGCCTGGACTTAATTGTTGGACCATTACCCCACCATGCTGCCTCAGTTTCCTCACTTAGAAAATGGTGGTGGTAATCATTCTTGTTTTGAGGATTGGGAATATCTGGCAAGCATGATAAATATTTTCTATTGTTCTTATAATTGATAACTTAACAGTCATCTTTAAAAAAACTATATTTGATATGTAAGCACATTTCTCAGGAAAGAACATAGCATTATTTACTCAGAAGTGATAGTTGAAATATAACTCACTTAAATGTATTATAGCTATCCTGGGGAAAAATATAACTCAAATTTTTATCAATTAAAATTTAAGAGCCCTGGGATCATTGTCCTTTTGAGATTTCTCTCTTGGACAGAGGTGCTGAGATGTGAGACGATCATCAGTATAAATGATTAATGTCGAATCCATCTTCATATATTGAGATTTAGTATAGGATTTTATGAAAGTGAATCATTCTCATAAAAATGAAATATCTTTTCTAACAACTATCTAAAACTGCAGTAGTTCATGATTTAGCATAATGCCTGATTCAGAGACCAAATAAATGCTTTTTGAACTAAACGGTGCTTTTTATACACACAATTTTTACATTGCAATTTAAAAACACATCAGAAATCTGTCAAGTTGCAAGTGGATTATCTCCTGTCTGCCCTCTGCTGCAGTTATTCTTCTAACGATTTACCTTGGTGGGTCTCCATAGGGGGGAGTTTGTAGCGAAAAGAAAAAGTAATTATGATAATTAAAGACATACTCCTTCTCAGACACAAAGAATTGTAAACTGACTCAACATTTCTGTAATTCTTTTAGTTATTTTCCCAAGATTATTTCATGTTTTATTCAACGTCACAGTTACCTTGGGTGGTTTTGGCTGCAAGTAGCAAAATATACAGTTAAAACAAAGTCATTCTCAAAGTTGGTTATTTAAAAATTTTTATTATTATTATTATTATTATTATTATTTTGAGAGAGAGAGAGAGACAAAGCACAAGCAGGGGAGGGAGAGAGAAGGGGGACAGAATCCAAAGCAGGCTCCAGGCTCTGAGCTGTCAGCACAGAGCCCAAGGCGGGGCTTGAACCCATGAGCCATGAGATCATGACCTGAGCTAAAGTATGACGCTTAACTGACTGAGCCACCCAGGTGGCCCCTAAAGTTGGTTATTTAGTGGCAAGATGACCCAGGAACCCAGGGTTTGAGGGCTTCCCTTTTGTTTCTATTGTTGACTTCTCCTGTGTACCCTTCCTTGTTGCTCGATGGCTGACATGTTTTTATGGTTTAAGTATTTTGCCATCTGTTTTTCTTTTTTTTACTTTTAAAAGTTTTTTATTTTAATTCCAGTACAGTTAACATACAGTATTATATTAGTTGCAGGTGTACAATATAATGATTCGACAATTCCATATATCACTGCTCATCATGATAAGTGTGCTCTTAAATTCTGCCATCTTTTTAATCTCACCAAATCCAGAGAGAACTTCTTACATCCCTTTCTCTGATTTCCATTTGCCCTAACATCTTAGCAGTTCTATTGCTGCTACTGATGGAATCATCTTGCTTTTCTTCTTATTTTTCTCTAGCTGCCCACCATATCAAAAACACTTGACTCAATTAAAAACACCAATTCTAGCTATCCAGTCTGTTTGCCATTTTTATCTGTAATCTATAATCTCGTTACCTCGGTACCAGAAACTAAAACAATCTTCCAGTTTATTTTCCTGGCTTCCTTTTGTTCTATCAGATGATTGCTTTCTAAAATGAATGGAAAAAGACTCCTCCAAATATTTTTATGTTTTAGAGTTTACAAGACTTGTACATAACTCTGCTCATTTAATAAAGAGGAATGAAGTAGGAATTATTGGAGCCCAAATTTAGAGTTGATAATAAATAATTAAGGAGACGGAGGGTGCTTGCCCAAGATCATTTGGCCATGGAGTAGCCACACATGAATTTGTAGCCTAGAAAGGATGTGTCCTACATGTAGGCAAGAAAGGCCTCAAATAACAGTGTGCTGCCCGAGTTTTTCCAATATGGTTAGTGCATGTTTTACATACTAGTATGTATTTTTTTTTAATTGTTTGGGTTTCCTTTGAATCATCTGAATAACTTTATTTTTTTTTAAATGTTTACTTATTTATTTTGAGAGAGAGAGAGAGCAGGGAAAGGCAGTAAGAGAGAAGATAGAGAATCTCAAGCAACCTCTGCACTGTCAGCACAGAGCCCCATGCAGGTCTCGAACTCCCAAACTGAGATCACAACCTGAGCCAAAGTCAAGAGTCAGACCCTTAACCTATGGAGCCATCCACCCCCTGAATAGCTTTTTAAAATTAAACATTATGAAGCATGATTCTTTCTTCCAATTAATAAAAGTTTGAGTTTGGACCTTTATTATGCATTCAATTATTTAGTAACAAGGTCCCAATTTTCTGTGGCCTGGGAATCCTACATTCACATTTCTCCTAGCAATCATATCGTAACAGAGTAGAAATGTTTGTCCCAAACATTACAGATACTAGATGAAAATTAAAGAGAAAAGCTTTTGGAAGTATAAAGGAGCAAGGGCTCAGATTCTTATTATTCACACTTGGAGAGTAGGAAGGTAGATGTAGTAATGACCTAGCAGGTCCGCTTAGTAATAGGATGGCCTGTGTGAACTTGTAAGAGCAAGGTATTCATTCTTGGAAGTTTCTGCACCCAGCAGCTGTAGCCAGAGGAAGACCAGGGCTCTACTGGTTTTTCCTGTGGAATC